>WAAF01009989.1:295428-311641 GCA_013400475.1 Tricholaema leucomelas | reverse complement strand
TTCCAACCTGATTGATTCTATTCTATGCTATGTTATGCTATTCTATTCTGTTCTGTTCTATTCATTGAAGTGTTTGCTTCTCACATTACGTTCTTCTGTGAAGAACAAAATAGTCACAAGATTTGCAGTAGCCCTTTTCTTTTCTTTCCCTGGTGTTTGATGCACCTGTGAGAAATTCTGGCTTAGCTAAAATCTCAGTGGGCTCCAGTGATAGCGGAGCTTACCCTTGCTGCGTTGAGCTTTATGAGCAGGCTGTGTAATTCTGAGTTGCCCAAGCTCTTGTTGCTACTTAAGGCTTCAGGTTTATATGACTGTCTTCTCTCTGTTTGGGTTTTTTTGTTTTGCTTTTGATTTTCTTTGGTTTGAGTTTTTTGTTTGTTTGGCTTTTTGTTGTTGTTGGGCTTTTTTTGTTTGTTGTTTTTCAGTTGTTTGGATTTTTTCCTGTACAACTTCATGCCCTAAGAGTTGTGCCTTTTCCATCCCTGGGCTCCTGAGGATGAGCTGTGGGGCCTGGCAGAAGCATCCCATTGCAGCTGGTAGGCTCTTTTTGATTCTTTGCTCCAGCTTCCCCACAGATTTTTAAAGCTGGGGGCATTTGGTCTGGAAAGCCTCAGTGCCTTGCTACAGTCTGTTTTTCCAGTGAGTGGGTATCATTTCACCTTTGAGATGCCACAAGTGGCTCCTTGCTTTGGAGGGAGTTGGCTGTGAGCCCTGGCTACTGATTTCAGATGAGCCCGGCAGATTTCTCTGTTTTAATTTGGAATGGTTCCTCCTTTGGCATCAAGCATGGCAAAAGATGATTTTCTGATAGAGAAACAAGCTGTCCCTGGTACACTTTCCTGCAACTGTGCTCATGCTGATTTTTCTTCCTCTCTTCCATCACCATGGATATTTGACAGGCCCTTGAAACCTTTGGACACATAGACATCAACCTGTCCTGGAACACTGCTTCCTTTAGGGTTGTGGTGCTTTGCACCACCCAGGGATCCTATACACGCTCTGTGTGGCTCTGTCCCTCCCCATCTCCCTAGTGTCCTCCCATGATCACCTCTTTCCCCTCTGTCCCAGTCCTTCTTGCATCCCACCTACTACTCCTTCTTGATGTGTTATAGCCACTGCTGCACCTCGGTGCCCCAACCCCACCACGTGCCTGTGCCCACCTCGGCCATGTAAATATGACACCGAGACTGGGCTTAGTCCACATCTGTTAGGTCAGCAGCTCCAGCACCACCACCACATCCTAGAGGGAAGGACCCTTGTGACCAGGAAGGCTAAAGACTCTGGCAGCTGGAGTACTGCTGACCCATGGAGACTTCCAGAGCTGAGGCATTTGGGGATGCTAAGGATGCCACCATCTGGGACACCCGCCAAGCCAGGTGTCTGAAGGACCATCAGAGACCCTGGGAAGTCTCTCATCTGGGGGACACACCACACCTCTAGGGACTTAGTGCAGGGAGTTGTGAAGCTCATTTTCAACAGTTTTATCTTATAAAAGCTTGGTATTTTCAAGATGAAAGAGAGATGGGTAAATATGGAGCTGAATAATGTTTCGGTGTGGTGTGTACTTAGAGACTCGCTGCCTTCAGCAGCCAGTTCTGTCAGCAACTGGACAACATCCTCTGTCTGCAACAGTTCAGTTCTAATTGTCAGCGTTCTGCCAGATTCCTCTCAGACAAACAGGTATTAGATTAACCGAGGATATGTGCATGGCACTGCTTAATAGATAGTGAAAGTCTTTTGATGAATACCTGAGCTGAGGTGAAGGCTTCTGATTTAATCACAGACAGCAGAGTCTCTGTCTATGGAAAATAATGATTTTTGCATTGAAACAGATGCTTTTTTTCCCCATCTCATCCACGCAGGGATCAAAAAAACCCAAAAAGCCATTTTCCTGGAGGCAAACCCAAACCTACACAACTTTAAAGGCAGCTGGGCAGAGAGCCGTGGGACTGACTTTGCTGACAGCAAACAAAAAAGTGATTGTGGAGGGAAGCACAGTCTGTGGGTTTGTTTCGGTTGGTTTGTTTAAGGGGAAAAATCAGCCAGGTGGGAAACTCCTGCTAGCCACAGCCTCCTGCTGCCTCAACTGACCGCCTTGCGTGCCAGCTCCCAGCGCCGCTTTCAGGCGTTTAGGGCAGAACTGTGGCTCCTCGCTGGGGAGCGAATGGCTGTCAAGGTTTCTACTGCCTGGTCCTGTGCCCGCGGCACACTGATGGCTTCTTCCACTGACTGCTGATTTCTGCAGAGCAGACTCTGCGGTTAGGTACAAGTGCCGCACCTGTTGAGCGTTAGGAAACGCTGCGGGTACCGGTGCCAGGAGGCAGTAAGCGGCAGCAGACCCGACAGAGAGGGGAGGGAAGGCTATAGTTAGGCCTGGGCCAACTACGCCCTCTGCCGGCCAAATGCGAAGCACTGAACCAACGTGAACCTTCGTTTCCTGAGAGAGGCTTAGGTAGAAGTTTTTCTTCATTGTGTTTAAAACTCGCAAGCATGGATACAGTCTAGCGCCAGGCAGCCTCGTGGTCCTCCCTCTGTGACAGCGCCAAGAGCTTAGATTGTCAATTCCATGCTGTCAGGTCTATAGGGATCTACCACACATCCTCACCGTCCCTGGGGCTTCTCATCCCTACCCATGGCTCAGCACCCCACTTCAGTCCCTACCCCAGCAATGGGGGCATGTCCTGGCCTAGCCTTGCCCTGTCCCCATCTCTAGGGAGGTTCCTGATGGCTCCCAGACTTCCCTGGCCCCTGCTCAGTGTGACAGGATGGAGGTAGACTGGGAGGCCCTGTCCTGCCAGCCCTGGGGAGGCCTCACTGCTCCTGAACTTCACAGTGCCCTGACAGATGTGGTGTCCAATCTTCCAAACACTACCACCACTCTAAGACCCCTCTCACCATTTTGGCCCATGTGAAAGACTCATCTACAAAAGCCTCAGCTTAGAGGGGACACGCAGGGCTTCTGTGATTCCTGCTTTAGGATTTCCAGTCAAGAGCACGAGTCCTTTTTAAAGAGGCTTTGTGTCTTTGGTGCAAAGCCTGGTTCCTGAGCTAGTTTTAAATGAACTATGCTGGATATCAGAGAAAAATCCATCTGTGGGACTCAGCAGGGGCTAAACTTGCCTTGCTTCTCTGTGCTGTGCCCATACTCTGCTTTAGAGGTTTGATAAATGGTCTGCAGGTCTGAAAGTTTCAGCAACAGCCTGGCATTAATCCCAGGTTCAAACAGGAAGCAAAGAGTGCCAGGAGACGTTGGGGGAAAGAAAAAGCACTGCTTGTCACCAGCACTTAGAGGACTTTAGCCCTTCATGAGGACATTTTGAGCTGCTGAGCAGAGCAGACGTTCACAAACTGTTTTCCATTTTTCCAATAGCACAGCCAGGCTGGGTCTTTCGTTCCTAGAGCTTCTGAAGTTGATTCAGAAAAGAAACAGTTATTGATAGCCTCTTTTTCCCCCCCTCTTTTGTCAGAGCTGGCTATTGTGTACACTGCTCTATCAGGAATGAAACTGCAGCTTGCCACGCTCTGTACCTTTGTTGGAGAAGACAGCTGGAGAGATAGGAGAGCAACTCCTGTTTTCCTCTGAAGCTTCTTTATAGCAGTTTGTCATCCTTAATTTTTCCTTCCTAGTATTGCTTCCTTCCATGTGCAGGCTATGCGTAGATATGAGTGGAGAACCACCAACTCCCTGAGCCCAGAGTGCTTTGGAACATGTTGTAGCATGAAAGTCAGGGTGCTAGGGCCCCACTTAATGCCCAGCACAAAGTAATGCTTCACAACCTGCTGTTTCAGAAAAGAATAGCTCTGTTTTAAATCTTCCAATAGATGCTGTGTCCCACTGCATCACCTGTGTTTTGAGGGAAGCAGATTCTGTTGTGTGTGTATACATCAGTGAGAAAAAGCTGGGGCCAGCTATCTGCCTACTTCCACCTCTCATTTCTGTGCACTAGAGGTCTTTGGAGTTGCTTAACCTGAGACTAAGAATGCAGTAAAGACTAGGCAGGGGGATTAGCAGCTTTCTACAGAACCCACTGGAGAACCAGCAGAGCTTTTGCATAACTGAATGCCTATTTCTGGTATCCAGCAAAGCAGAAGTGCTCTAAGTGAACTGCAAATTCAAAACTGACTGACAATGACCAAGGAAAGGAAAAGAAAGGATAACATTTCTGTAGACAGCCAGACAAATGCTCGCCTCTTTGATCCTGGCCCTGCAGTAAAAATGCTGGTTTGGTTCAATTGTCACCTAAATGGGTATAAATTAGAAACAACTCTTACATCTGTCCGTTGCCTTCTGGTAGGTCTCCTGGGCTTGATAGTGATGTGATCCAATAGAAAGTGTCACTGAGTAAATAAAACTCAGAAGGAGTTTTACTGGAGTATTCTGGAGCAGTTCTCTATTTGAAAGAAGAAGGTAGGTTGAAAGAAAGATAATTTACCAGGAAAAGTCAAGACAGGAATGCTTAGCATGAGGGCCTGGTTAGACACATGGCAACTACTGTTCCTAATCCTTCAGGCCAGCAACACTGGGAGCTTCTCTGTTCCTGCTCCTGGATGTGCTGACTGCTTAGAGGACAGAGCAGTCCCACTCTCCTCGTTTTGTGTTGGCTTAAAGGAACAGTGTAAAGGACAAGATGCAGCATATGGTAGAAGAAGATGCCTGTGGGCCACATATGTCATACAACTGGGAGGCTGCTGCCTTATAAAAGCAATAAGCACTATGGCCAAGAGACAACTGTTAGGGCCAGGCATTTGGGCAGCCAAGTGAATAATGCTGCCAGGAGGAATGCCTACAGTGCAGCAGTTGGGAAATACTGATTAAAAAGTCCTAAAGTGGCTGCTTGCCCCTGACGAGTTGTTTCTGCTGAGGCAGGCATCTTTCCAGGCTGATAGTTTCTACATGCATTTTCAGGCCTGTGCATTTCAGATGTGTTTATCTGAAGCTGGTTTGTTCCTCCTATCTGTATCTGCAGTGCCTCCTATTGTATCTATCATTTCAGCTTATCATCACCCTCCTGGGAAGCTTCAGGAAGCTTCAGTTCCTCAGCAGAACTGGCTGGAAACCTCCCCTCATGCATCATTTCCTGAAGAATTCCATCAGCTTCGCAAGAAAGGCTGGAAGCCAAAAGCTACAAATAAGCTAAGCTTTATTTTGATAAAGGGAACACTAAATGTGTCTGCTAGTTTCATTCTTTCTTCCTTTTATTTTCTTTCCTCCTCATCCACCTTTGCAAGAAAGGTGAGGATGAAATTTGCCTCTGTCAGACACTGGATGTTGTTAAAAACAGGCACATCCCTACTAAGATGTTTGGGGGAGGACAGTGGGTGAGTGGTGAGGATCTTAGAAAAGCAGCTTGCCTTCCCTGTAAACCATGAGGCATGCCAGCACCACCTTCAAGTCATCAAGTGCACATACACGTTGTTTGTTTTGTGCATGGCTTGCACTTGCTACAGGCAGTGTGCCTTAGTCAGCTCTTTAATGTTACATGACCCTTATTCTTGCAATCCAATGTCACCAGTGTCAGGCTGTTAAAGGGTAACTTGACAGTTATTTTGCAAAGCACAGCCTGACTTCATTAACCTCTTGTAAGGACACTTGGTGTTAAAATACACCATTACCTAGTACTAAGCCCAATACAGTGATGCACTTCGTGCTGGATTGCTCTCAGTGCTCTATTAGCAGATACAATTCACCCTTTCTTATAGTAAATGAAATGATTATATATTTGTTTGACTCTTGGCTCTAAGGCCCAGCTACTCTAATGTTTATACTAGAAGTCAGCAAAATGTTTTGGTGTGCCTTAAAACTTTAATTGCTTTCTGTTTAGAGATGTCTACTCTGCTCTTGTGAGACCCCACCTGGAGTACTGTGTGCAGTTCTGGAGCCCCCAACACAAGAACGACATCAAACTGTTGGAGCGAGTCCAGAGGAGGGCCACAAAGATGCTCAGAGGGCTGGAGTAGGTCTGCTATGAGGACAGGCTACGAGAGTAGGGGCTCTTCAGCCTGGAGAGGAGAAGGCTTTGAGGAGACCTTATAGTGGCTTTCCAGTATCTGAAGGGAGCCTACAGGAAGGCTGGGGAGGGACTATTTACAAGGTCTTATAATGACAAGATGAGGGGTAATGGGTTTAAACTGGAAGAGGGGAGATTTAAACTGCCTGTTAGGAAGAAGTTCTTTGCAGTGAGGGTGGTGAGACACTGGAACAGGTTGCCCAGGGAGGTTGTGGATGCTTCCTCCCTGGAGGTGTTCAAGGCCAGGTTGGGTGAGGCTTTGAGCGACATGTTCTAGTGGGAGGTGTCCCTGCCTATGGTGATGGGTTGGAGCTGGATGATCTTTGAGGTCACTTCCAACCTAAACCATTCAATGATTCTATGTCCATTAAGCATTCCTGCTGAAAATGCTCCAATGCCAGCAATATTTCCACATCCCCAGTGGGACCAAAGCTGGGCACTTGCCCATGTTTCTTGCTAGTGTTCAAGTGAGGTGTCCCCTCCCATAATGTGGTTTCCTGAGTGGTTTCAGCCATCCAGTTGGGCCTCTTAATGAGGTTTTATGGTTTAATAACAGAAATTAATAAAATAAACACTTCATATCCCTTTCAGCTTAGGGCTTTCTTCTCCTCACTGCACACCAGCAGTGCAGATGATTGCTTTTCTTGTAGTAATATTCTTCCTAGGCATCTTTTGTAGGGAGTGCTGTAGAGTTCATCACTGTACTCTGAATTCCTCTTATTTGTCTAGGGACTTTGGGTTTGGTTTGGTTTTTCTTTTGGTTCAGGCAAAACCTTAGCTCTAGGCTAAAGCCATATAAAAAAGAGGGAAATTGCAGGGTCTTATCTCTCAGAGTACTTTAACTTTATTAATTTTTGGTGCTGATGGAATCCTAAGAAAAATCATTAACAGGTGAGTGGAGGGGAAGAATCACAGAATGTCAGGGGCTGGAAGAGACCTTGAAAGATCATCCAGTCCAACCCCCCTGCAGAGCAGAATCACCTAGAGTAGGTCACACAGGAACACATCCAGGCAGGTCTTGAATATCTCCAGAGAGGGAGGCTCCACAACCACCCTGAGCAGCCTGCTCCAGTGTTTTGTCACCCTCACAGTGAAAAAACTCCTCCTCATGTTTACACAGAACTTCCTATGCATCAGCTTCCACCCGTTGTCCCTTGTCCTGTCATTGGGCATCACTGAGCAGAGCCTGGCTCCATCCTCCTGGCACTCACCCTTTACATATTTATAAACATTAATGAGGTTGAGGGGAAGAAAGCAGAGGTAAAGAAGAGAGAGACCAACTGTCAGGTGCAGAACCTTTCTACAAAGCTTCAGAGCAGATGTGAAGGAATAACTGGTCACGACAAGAACAGTATCTCTCAGTAGGTGCAGTTCTTTGATCTTTCCTGAGATGCCCCCTGTGACAGGAGTTTGTGAGAAACCAGTCTGCCCCCAGTTGTCACAATTAGATCTGAGCAACAAGATGGAGAAGGAAAAGCTCTCATTAATGTGCTGCTCTTCTACACATCTTGCTGTTTTCCTGTAACTCTCGTGGTCTGGCTGAGCTGGGGTCACCAATGACACTTCTGTCCATGGTCCAGCAACAACCTCTGCTATGGGTGTGGATCTTTGGAGGAGCTCACCTGTCTCTGTCAGCAGCAGTGATATGTATGGAAGCAGGGCATGCTGCCAGTTCTGAGCAGGTTAACAACTCTATCAGTGACAAACAAATACCTCAAAGGGTCGTTTCAGGTGCAAACCTTACTCAGGAAACAATGATCAGCTCACTGAGCTCACAAAGTGCTCCAGACTGAGGCACTTCTACAGAGCTGGCATTTCTACTCCTTCCACTCCCATTGCCAAGGAGGACTCAAGCCTGCTGGGAGGCTCTCCAAAAGGATCCCTGTGCAGAGCTGGGCAAGCATAGAAGGTGAGCGATGTTGGCAGCTGGGCAGAGAGCCAGCTAGCTGTTCTCTTCCAGGCTTCCAGGGCTGCACAGAGCACAGCATCTCCCTCTACCACTTAGTGAATTGATGCCATCACCAGCTGTTACCAGGGAAACACAGAAACTACAAATCCGGATCTTGGCAGCTAGGTGTAAAGAGGAAATATCTTGCTCTTTTGTGAGCTAAAAAAAGGAAAACTGAAACAAATTCCAGAGGAGCTTTGAATTGGAAACAAGTTGGGGTAAGTTACTAATTCCAAAACAAACAATCACAGCTGCTAAAGTGCCACTGTGATCCCTGTTATGTCACTTAGAGAGAACAAAAATAGGAGATCCAGCGCAGGACCTCTAACTTCATGCAGCTTAATTACACCCGTCAGAGAAGACTGTTACTCTTGACTCACAACTTCAGTTCTGACCCATGGGCTTAAACTAGCTGCTTATAGAGATGTTCTATCCTCTGAGCAATCATTTTCCAGGAAATGCTGATCATTGCCCCATCTTGAGAGAGAGAGTTGACTGGTGTCTCACAGCAAAGAAGTATGTTGTGTTGAGTCTGGGTGAAACCATGTGCAAAGAAACCATTTCTGTTGTGGTGAGATACATGCTTTCGATAGCTTTTGTGAGAGATGGTGACTTTAGACCTGCACTTGATGACTTTCAAGTGCTTGAGATTGTGAAGGTATGGAAATCACTTTTTTTCTTTCTTCTAGTAAAATTAGCTGACGCTTTCTCACAGAATCACAGAATTAACCAGGTTGGAAAAGACCCTTGAGATCATCGAGACCAATCTATCACCCAACACCATCTAATCAACTACACCATGGGACCAAGTGCCTCATCCAGTCTCCTTTTAAACACTTCCAGGGATGGAGACGCCACCACCTCCCTGGGCAGCCCATTCCAATGCCAGTCACTCTATGTGAAGACTTTTTTTTTCCTAACATCCGTCCTAAACGT
The DNA here is from genome assembly GCA_013400475.1 of Tricholaema leucomelas. Lineage (NCBI taxonomy): Eukaryota > Metazoa > Chordata > Aves > Piciformes > Lybiidae > Tricholaema lacrymosa > Tricholaema leucomelas. The sequence continues at coordinate 302,749 of WAAF01009989.1, read as the reverse complement.
GCCCTGGTGCAGCTTGAGACTCTGTCCTCTCATTCTGTCACTGGTTGCCCGGGAGAAGAGACCAAGCCCCAACTGGCTACAACATCCTTTCAGGTAGTTGTAGAGTTTTCTTTGTCTTGGGTGGTTAAATCCAAATGCTGTCGGGTTTTTTAAATGGATTATTAAGGTATTGAGTAGTTGAGACTCAGCTAATGTTTGATTTCAGCTATGTTGCACAAGGTGTATAGGTTCGGTAGGTACTTGAGCTACCTCAAAGCTTTGCTGCCAAGGGAGAGGGGCAGCCTTGAGTAAAGACTCAAGCTGAACTCAGTTACTTTGTCTCCACTCCTATCTGCAAAGCTGTGGACTGGATGTTGGAGCAAGTCCAGAGGAAGGTGATGAAGATGCTCAGAGGGCTGGAGCAGCTCTGCTATGAGGACAGGCTACAAGAGTTTGGGCTCTTCAGCCTGGAGAAGAGAAGCTTTGAGGAGACCTTGTAGTGACCTTCTAGTATCTGAAAGGGGCCTACAGGAAAGCTGGAGAGGGACTGTTTACAAGGTCTTCTGGTAACAGGATGAGGAGTATTGGGTTTAAATTGGCAGAGGGGAGATTTAGACTAGATGTTAGGAAGAAGTTCTTTGCAGTGAGGGTGGTGAAACACTGGAACAGGTTGCCCAGGGAGGTTGTGGATGATATCTCCTTGGAAGTGTTCAAGGCCAGGTTGGGTGAGGCCTTGAGTGACCTGTTCTAGTGAGAGGTGTTCCTGCCTATGGTGTGGGGTTGGAACTAGATGATCTTTGAGGTCCCTTACAACCTAAGCCATTCTATGGTCCTTTGAGGCTGTAATTCTACCTGGAGGTCTCATGCTGGAAAGAGGTTGTTATGCTCACCAGATAAGGAACATTAAAACCTGTGGACTTACCCTTTTTGATTTTATGTCACACAGAAAAAACCTTCATGTTGATAATCTAGTGGCAAATACATCCCTGGTGGTTGATCTTATGTGGACATTGGACAGCACTTCTACCACTGTTCCATAACTGTCTCAAACAGCACAGGAACATGTTTAATCCAATTTGTGTCCTCAACATCAGAAACCAGGCTTGCCAAAAAGTCAGTCTGTCCTTGCCCTGTTTACTTGGTGGCCCTTAGTCTCGGGATTTCTGTGCCACAAGAGCAGTTTGCATGCAGTCTTGTTGTCTGGAACACAGTTCGGTGTTCCATGTCATGCCTTGATTCAGTGGGATAGTGACCAAGGAAACTGCTGAGCCACGAATAGATTGCAGGAATATGTCATGAGAAAGCCATCCAGAGTCATCTGCCCACATGCTGTGCTGCTGGCTCACATTTCCAGGCAGAGCTGCAGACAGAGGAGATCATGAGCACTACAAAGAACTTTGACTATCTATGCAAGCTCCTTTTTTATCTTTTCTAGGGAGTCATGCTGCAAGACTCCTTTTTTGGTCTTCTTGAGTTAGACTGCTGATTTCCCTTGCTTGCATGCCCAAGCCCAGTCCTGAGACCTGTGACATGGACTGCGACAGCCACTGGGACTGTTGTCGTGGGTTTTCTCTCTGGAATGGTGCAAATGAGATCTTTCCCCACTTTTCTTTTTTAAGGATATGAAAGATGCCTCAAGAGGTGAAGGAATTCACTTTTGGGGAATACTCACACAACCAGGGCGAGTTTCCTTGCAAACTTTCAGGCTGGAGGTGTGCTCTGGGGTTCCTATGAGGAGGAGAACATTTTGATTCATGTGGTAAAGTCACGGTGTGTGCACTCTGATTTGAGAAGTAGGTGCACTCCTGTGGCCTGAGAGTCCATCCCAAGTACACTGCCCAGGTGCTGCCTCCTCTGCAGTTACTTGTAAGTACCCACAAGTGCTTCAGCCCTCTGTGAGCCAGAGCAGGCATTCAGGAGAATAACTGAGTATGACAAGCATGCATTTATCAGACCTATGCATGGTGTTCATTTTCATGTACACTGGCACTTAGAACTGTAAATTACAACAGGGCACCTTCATGTTTGTGCCGATGCTCTTTCTGTACGTGGTGAAGTGAAACAGGCAGAGTCATTTAATAGGACACACAGGGACAGAAAGACAATGAGCTGCTCTGTTGTTCTCTCCTCAACAAAAACATGTTGACTCCTGGACATAGAGGAATGGGAGTGAAGGAACCTCAGTGAAGAGTATCCTCAGACAATAAATCAACTGTCTTTAATATGTTTTCATCCTTGATTTTCTTAGGAGGAAAATGTAAAGAGTTTTCCACACCTAAACCTGGAAGTTATTGATGTATTTATTGGATTCAACTGGATGAGAACCCTGTCCCCTGAAAAACACAGTTGTGAAGAGACGAAAGATATTTCATTACATCTGGTGACTGCCTTGATGTGAGCTGGTAACTGGGCACTGTACAATTCTCTCCATTCCTTCTGGATTGCACTTGGATGAGAGGTGACAAACTTCTGCTGCGCAAGCTGTGGTTATGACAGGTGAAAGCCTGTCTGAAGATGGCACTTTCTTGTCTCTTTTGACCTTCTGGTGTATGTTGAATCTTAGCTGCTGACTAAAGCAGTAACACAGATAACCAAGTTTTAAAAGGCTCTAATTCATAAATCTAATAACAACAGTGGGAGAAGCTGAGGTGTATTCCCTTCTGTCAAGTGAATCATTAATGGAACTGGTATTGCATTCACCCTGCAGAAAAGTCAATTCTGCAGCAGGGCTCAAAAAGGGATCAAAAAGGGTTTACTTTCAGGCTCCAGTGGACTGACTGTTAGGAAGGAAGCCTTCCTGCTGCCTGCAGCAGGGAAAAAAGATACAATGTGAGAAACACATTTCAAAGCAGCATTTTGTCTTCGTTTTGAGATGTTATGCTCCTCCAAAGAGACTTTGCCAAAAAAAGGAGAAGAATTCATCACCTATTAGAACATCTTTTGGCTACAGCATGCAAGCAATGTAGCAGAGTGTCTGTATGTGAGTACTGCCAGTCTTCACAAGGCAAGAAGTCAGGTTGCTTTGTGTGTGCTGACGAGTTTTTGCTAGTGATTTCACAGAGAGCCATGATTCTTCACCAGATCCATATCCTGAAGGCCTTAAAAGGGCTACTGCAAGTTTATAACTCACAATCAGAGTCCCCAGCTGACATGACCTCCAGCACCACTCCTGCAAACTTGTAACCTCTTTTCTAGATTATGCTTGGTCCTCATGGCATTGCTCTATCTCCACCTGTTTTTTACTGGAACTTTTGTTTCTGGTAAAGAGCAACTTAAAAGAAAAAAAAAAGGAAAGGAAGGAAGGAAAGAAAGGAAGAAATGAAAGAAAGGAAGGAAGAAAGAAAGGAAGAAAGAAAGAAAAGAAAAAAAATAAGAAAGGGAAAGGGAATGAAAAGAAAAGAAGAAAGAGAAATAAAAGAATGAAGGAAAGAAGGAAGGAAGAAAGGAATAAATGAAGAAAGAAAGAAAGGAAGGAAGGAAAAAAGAAAGGGAAAGAAAAGATGAAAAAGAGAAAAGAAAGAAGGAAAGAAAAAGGAAGGAAGAAAAAGAAAGAAAATAAAGAGAAAGAAGAGAAGGAAAGAGAAAGAAAGAGAGGGAAGGAAGGAAGGAAGGAAGGAAGGAAGGAAGGAAGGAAAGAAAGGGAAAGAAAAGAAGAAAAAGAAAAGAAAGGAAGAAAAGAAGAAAGAAAAGAAAGGAAGAAAAGAAGAAAAAAGAAAGGAAGAAAAACAAAGAGAAAGAAAACAAAGAAAGAAGAAAAGGAAAGAGAAAGAGAAGGAAAGAAGGAAAGTAAGAAAGAAAAGAAAAGAAAGAAAGGAAAGAAAGAAAGAAAGAAAGAAAGAAAGAAAGAAAGAAAGAAAGAAAGAAAGAAAGAAAGAAAGAAAGGAAAAGAAAGAAAGAGAAAGGAAAAGAAAGAAAGAAAGAAAGAAAGAAAGAGAAAGAAAGAAAGAAAGAAAAGAAAAGAAAAGAAAGTGTTTGAAGGCAAATTATTCTCCTGAGTACTATGAGTTTCGATGTTTGGGCTGCAAACACTCTGGGACGTGCTAATTTAATAGCTTCAGCCCTTGCTGGAATGTTTTTAATAGTGCAAACATTCCTACCAGTTTTATGGGTTTCTAAGCTGTTTGTTTATGCGGGTACAAGTTGGAGCTGACAGTCTACTTTCCAAGCTTCCATTAAAGAGGGCCAGCTCGCTGTTGGTAGAGGGATCTTTCTGAAAAAAATTAGCCTGCTTATGTCTTGCAATGGAAAGCTTTTCTTCAGCTCTGGTTATAAACACGACCTACCACGTATTTGTAAGGCTTTGAGCAGTTCTTGCTGTGCCCTAATGTCTGTGAGACTCCTGCTGGTGGAAAAGGGAAGAGCGCTAAAAAAACTCCACGGGTAATTTAACAGAGAAGAACTGTTTGGGTTTGTTGCTGTTGGAAGGTTTCCTTCGGTTGGTTGTTTGGTTTGGTTTCCACTGTACGTTGTGTTTGCCAGTTACTGTTACCTGCAGCCATCAAAGATCTTGATGGTTTGACACTTCCCACTCCCAGGTGGCAGCGTGCTGGTGCTCTCCTTGCATAACTGTGTTTTTATCTCTCTCCAGGTGTGTCTGCTCTGCTTTAGAAGATCAGTACCTTCATCCACTACACCATGTGCATTCGTTTCCATCCATTCGGTGTCAGCCAAGCTTCTACAATCCATGTGATCAAAAGGGACTGAGCTGAACTTGCCACTTTGGGGAATTTTAAGCCCAGTTTTTCCCTCTGTAAATTCTGACCTTTTCAAAATGAGCTCTTTTTTTTTTCTTCCTTCCCTCCCCCCCCAAAAAAAAAGTGGGACATAAAGCAAAGGTGTGGAGCCAAATTCCATTCATTCTGGCTGCTTTTTCACTGACAGCAAAGTTGTTACAAATGAAGGAGAGCTCATAAATGACAATGGATGTCACTGTAACAGCGACAGCCACCTGGGCCTTTTGCAAAGTATGTTTTCTCAGGAGATTTCCATCTAATAAGCATAGCATCAATTATGATGACCTTGGGAAAACAGAGCCTAAAGTGGTGGATACTTGTGCGTGGTGCAGTGTCCCACTGAGAAACATTGTGCCTGTGTCAGACCGTGTGGTGGGATTCCCTCACTTGCCCTGTCTTCAGCCTGGGTACTTGCAGCTCTAAAGAGTGAGCGAGGGCAGCTTCAGTCATCACAAAACTCCAGCCTGGGGAGGGCGTTGGTAGATTACCTCTGGGGCTCATGCACTCCATCTCTCTCTGCTAAAGCAGGGTCACCCACAGCAGGTCACCCAGGATCACAACATCCAGGTGGGTTTGGAATCTCTCCAGGGGAGATTCCACAACCTCTCTGGGCAGCCTGCTCCAGGTCTCTAGCACCCTCACAGCAAACATGGTTTCCCTTCCTATGTTCAGGTTTGTGCCTTCTCTTGAGGAGCTCCCTCGGGGGCAGGAAGAAGTGCAAAAATAATTAGTGTAACTGATACGTTGCTCGTCTGCCTGTTTACAGGACTGAACAGAGTTAGGGTGGGTACCAGCGTGCCACGTGCACTTGTTTCTTCTGTTCCCAGTAGCATGACTGAGCCTTGGAAACAGTGACTTGGTGGGATCCTATGGGGGCTTGGTAAGCTGCTGAGTTCTTGTGCGGGTGGCAGGCCGCCGGGGAGGCCAAGAATCGATCGGGGTACTGATGAGACTCAGCTGCCAGCAGCCTTATGGTCAGTGCAGTACAGCTTTATTCCGGCAGTGCAACAGCTTATATACCCCTTTAGCAGAGGTGTGCACAACTAGCTGAGGTTTACATATGTGGAAGGTATAGATTGGTTCAGAGTTATAAACAAGGTATCGATAGGTCACTCAATCCCCTGGTGTCCACCCCGTGGGATGGCAAGCTCAGCCCCCTGCAGGTGTGCGTGGGGTGCTCATTGTTTACAGCTTACTGTCCTGGGACCCAGGCAGCCCAAGGACAGTTTGCAGCATGAGCTCTGATGTTTACAGCTCATGCCCTGCCTAGGGAGAGTGTTCTCCCACATTCTTGTCCAGGTTGTTTGCTGAACTTGTTACTTTTACACACAAGCCCACTTTAAATCCAGACCAATGACTTGAAAATGCAGTTGCACGCTTCTCAGGCTTTGCAACTTCTTGAGCACTCACAAAGGAGAATCATTTGGTGATTGAGCTGGGAAAGGATAGAGCTTGGAAATGCAGTTTCTTGTAGCTGTTCCCATCAGAGAACTCAGCCCATCCCATGCAGAGAACTCTGCCCATCCATATTACGAAAGAAACAGGAGATTTTTATTATTTTTTTTATTCCAATCTTTTAAAATTAAAACCTTCAAGAACTTAATTAGATGTACTGTGAGAAGAATGTGTGGTTCACTTACAGCTATTGACTTGAGGTTTGCAGATGGTTGCCAAATCCTGCAGTGAATAATGCTTTAATGTTGAAATCAGCAACAATTGTTTTCTGCATTTTTTAATGCTGTGTTACAGCACTAAAAAAAAAAAAGATACTTATGATCCACATATGTAGTAAAACTGAGGGGTTTGGACTTGTTTAAAACTTGCAGTTCTCTTAGGAGAAGTTCAGGAATTTTCAAAGGTTTTGTGGAATAAACAAGAAGAGGTCTGAGAGAACTGGTGGTGTTTAGTCTAGAGAAAAGGAGTCTGAGGGGAGGCATCCTTGCTCTCTGCAACTCCCTGAAAGGAGGTTGAAGCAAAGTTATGGTTGGTCTCTCCTTTCTATTGACCAGAGACAGGATGAGAAGAAATGGCCTCAAATTGCACCAGGGGAGGTTTAGGTTGGACATTGAAAGAAACTTCTTGACTGAAAGGGTTCTCAAAGTCTGTAACAGACTGCTTAGGGAGGTGGTTGAATCCCCATCCCTGAAGGTGTTTAAAAGAGGGAGAGATGTGGTGCTGAGGGACGCAGTTTAGGACCAGCCTTGGCAGAGTTAGATAATGGTTGGACTTGATGATCTTAAAGGTCTTTTCAAACCTAAATGAGTCATTCTGTGATTCTGCAACAGCTAACATCTTGTTAAACCTACACTTTGGGTGGAATCCCAAAACATACGGTTGAGGGGTGCCTGGCTCAGTCCTGTTCAATATCTTTATTGATGATCTGGATGAGGGGATTGAGTAAGTAAGTTTGCAGATGACACCAAGCTAGGAGCAGGTGTGGATCTGTTGGTGGAGGGTAGGAGAGCCCTGCAGAGGGATATTGACAGGCTGGATGGGTGGGCAGAAGCCAATGGGGTGAGATTTAACAAGGCCAAGTGCAGGGTTCTACACTTTGGCCATAACAACCCCAAGCAGTGCTACAGACTGGGGACAGAGTGGCTGGAGAGCAG
>WAAF01009989.1:261134-295150 GCA_013400475.1 Tricholaema leucomelas | reverse complement strand
TAGTTGACTGGACAGGGCTGGGTGCTAGGTTGGACTGGATGACCTTGGAGGTCTCTTCCAACCTGGTTGATTCTATGAATCTATGATTCATTTCAGCCTCATTGCCTTTTTGTTCTGTAGAACACACCCAGCCTTGCTACTGCATTCTACAAGAGGCATGCTACAGGTGCCAGAGCAGAGCTTGGGTTTGTCTTCACGTGCCTCTTCCTTACCTGTAGCACACCTGCTGCACTCATTCTTAGCTCTCCTGTTCTTTCCCGCATACCCTGAGTTGCTCCTTCCGAGGAGAGCTGTACTTCTCAGGTCACGAAGAGTTGGGTTGGGTTGGTAGCCCTCGTTAGGAGGGGACCCAGCTCTCGGCACTGTCCGTGGCCAGCAGCGGCAGCTGGGGATCTCGCCTGCTCTCTGGCATCGGCAGAGGGGCGGAGGTCCAGCCACGGGGCTGTGAGCATCGCGCAGCAGCAGAGCTGCCGTTTAACTCTGTGTTAACCTTGCCGTTTATCACTTTGTGATGTAGCCCTGCCCCAGCATGGGACAGGAGCTCGGCCTGGTGACAGGAGACGGGGTGCAGAATCACAGAATGCTTTAGATTGGAAGGGACCTTCAAGAGTCACCTAGTTCAAATCCCCTGCAGTCACCAGGGATGGCTGCAACTAGAGCAGGTTGCTCGGAGCCACAAACAGCCTGAGCTGGAGTGGTTCTAGGGATGAGGCTTCTACCTCTCTGGGCAACCTAGGCCAGTGTCTCACCACCTTCAGTGTCTATCTAGTCTGAATCTCTCTCTTTTAGCTTAAACTCATCGCCCCTTGTCCAGTCACAACAGGCCCTGCTCAAAAGTCTGTCCTCAGCTTTCTGAAAACAAATTACTGAAAGGCCATAAGAAGTTCACCCTGGAACCTTCTCTCCTTCAGGAGAATGGCCCCAACTCTCCTTAGGCTGTCCTCACAACAGAGGGCTCCAACAGGTTCATGTCTCTCCTGTACTGAAGATTTGAGAGATGGCTCCAGCAGTGCAAATGGGGTCTCAACAGAGAGGCAGAATCCCATCCCTCCACCTGCTGCCCACCCTGCTGGGGAAGCAGGCCAGGATACAGCCAGCTTCTGGGTTGTGGTCACACATCATTAGCTCATGTCCAGTTTTTCATCCACCAGCCCCGCTACTCCTCCACAGGCCTGTTCTCCATCCCTTTGTCCTCCAGCCTGTGTTGATACTGAGGACTGCCCCAACCCATGTGCAGGGCCTTGCACTTGGCCTTGTTGAACTTTGTGAGGTTTGCCAGAGAGGCACACCCATGTCTACTACAGGTGGCACACCAAGGCAGGAACAGAGGCAGGCACCTATGTTCCACCTGTAAGCAACCAGCTCAGCTCAGATAGATACAGGCTGTGATATAGGTACCTGCCCTCCTGCCACAGGTGATGGAGAGACTTAGGTATGCTGAGAGTCTGGAGCTCTCAATGCTGAGATCAAAGATACACAGTGTTGCCCGCGGGAGCACCACATCTCCACCAGCTGATGTGTGGTGCTCCACAGAAGCTGGGCAGCATCAGAGCTAAGAACAGCAAACCTGTCAAAAGGAACTGCGGAGGGGCAGCACTCAGGAACGCAGGTAGTACTGCTGTCATGTAGGCAGAGATGTGAAACAGATGGGAATCAGAAATACCTCCAGCTGGAGCAGAACTGTTGGTGAGTATGTCTGCAACTCCAGGAGAGAAGGGAAGGGGGACATTAAAAAATAATACAAAAAAAAGGAAGGGTCAGAGAAAAAAAAAAAAAAAAACCAACCAAAAGAGCCTAGGAAGAGGAGCACTGAGATGTGACTTGGGGGACATTACACAATAGCCCTAAACTGAAACAGAAGATCCATTATTGCATGTAATGAGAGAGGCTGGGAAGCAAAACTGACCAAAGACAGAAAAAACATACAGAGAGAGCTAGGTCAGACAAGGATCTCCAGGGAGTACATCACAAAGATTGCCCTCCTGATGGCCTTTGGTGGAACTCACAGCTCGGAGGATCTGGCAAAAAAACCACCAACTTGTTTCTTTTTTAACTCTGAGTCTTTGTATGGAACCGTTGTGTTGGAAAGGTCAGAGTACTTTAAAACAAAACGAGCTAAATGTTGCTTAGATGAATGTTTACAATTACGGCTACCATGTTTCAGTTTTCCCTGCGGTTATTTCTTCCCTTCTTTCAGAACACAAGTTTCAGTGAGGATATTTCCTGTAGATTGTAGCTAGGCTCGCACATTGATGGTCCTTAACTCCATTTTAGAGCTCTATCAGCAGAAGGGGAAAGTGCACATCAGTGCGTTTAGTGCTAGTTCTGTGGTCGTTACTTGGGAGTAAGAATGTGCAGGTGTGCATTGCTGGTGTACTGCCAGCAGCTCTTCCTGTGAGTAATCAAACCAGAAGCAATCAAATCCAATGCAGAGCCACGAGGATGATTTAGGGGACTTCAGCAGGGGGACAGAGCCCTGGGGTTTGAAGAAGAGAAGACTGAGAGGGGATCTGATCAATGCTGTAAATATCTGAAGGGTGAGTGCAAGTGAACAGGGCCAATCTCTTTTCAGTGGTAATTAGACAAGGAGCAATGGATACAAACTTGGATATAGAATCATAGAATCATAGAATGGTTTAGGTTGGAAGGGACCTCAAGGATCATCCAGCTCCAACCCCCTGCCATAGGCAGGGACACCTCCCACTAGAGCAGGTTGCTCAAGGCCTCATCCAGCCTGGCCTTAAACACCTCCAGGGAGGAAGCATCCACAACCTCCCTGGGCAACCCGTTCCAGTGCCTTACCACCCTCACTGTAAAGAACTTCCTCCTAACATCCAGTCGGAATCTCCCCTCTGCCAGCTTAAACCCATTCCCCCTCGTCCTAACATTACTAGACCGTGTAAAGAGTCCCTCCCCAGCTTTCCTGTAGGCTCCCTTCAGATACTGGAAAGCCACTCTAAGGTCTCCTCGAAGCCTTCTCTTCTCCAGGCTGCAGAGCCCCAACTCTCTCAGCCTGCCCTCATAGCAGAGGTATAGAAGGCTTCACCTCAACATGAGGAGAAACTTCTTCACAGTGAGTGTCACGGAGCACTGGAACAGGCTGCCCAGAGAGGTTGTGGAGTCTCCTTCTCTGGAGACTCTCAAACCCCACCTGGATGCATTCTTGTGCAGACTATCCTAGGTGACCCTGCTTTTGATAAGGAGGTTGACCTTGATGGTCTGCAGAGATCTCTTCCAATTTCTGACATTCTGTAATTCTGTGAATATATTTCTCTTTCTGAAGAAAATGTGGTTTCTGACATTATGTCAATAGATCACCCTTCCCAGTTCCTTCTTCAATGACTGCTTGTCTTGGCTATCTTAGATATTTCCAGTGATTCTAAATCCCTGGCAAAGAGATCTGGCCAAAGCTGGTGGGGAAGAGCAGACCTCGGAGAGGATGTGGCAGCAAGCCGAGCAGACAAGGATTACAAAAACTGTAACAAACCAGCACCAGTTCTTACCCTGCAATGTTTTGGTTTTTTTTTTTGCCATAGACCTGACATGTCTCTTGAGCTGTGCAAGGTGGATGAGCCTCAGATCACAAGAAATAAGGTGTCCTTCTTGGTCCTTAAAGCAATGAAAATCATACGGCTATGCTTGCTTGCTTGTAGGTGAATGCTCAGAAGATCCGAGGAAGCACCAGACCAGTCAGGAGCAGAATCAGCTTTTACCATACTAAAAAAAAACCCAACAACCAAAAACCACCACCACCAAAACCCCCACAACAGCAATAAAAAAACAACCAAACCCAGAACACCAAAAACCAAGCCAAAACCCAACCCTAAACCCAAAAGGCTAGAAAGGCTTGATATTTCCAGTGCCAGGCTGCACCTGGAGACAGTCATAGAAGGTAATGCCCTCGGTTTTCCTAAATGCCTTTGTGACAATTTCACTTCTGCTGCCTGTGTCAGTCAGTGATCCAAGGCCATTGTCTACCCATACAGGCAACCAACAGCAGAGTGGCAGTGCTGTGTGAGTCACTTCTGGTGAGTTTCTGTGAGGAAAGGATGAGTCCTGTGCAGTCATTGACATCAGAGACTGACATAATGATGTCTTTAATACATAAATTAATTAATAAATCCCCAGGCTTTTCCACCAGTTTGAGTGAAAATCATCAAAAGCTTAGTCTTGTTTGTTTGGGGTTTTTTTTGTTTGCTTGTTTGTTTTTTTTGTTTTGGTTTGTTTTGTTTTTTTTTTCAACTCTGCCTGTTGTCCAAGTGTAATTGGCATAAGTGATGCTGGGGTTTGAACTACACTGCATGATTATTAAAGGGTTTTTTGGTTTTTTAACTGCCTCAAGGAACAATTGTCAGTATTTGCACCAGTGGTGTCTTGTAAAAATAACTTTGACAATGTGAGTACCTCAATAGTATTATGCAGACAGTGGAGCCTCGAGTATGACATTTATTATCCTGCTTTTCTTATCCAAACATAGATTAATCTGGGGAGACTGAACAGCTTTCTCTGAGAGCCTATCTGCTGAGTTTCTCTCTTGTATGAGTATTTGTGGCTCAGCAGGTGGCTTCAGTCGTTCAGGTCGTTCATGTTTTCTCTGGAAAATATGGCTGGCCAGCCTGGTTGACCCACGCCGAGGAAACATGAAGGAAATGGGATTCCCCCTTCTCCAGAGAGGCCGTCTCAGGGCAGGTAAGGGCAGCTGCAGGATAGGGAACGAGAACGGACGGCTCGCAGTGCGCATCTTTTTCCGGCAGAGGGCAGCAAAGCCCTTCAGTGGCGTGGCCGCTTGGCTCTGCGGCGGGCGCAGGCGGGGTGGGGACGGCGGACGGCGACCGCGGGGCCTTCGAGGAGCAGCCGCATCCCTGTGAGCCCTCCGTCCCCTAAGTTTCTGTCTTCCACTGTGTGCTCCCCGTTGCTCGCGGATAACTCCGATCCGTAGCCTCAGCTGCTCAAACCATGCATGTGCAAGGGAGCGAAGCCCTCAGCCATAAACCCAGCTCCGGGGTGTCCCTGTTCACGACAGGCAGCCGCCACCGCCCTCCGTGCCCTGCGGAGTTTCTGTGTGTTAGCAAGATCTTTATTTGGGGACGTGACTGTGCTTGGGTTCTGCCGGCCAGGACACGGTAGTGTAGAAGCCGGGGAAGGTGGAAGGCTCCTCTGCCATCACCTGCTGCTGCACCACCTGGTGCTGCGGGGTGAGGATGAGCCTGCACCGCTCTGATCCCACCGCACACTTCAAATCTGATTCTGAATCGCTGTCGCAAGGAGCGGTGGGTTTCTTTTCCCTAGCGCCAGGCCTTCCTCGCTGCCCTTCATCGCTAGTTTGAAGAGGCATCGCTGCCGGAAGATGGCAGCCTTGGCCGATGGCGAGGAGCAGGATCCCAATGGGATGGACCGAGCCCAGCGACTTTTCCGGAGCGCTCTTCCGCTTCGGACCGGCAAAGCCGCTGCTGTCAGCGGCCCCGTCACAGTTCTGGTCCTGCCCGTGCTAGCATCGTTATAAGGCTTCGACACACCATTTCCCGGTCAATTAAAAGAAACCAACCAAACAAACAAACAAAAACCCCAACACATTAGATTGCCATTGTAAAGAGTTGGTGAGGATTGAAACTCTGAGGCAGGGCTGCTCTCGCTGCAGGGCAGCGTTGCACTGCTGCCCCCAGTTTATTAAAGGCGCAACAATTAGCTGATATCGTGCCCAGTAATTTGTCGGGTTTGTTTCCTGACAACTTCCGACATCTTTTCAGTGGGTTTTGTTCTAGGGAGAGGTTTCCTGTGTATTTATTGTCTCTGCTAAACCAAGTGCTATGTATAATATTCAGATGCGTTGTGAATAAGCAGAATTTGTTAGCTTGTTAAATTAAAGGATTCCTGGTTAGCACATCTTCTGCTTAGCCTCCTGACTCTCATTTGTTTGGCAGCACAACTTTTTATCCTGGATGCACACTTCCAGTGCCACCGATTAATCTCTGAGGTGAGACACCTCGTTGCCGCTGGCAAAGGAACCTTGCTTTTGTAGTAGTAGTGACTAATTTACATGCCTGCCCCCGCTCTCTTTCTAGCCTTCTATTCATAAGCAACATATCAAGGGTGGACGAATGCCAGCAGAACAGCCTGTCTTCGGGAAAGATACTTGCTTTTCTCTCTCTCTCTCTCTCTCTCTCTCTCTCTCTCTCTTTTTTTTTTTTTCCCCACCCTTGCTTGACTCTCTACTTGTGCTGGCACAGAAAGCCTGTCAGTACAACCTCCATCGTTACCTTATTTTTCCTTGTTTTCCTTTCCACCCACTCCAAGTCCCTCCAACTTCTACTGGGTGAGTATCTTGACGCCGAGGAAGGTGCTAACCAGAGTTCGTGTTTGCATTTAGAAGGCACCCTTTCTGAGACCGACTTCAAAGAAGCAGAAGTCTCTTTGTAACTACCACCTGAATATTTCACATCTGGTACTACTGCCTTGGTTTTTGCCTCCCCCCCGCCACCGAGTTCATGATGAGCTGCCCGAAGCACTGCAGCTTGGGTGAAATCACATCCAGCCATCCCTTTCCACAAGGTCTGTGAGAGTTCACTCTAGTCATGACTCTTAACTGCCCATTATCCCACACGTCTTTGCTAGCACAAACAACGAAAACAGTCCACTTGCAGAGAATCTGATTCAGCTTTCTTGCATTCCGCAATAACAGATGGATTGCTAGACTGTTTACTGTTGCTTCCCACAAAGTTCCTGTTAGTAAACTCCTGTATTATTTATGAAACAGAAAAATTACAAAGAAGAAGTATCTTAGCTGGTTGCTGCCTGCTGGTGAACCGCTGCCGGAGAAACTTTTAATACAGATATGTGTGTGGGAGCAAAGATCGCTCTGGTTGGGTTTTTTCCGTATTATTTTTACCGTTGTTTGTTTCACAATATGCGGTGACCTAGCTGCGCTGCGCTCCGCTCCCGGGCAGGTATTTCCAGCACCCAGACATTTACAGCTGAATCGAGGTATCTGTGAGCGTCTGAAGGAGCCGAGGGAGGGCGAGGGGCGGAAGAAGCATGCCTGCACGTTACAGAGATCAGGTCTGAATAGGAAGCGTTTAAAGCCTTTTTGGTTTACAATGACAATGAAGAATGTCACAGATGTGATATTTATGTCTGCTGACCTAGCATGGAGATGTGCCACAAAGCATAGGACTGTGCCGTGCCGATCACATTCGTGCTGCTTCAGACACAAGCAGCCATCGCGAATAAACTTTCTTTTTCCTCTCTCAGTTTGGCTACAAAACTCCACAAACCACATGAGCTGAGTGTACCCTAGGTTAGGTTGACTCCTGCCTCTCAGTGGTGTGAGAGAGAAGGCCGACCCAAAATCAGTTTGTACAATTATATCAACAGAGCCAGCGAAGTTCAAAATAGTATCTAATAACAAAGTAAAATAGAAGAGCAGAACGTAATGCAAGAATGTGGATATTGTGTATGACTGAAAGTACTTGCAGTGGTTTTAGAAATAACACTTGACCTAGCATAGCCTGTCTGATTTATAAACAGTTACTATTATATTTCACTGAATCTCTCTTGTATCTATATATTTATGAACGAATTGCCTGTCCTAGCTGAGATTTATGGCTGTAGATGTGCGTTATACACATGTACAAAAAGAGAATAGAGATTTCCCTCTTCTGAGGCACCTTCCTTGAGGTTTTCTATTTGATTTCCTAAACTGAAATCGATACTCGAACCAGCACTGCAGACTGGGCACTTCCTGATGTTAGCCTGACTATCATGGATGGTTCAATGCGTAGAGTTGAACAAAAAAAACCTGCTGTGCATTGTAGGCAACTGCAGGACGCTGTTTAAATCCTCTTATACTTTTGTAAGATCAGTTTTTGCAAAGGATCTTACAAGAGATCCTTTTGCAAAGGAACTGGTATCAGACTGAGCAGAGCATTTGCTGATCGTGGGGCAATGTTTGTTTGAGACATCCATCTCGATAGTGATTACTCATTTCAGAGATTAGTAAGAATCCGTTTTCCCTGATCAAATTCTTTCCTTTCCCTGCCTCCTTAAACACCCTCACTCAGAGCTCCCACTGACAGAAGAAGAATCCCCTATTATTAAGGGCAGATGATCAGCGGCAGAATCTCCTGATGCTTCAATCCACCACCAAGCATCTTGTGACAGATGTTTCTGTGCTTTATGCAAATAGGAACTTCATGGAGCAGTTTTCCTTTCCTCCGTGGAATATATGCAGCTGGAAAACAGAGATCCAGCTCCACGGCGTGAAGCTCGGGGGAAAAAACCATCATTATGCCACTGACCAAACAGGGAGTCAAGAGCCGTAGATGTGGAATAGAAATAGTTCTGCTGCTGGTTCTTAGGATCACTTCTGAGCAACTTAAGCAGTGTCGGTGATGGTATAGGTTTTGTAGTGTTTCTCGGTGATAAGTCACTTCTGAAAGGGGGATAAAAACCCCCTAATCTTTCCCGGGCTGTGTGGAATGTCTCTTCACAAATCTCCCTCTCTCTCTCTTTTTTAAAAACCATCTCTGCTACGCTGTTTTCATTCTCACAGTAGTTGTGGGCAGCTGTATTAGATAAAATACACAAGGGTGTTAAAAAATAGTGAAGTTGTTTGCACACGGAGAAAGGATTTCAGCTCCCTAGGTGTAATAAATAGGGTATAAACATTCACAGGAACTGTCTGCTCTTTAGAGCAGCACTGAAAGCTGACTATGTGAAAGCAGTGGATGAGAAGATGGACAGTTTTCCTCCCTATTAATTAAAGGAGAAAAAAGAGCCCCAAGCAACCCTCCAACTTAGTGAATTAGTGGAGTTTTAAAGGAAATACAGTTTTACAAATTACTGTGTGTGGTATATAAGAGAGCATTTGTAGTCAGTAATTTCTGTCATTTCATCCAATAAGGAGGGGTTGTGGCGTCTCACCTATTATTATCCTAGAAAATCATGAAAGGTGCTTGTCCTAAATACAGTTATTTTTAAAATACTGGCTTTATTACTGTTATTAAATAAAATTAATACTGTTATTTTGGACTGATTTGCCTCTTCTTCTGATTTTACGTCTGTCTTCCAAGATTTCTTTTCCTTTTTTCATCACCAGGCATCACATCTTTTACCTTATTTCCTTGGTGAGGCTTTTGTTAATCTTGTGTATTTTAGGGTAGGGGGTTGTTTGTTTGTTTGTTTAAAACACCTGCTGCTGGTCACAACGTTTTTGATTGTCAAGATTTAAATTTAGACTTTAATTCAAAGCCTGTATCTGGCACTGTGTAAACATTCAGTCAGGAACTAGGATAGATTTTCTTTAAGTATAGCCAAAGCCTGGTTTTGTACCGTGGTGTTGTGTAGAATCCTGTCTCAATTTCATGCCTAGCCAAAAGGTGGGAAGAAACCTTTATTCAGTTTAGATGCATCACATAACTTTGATGAACAGTCTCTCTCTTTGCTTCTTCTTTTCTAGTTAAATATATAATAAACATTACCAATTTTATGTATTTCAGTTGAGCTCCTTCAGAATCCCCAGCCCTCAAAGACGTCCTGCCAATACCAGGGAGACGAGAGAAAGGGACTGCTCCTGCAAATAACTCCTGTGCTGGATGGAATCGAATTCAAACTGCAAGAAATCAGCAGCATGTCTGTAGGTGTTACCGCATGTTGGCTGTTGCTGGTGGCTGTGCAGATAGAGGTATTCTGCAGGTAAGGTGTGACTTCAGCTGAGACCTGTGTCTGAAGAGTCAACTATGGCTCGAGAGCCGAGTATTAATAGAATAAACTTAATCTTAGTGGTGTTGGTTTTTGGTTTTTTTTTTTTTTAAATAGGTGCAGCTGCATTTTCTATTTAATTATAGGTTCCCACAGTAGTAATTTTTTCCGTGACCTGCTCAATCTCAAAAGTCAGAAAATTGCTTCTTTTTTAAAGCTGACAATAGCACGGTATGTTTCCAAAGGAAAAAAGACAAATTACAGAAAATCATTACTTTAAGCATATTTAAATAGCCAGGAAGAAATCCTAATTGAAAAGTTTGCTACAGTGTGAGAAAGTTAGCAGTGCCTTTTTGGTTTTTTTTTTTTTTGTTTGTTTGTTTTTTTGTGCACTAAAAAGAAAGAAAAAGATTATCCTGGTGGTGCTTGTGGCTTTACAAGCTGCTCATCATGCTATGCCTTTCTCTGCTCACTCTCTACTCCGCTCTTTCCTTCCTGGAAGAATATTTTTTAACTGAACACTAGTTAATCTGGAGCTGCAATTCAATGATCTAAAGTGACTACTCCTTGCAAAGCTGATTCAAAGGCAATGGGGTTTTATTTTGTTTCTTTGCCTGGGATTCAGAGCAGTTTGTCAACCTTTATTTTTGCAGCTCCTTTGCCTGGAATTTTGAAAGAATTTTTGTTAGCATGTAATTATTGTGATATATGTACAGGTGATATAGCAGCATATTTATGTTAAACTTTAACATGACTCGAGTCAATAATTGACCTTGAAATGAGCAATGTTAAAGTAATCCTTAAATGGGTATGTGTTTAGTGCAGTCATTTGGCTCATGGGGTGGAGCATGAGCAAAGCCACCCACCACAACATGGTGTGGGGAAGGCCACCAGGGAACCTTGTCTCTCTGTGCCCCTCATTGTGCCTGTGTCGTTGCCAGTTACTAGTCGTTAGCCCCATGGCTACCAGTTAGGGTATTTCTAACCACAGTCGTTCACAAAGGGTGGTGGTGGTGGAGTGGAGCAGTATCATAAAATAGGGTTGACAATCACAGAATCACAGAACATTAAGGGTTGGAAGTGGCCTTGAAAGAGCATCAAGTCCAACCCCCCTGCCAAAGCAAGATCACCTAGAATAGGTCACACAGGAATGCATCCAGGCAGCTTTTGAATGTCTCCAGAGAAGGAGACTCCACAACCTCTCTGGGCAGCCTGTTCCAGTGTTTCATCACCCTCATAGTGAAAAACTTTTCCCTTATGTTCACCTGGAACCTCCTCTGCTTCAGCTTGCACCCACTGCCCCTTGTCCTATCACTGGACTCACTAAGAGCCTGGCTTCATCTTCCTGACAGTTGCCCTTCACATCTTTACAAACATGAATGACAATCCTGAAGTGCAACCCGGTCCCTCCAGACACTGCCTCCCCAGTAAACCTCTGCTCTTCCTCCATTCCCCCTGGCCTGTCTCCCTCTATTTCCCACCTCCAAGCTTCTCACAGTAAGGCTCAGACCTTTTTCTTTAATGCCCTCCCAGGCTGTGGCAGAGTTTTTTGTAGCTCATCTCCAGAGTTTGGCCAGTGGAGTGGAGAGCAGCTCTCAGGGAGCAGTGGCAGGGCAACTCCAGCTTCTCAGAGGATTTTGGAGGGGCCAGTGAGTGCAGACAGAGTGGGAGGAGGTGAGCTGGCTTCTTGTGGAAGAGAAAAGAAGAAAGTCTTCACAGAAGTCCCTTCTGCTGCCACATGTCTGAAAAGAGAGTTGTCTGCCAAGGTAGGTAGCCACGGTAATGTGTCTTCAGCAGTTTCCTCAAGGGAGCATGCAGAAGGAGTTGCTGTCCTTTATCTGCTGAAGTGCTCCAGCTCTTTGCCATCCCTTCTTCTCCATTTTTGCTATCTGAATGACTGAACCTCTTACAATTTGGCCTAGACCATGGTCTTGTGAGAGAAAGCAGCAGTCAGTGTGGTCCCTAGTATAAAGAAGACAACCATTAGAGCAGAAATCTGCTGGGTTTTTGTCTTATTCTCCAGCAAGTCAGATTTTGAGTCCTGGAGAGTGTTGTCTCTGCACAAATGCTGGGGTAGTTCCATGGTGATAGAATAGTTGTGACTGTCACAGAATCACAGAA
Organism: Tricholaema leucomelas; assembly: GCA_013400475.1. Taxonomy (NCBI): domain Eukaryota; kingdom Metazoa; phylum Chordata; class Aves; order Piciformes; family Lybiidae; genus Tricholaema lacrymosa; species Tricholaema leucomelas. Next base: position 283,333 of record WAAF01009989.1, on the reverse strand, counting down.
TCACCCAGGCTGGAAAAGACCTTGGAGATCACTGAGTCCAACCTACCACCCAACCCCTTGTGTCAAATCCCATTCATTCAAGCTTATACTCCATGATGTACTTGTTAGGTAGAAAACAAACAAAAATAAAAAAGGTTTAAGCTAATGGTTCAGGTTTTAGATCTGTTCAATCGTCAGCACATTAGACACAAAAAACTGATTTCAGTTTTTCATTTGGTCTAGACACGAAACCAAAAGGACAATGAGCAGGTTGGTTCCTGGTGTGAGGAGCAACCTGAAGTGAGCACAGACAGCAGGACTGCATCCTCCATGGGTAGTTGTGCTAGCCTGGGCCTCCTGCAGCTCTTCAGAGCAGGGGTCTCTCAGTTGGTCTGGAGTACAAAACCAATCCATATCCAAGGACTGTTTTGGTCAGCAGTGTTCTTCGTTTGGAGTCAAATGAAAACTGAGGTAGAGTTCATCATGCTTGTCTGTTGCTTCTACTTTCCACCCACTTTGCTGCTTTCTTCAGCGCTGTGAAAAATGGGACTTTACACATGAAGGGCTGTGGATCTTTCTGGCATGTTTTGGTTTTTGATGGTCTAATCTTTCAATCATTTGTCAGGCAATGCTGTACTGTTTTCTGACCCACCTGGTCCTAGACCACTCTGATCTACAGAGTCTCGTTCTCATGGCAGCACAGCCCAGTTGGGGGACTCAATGGAAGGAACCTTGACCCCCACCCCAGCATCTCCCGGGGAATTCTCTTTGTTGGGCGCTTTCAGGCTGAGGCCTCCCCCAAAGATGAAGGTGATTGCTATTTGCCAAAGTGGTGAGACAACAGGAGGAACAATAAAGACAAAAATCTAAGCAGTCAGCTTAACTTGTTCAGACCGATACCAGCCTGTGGTATTCAGCCAGCAGCTAACCCAAGGTTTCCCTGACCTTGGCAGGAGTGCAGCAAACAGTTGCAGGAGGATGAAGTGTTCTTGAACTGTTTCTCCAGTGTATCAAGCACAAGCAGGCTTTTCTTCAGTATTAAGCATGTGCCTCTATTTTCTTCCCCTTTAAAGAAACTTTTTATTGTAGACTATAAAAGGAGGAGGAGAAAAAAAAATCAATCTCTGTGTTTGTAGACCCCTGTACTGCCTCTACACCATCCAAGGACAAAGATGCAAATCAGGACCTCTCTGTGTACTCCCATTTAGAAGGCAAATTTCTTGCTGAAGTCTTACAGTAAAAGCAAAAGGTTAAAAGAAATAGCTGCACTCAAGTGTCATTTTAAACAAAAAGGAAGAGGGAAAAAAAATTAACCACATTCTTAAAAACATCAGCCGGAGCTTCCCTGGAAGCATCAGAAACAGCATTCCAGATAAAAGCAGCATGATGTGAAAAGACCTGATCAGCAACAGATTGATGTCTGGGCTTGGGGATTAATGTAAGAACTTAAAGACTTGGCTAGAGAATATATCTTGAGAGGCATAAACATGTAAGAGGATGCCAAACCATGAAAGGCTTCCTTTGCACTGAGAATTCAGAAAGCGGCGTGTTGACAAGCAGGGAAGCCAATGCCGCAAGCAAAGCAAATAGGGTAATGAATAAACTCAGCCTTTGGGAGCCTAGGATGAGACCTAGGAAAGGGCCAACCTATTTAACCCCAGTTTTAAGTCTTCTACACACAGCCTTTAGGTGCTATCGAGCCCCAGCCCCCGGCCCCTGGCTGCCGATGTCCCATGGAGTGGGGCGGAGGGGGTTGATTCACTGTGTGCTAGTGTTTGAGACAGCAGGGAGAGGCTTCCAAGAGGCTGATTTGATAGCAGCCTGGTTGAGCCATTTGTTGGGGCGGTGAGAAATTCAGGTTTGATTTCCTCACTCGAATGTGCTGCATTTTCTGGCCCTTGGCTTAGCAGTTGGCTCCTGGAGTGCTTCCCTGGGGGCTGTATCTACCTCCTCCTGTGTGCCGGGTGGGAGCTCGGGGGCTGTGTGGGGGCTGAGCTGTTTTTCAGCTGGCACAGCACGTCAGAGGCAGATGTATGCCTCTGTAGTTTTCCACGGCAGCCTCTGTGGAGATACTGTAGCAGAAACGCTGGCTTCCAGCACTCGGGCAACGGATAAAGCAAGGAAGTAGATACAACTCATGTGGTTCTTAGCCATGAGATGTGGTTGTCTTTATTAACCAGGGGAGTCTCTGGGCTGCTAGCAGTGAAGCAGTATTCTTCTCTTGCCAGAAAACAGTGCAGTTTTCCTCTAGCTGTACTTACAATTGAATAGTTCAATAACTACCCTGGAAAGATCAAATGCAATATGAAGCAGGACAGCTATGAAAAGGCAGGTTTGGGGAAGTTGAAAGTCCTTGATCCTGGATAAGGAATTGGCTGGATGGTCGCATGCAGAGGGTGGTGATCAATGGCACAATGTCCACCTGGCGACCGGTGACAAGTGGTGTTCCTCAGGGGTCAGTGCTGGGACCAGTGCTCTTTAACATCTTTGTCAGTGATATGGACAGAGGAATTGAGTGCACCCTCAGCAAGTTTGCAGATGACACCAAGCTGTGTGGCGCAGCTGACTTGCTGGAGGGCAGGGATGCCATCCAGAGGGACCTGGACAGGCTGGAGAGGTGGGCCCAGGCCAACCTCATGACGTTTAACAAGGCCAAGTGTAAGGTCCTGCACCTGGGTCGGTGCAGTGCCAGGCACAGATACAGGCTGGGTGATGAATGGCTGGAGAGCAGCCCTGAGGAAAAGGACCTGGGGGTCTGGGTCGACGAGAAGCTCAACATGAGCCGGCAGTGTGCACATGCAGCCCAGACAGCAACCCTGTGCTGGGCTGCATCAAGAGCAGTGTGGCCAGCAGGGCAAGGGAGGGGATTCTCCCCCTTTACTCTGCTCTCCTCAGACCCCACCTGGAGTACTGTGTGCAGTTCTGGAGCCCCCAACACAAGAAGGACATGGAACTGCTGGAGCGGGTCCAGAGGAGAGCCACGAAGATGATCAGAGGGCTGCAGCAGCTCTGCTATGAGGACAGGCTGAGAGAGTTGGGGCTCTGCAGCCTGGAGAAGAGAAGGCTTCGAGGAGACCTTAGAGTGGCTTTCCAGTATCTGAAGGGAGCCTACAGGAAGGCTGGGGAGGGACTATTGACAAGGTCTAGTAATGTCAGGACGAGGGGGAATGGGTTTAAGCTGGAAGAGGGGAGATTTAGACTGGATGTTAGGAGGAAGTTCTTTACAGTGAGGGTGGTAAGACACTGGAACAGGTTGCCCAGGGAGGTTGTGGATGCTTCCTCCCTGGAGGTGTTTAAGGCCAGGCTGGATGAGGCCTTGAGCAACCTGCTCTAGTGGGAGGTGTCCCTGCCTATGGCAGGGGGTTGGAGCTGGATGATCCTTGAGGTCCCTTCCAACCTAAACCATTCTATGATTCTATGATTCTATGAAGGCTGCCAGGAGAGGGGGGACAGGCTCTGCTCACTTGCTCCCTCTGATAGGACAAGGCACAATGGGTGTAAGTTGCAGCAAAAGAGGTTCTGCCTCAACACAAGGGGTAACTTCTTTACTGTAAGGGTCACAGAGCACTGGAACAGGCTCCCCAGAGAGGTTGTGGAGTCTCCTTCTCTGGAGACTTTCAAGGCCTGTCTGGATGTGTTCCTCTGTGATCTGTGTTAGATACTATTGTCCTGCTCTGGCAGAGGGGTTGGACTCGATGATATCCTTGGGTCCCTTCCAACCACTAAGGTCCTGTGATCCTGTGATACCTTTGGGAGCCCTAAAAGGAGACCAAAATTCACCTCCTGAGTTGTCTCTGAGCCTGTTTCCTCCCCAGAATTCAGAAATATCATCACTCCTGGAAATTAAACACCTTTTCCTTGAGCAATTTCTGGGTGCCAAGTTGCACCCACAGACCTACTTTCCTTCTCACACCCCAGAGATCACCATGCATGCCTCCTGAGACCTCCTGGCCATGCTTCCAGGCTGCAGATGGGCTCAGCCTAAATTCTGGCATACATGGTTGCAGTCCTTTCCTTTCTCTCCTGGGACCTAAGGAGGGAAGGCACCACGTAACATGAAGCTTTGGCCTAGCTGTGTCTCTGAAGGTGTTTTTCTAGGTGTTTTCTGTCTAGAAGATTGTTTGAAGATGACTTTTCTCTTTGGAGCCTGCCTGTATATTTAAGAACAGTTGAACTGGATTGTTGCTTGCGTATTCCTTCGGCCACTGTCAGATTAAACCTTGCTCGCAGCAAGATGACATTTCCTGTGTTTTGTCGCCTTGAGGGTTTTTTTGCCCTAACTTTGGAGATCAGAACATGCAGCTATTGCCTCCCCATGCCTTGCCCGGGGGAAAGGGAAGCCGGTGAGGTGCTTTTGTCAGGCTCTGTGCTGCAAGGGAGGATCCATCTGGGAGAGAGCTTCGGGAAGGACTTGCCGCTCCCAAAAGCGCGCGTGTTGTAATCTGTTTACGTTGCTCACTGGCAGCTCTTGCTGACTGCTTTTAGGATTAGGAAAAAAAAACAAATTGGGAATCCTGAAGTTAAAACTCTCCAAGTTGCACAAAGATAATACTTAATAAACAAGAATAGATTACCATCTAATTTTTTCCCTCCCCCATCCTCTTTATATGACTTTTAGACTTAGAGGCTTTTATCTTATTTTATGAGGCCATGTGAAATAAATTAAATGTAACTCAAGATGCTGTTAAAAAAGATTTTATGACATCAAGAACCGGTTCTATATTAGGACCAGATCCTGCACAGACTTCTGGATGTGAGTAACTTTGCTCCCATGGCTAAGCTATCGAATCAACCGCGGCCAACCATTTCAACCCTTCGGAATCAGGCCCTCATTTTGGACACGCTTCTCATTGTTAAAGCAATGTGAAAGTGAAATCTGTCTCCTCTCGAAAGGAAATTGCCAAGACTTTCTATGCTGAGATTTGGGATCTGCAGGGGGAAAAAAAAAAAAAAAAATGAAGCCTTCTAATTTTTTTCTTCTCTCCAATAATCTGTTCAGTGAACAAGCTGTGAAAAATAGTTCTATATTTTTTCCATGTGATGCAGCAGACGGTAAATTTCCATTTAAAAGAATGATCAGAGTAGCTGCTGGCACTGAACTCTGTTGTCTTAGTCAAATCTACTTACAAAGACTTTACAGCAATACAATAGTTTATTATTTCACTCAACCAGAAATCAGATGAAAAAAAAGGCAAAGGGGAAACCTGAAGTAGGTTCATGGTCAGGATTCTTTTCTTTCTTATCTTCTTGGGTTTTTAAATGCAGGAGTTGAGATCAGTAGTTTAATGTGTAAGGAGAATATTTCTTTTCACCTCTACTTTTGTATGCCGTGAAATAATCAGACTTCACACTTCTATAGTCCCTTTCTTCTGGGGATCTGAAAGCACTCTGCAAACATGAATTAAAGTCTCACAACACCCATGTGGAGGTGCAGAAGCATTGTTTGTCTGTCTAATGCAGAATGCTTAACCCGATTCTTTAAGTACTATACAAGGACTACAGTAAAATAATGGAATAGCCAAAGCAAATTAATCTAACTGAATTGCTGGGAGCCTCTAGATGTGCCTGTGTGATGCTGCTTCTCTTCCTCTTGCCCTCACTCCAAGGAGAATGTCGAGGTGTTGGAGTGCGTCCAGTGAAGGGCGATGAAGCTGGCGACGGGCTTGGAGAACAGGTCTGGTGAGGAGCTGCTGAAGGAATTGGGATTGTTTAGTTTGGAGAAAGGAGGCTGAGGGGAGACCTCATTGCTCTCTACATCTGCCTGATAGGAGGCTAGAGCCAGGTGAGTGTTGGTCTCTTCTCCTCAGTAACATGGGATAGGATGAGATGAAATGGCATCGAGTTGCATCCGAGGAGGTTCAGGTTGTGTGTGAGAAGAAACTTCTTCAATGAAAGGGTTCTCAAACACTGGGAAGGACTCCCTGGATTGACTCCCCATCCTTGGAGGTGTTTAGAAGAGACAGAGATGTTGTGCTGAAGGACATGAGTTAGGCCCAGCATTGGTAGAGCTATATTATGGTTAGACTTGATGATCTTGTAAGACTTTTCCATCCATACCTACTCTATGATTCTGTTTCTTCTAGGAGACCTGGGGAAAGCTCTCATCACTGGTGGACAGGTGAGGATCACTTTTAACCATGGAAAAAGCAGAAATACTCTTTCTTTATCACCATATGATTTGTGTGGTGGCAACTCAGAAGGCATCTGAGAGGGAAGGCTGCTTTCAGCAGGGCTCTCTAGTTACATGGTCAGAAATGAAGTGAAGAATTAAGCAAGACAGAGGAAACCCAAGCTGTAGGACTGGACAACTCTCATTTCTATTTTCACAGAATCGCAGCAATTTAGAGGTTGGAAAGGACCTTCAGAGATCATCAAGTCCAACCTCCCTGCCAAGCAGGATCTGGGGTAGTTTGCACAGAAATACATCCAGGCAGGTTTTGAAAGTCTCCAGAGAAGGAGACTCCACAACCTCTCTGGGCAGCCTGTTCCAGAGCTCTGTCACCCTCACTGTGAAGAAGTTTCTCCTCATGTTGCGGTGAAACCTTCTGTGTTCCAGTTTATAGCTCTTGCTCATTGACTCATTGCTGCTGACAACCAAAAAGAGATTGTCCCCCACCCACCCCTCAGATATTTATAGACGTTGATCAGATCTCCTCTCAGTCTTCTCCAGACTAAACAGCCCCAGGGCTCTCAGTCTCTCTTTGTAGGGCAGATGCTCAAGCCCCCCAGTCATGCTCTTGGCTCTCCACTGGACCCTCTCCAGCAGGTCCCCATCTCTCTTGAACTGGGATCCCCAAACTGGACACAGTATTCCAGGTGTGGTGTCCTGAGGGCAGAGTTTTCTGGCCAGTGATGCAGTGTGCTGCTCCTTCTCCCAGTGACACAGCCCAGGAAAACGCAGGACTGACCTGTGGCAGTCCAACTTCCCTGCTCCTCAGACAACTCAGTCAGAAAATGTTTTCTAGGGATCACAGGAAGCTGCTATTTTGTTTCTTTGGGCTAGATATGAGGGCAAATGGCCACCATGAGTTTGAAACGTGGTCACCTGGCTTCTGAAATCCAAAAGGGCCTTGATGCTGTCAGCTTTCCTCAGCCCTAGCACCATTGCTCTGTTAACATTTCAAAATGCTTTTGGGTCACCAGCGTTAGGTCTGTTCCTTCATCTTCCTCACAGCTTCCTTCTGTGAACGTGGCTTTGTCTGATGTAGGCTGTAAGATCTTCAGTGCAGAGAGAGCATCTTTTATCTCTGCAGTGTGTCATGCAAATTTAGGGTGGCACGTAAATATTTAATATTAATATTAGTGATGGAGATGAGAGTCCTGGAGAAACATCATCTCCTCACTTGCAGGAGCAGGATACAGCACGGGGAGAGGGTTTATTTTTGGTACTGTTTCAGTTTCCTGGTAAGAGTTTCTCTGCTCACCTATTTTCTAGTTGCCTCTGCCATCGTCTTGGGAAGGCTATTGGGACACCCTCATTGTGGCTGGGAACAGTCCAATCAAAAGGCATAGGAAGTTCCATGTAAACATAAGGAAGTTTTTTTTTTTCCCTGTGAGGGTGACAGAAGACTGGAACAGGCTGCACAGGGGGGTTGTGGTGTCTCCCTCCCTGGAGATACTCAAGACCCACCTGGACGCATTCCTGTGTGATCTGGTGTAGGTGATCCTGCTCTGGCAGGGGGGTTGGACTGGATCAGCTTTTGAGGCCCCTTTCAGCTTCTGTGATTCTGTGTGAAAACTGAGCAAATAACTGCTGCTTTGGTTTGGTAGCTCACCTGAGAGTTTAGGAAAAAACCTTCCTCTATAATACAGGTTTCTCATTATACAGAATGGAAACCTGGGAAGAAGGTTTAACCTTCTGGTACCTGTCTTCTGGGTTTAACCATCTGTATTCTGAAAATCAAATGAAAGCACACAAGTAGTGATCTTCAAATCACATTTCAGAACAAGAAATCAAAACTTTTAATGTACAAAACATGAGACAAAGAAAAAAAAAGGCTTTTCTGTAAAGCTCCTTTTTGGATGAGACCTGTTACTTCATTTCACCCCTACCCTAGGCTAGTAGCAACATCTTGAAAGCATGCCAAGAAGACCACAAAGAGCCTGACAACAGGCAGTGGCATTGTCCCACCAGTGCCATTGCTGCAGTGCCTGTGGGCAATGGGGGCACCTCTGTGGGACATTGGCCCTGTTGCCCACAGGATTGGGCTCTCAGAGCAGCTTGGCTGGCTCCAGGTAAATTGCCATGCTGCCCTGGCACTCACAGCATGTCAGGGCCATGCACAAAAATGTTCTATTTTACCTTGGGATAAGCTTTATCTCTCAAGGGTCCTTCCTTCTTTCCTTCTTTCCTTCTTTCCCTCTTTTCTTCTTCTTTCCTCCTCCTTTCCTTCTTTTCTTCTTCTCTCCTTCTTTCCTCTTCCTTTCCTTCTTTTCTTCTTTACTTCTCTCCTTCTTTCCTCCTCCCTTCCTTCCTTCCTTCCTTCCTTCCTTCCTTCAATTCCTTCATTTCTTCCTTCCAGACTCCCTCCTTCCTTCTTTCCTTCATTCTGAGTTTCAACAATAATCTTCCCAGGGGGAAGATACCAAGAGCCCTCTGCCAGTGCTGCTGGCTGATGGCATGCTGCCCCACTGCAGATAGCCCCCCCGGCCAGGCTGTGCCTGGGATGGGGAAGGAAATAACCAGAGGTGTTCATAAATGGGGACGGCTGTGAGCTCTCAGGCTGCTGGAGCTGGCAGGAGGGAGGGCTGCTAGGATCTGGGATCTGTGCTGCTGGGCAGCAGCTGAGGGGCTTCAGCATGCCCATACTTGGGGCTGCAAGGTGCTCAGAGCCAAGCCTGTCCCTCCTCTCCTCAACCCTTCCTCCTCCTTTCTTTTTAGCAGCCTAAAGATTTTCTTTTCCCCAGTGGGTTGGCTATATAACTGGATTCATTTTGTAGGAAGGGGTTTATGCTGTACCTTACTTATATCTTAAATTTTCCAATGAGTGTAGTCAATAGCAACTAATTTAGAATAATTAAGACAAATATACACACAAAATTGCCAAGCATATTTTTTTCTCATTCATTTATGGCTTAATAGACTCCACTGTATCTGCTCAGTCTTTACTAATTGCACAGTTGATAATTCTTTACGACTTTGAGGAGTTCAACATCTTCCATCTTTACTTCACTGGTTGCATCCTCTTAGCATAATCATAGTCTTAATTTTGTTTAACTTATGCTGAAGGAAAATATGAATCTAAACCACAGGAGGCAAATAAACCACGTCAGTGTACAGTTTGCTACGTCCTATAAAACTGCTTTACGACAGGAACTGCTCACCCGTTCTCTTGGAGGGAGTAAATGGGATCTAACCATGCTTTAAAGGGCTGTGCTTGTCTTTCAACTGATTAGTTTCCATCCTGATTGCAAGAGGCAGGCTTCCCTACCAGGTCTAACAGCTCGTTTTATATACAATTGCGCAGGCAAGTCCCGCTGCCTCCAGTGTAATCCTGCCATCCTAGGTGCTTAGCTTGAGGCTCCTCAGGCAGGATCAGGGCCTCCCTTTTGCCTGTTGCCACACAGCCTTGGCATGGAGGGGGCCTTTGTGGACCCAAGATGGGCTGGAGATGCAGAGAGGCCAAGATGATGGCCTAGGTTCACTGGGAGGTGGGAAAAGAGGGAGCCATGTGTCTAGTGTGGGTTGAGCAGGAGAGATGGGGTGGGAAGGTGAGGGCATAGGCTGCCAGGGGACAAGGGCAGTGAATGGAAGGCACAGAGCAGTGCTGATTTAGGGTGGTGAAGCAAGCTGTGCCCACAGCTCCTTTGGGATGCTGGAGCAGGCTGTGCATGCAGTGCTGATATGGGATACTGGAGCAGGCTGTGCCCCCTGTGTTGATTTGGGATGCTGGAGCAGGCTGTGCCTGCAGTGCTGATTTGGGATGCTGGAGCAGGCCATGCCTGCAGTGTTGATTTGGTGTCTGGAGCAGGCTGTGCCTGCAGTGCTGATTTGGGATGCTGGAGCAGGCCATGCCTGCAGTGTTGATTTGGTGTCTGGTGTAGGCTGTGCCTGCAGTGCTGATTTGGGATGCTGGAGCAGGCTGTCCTCACATCTCTACTGTACCAGCTTTGGGGTACACAGTGCTTCAGGTAGGACCTGACTAAAGGCTATGTGGATAGGGCAGCAAAGAGGAGCTGGGATACTGAAGGGGCATCTCTGGTGATGAGTTTGGCAGGGCCAAACACTTTGAGGGATGCTGGGGGGATGCAGCATTGTGGCCAGAGGCAGATGCATCCCCCCTGTCCAGGGCACCTGCACGGCCATTCATGCTCCCTGCTCTGCAGCAGGCAACACGGGCAGAAGAGTTTGCCTTCAGTCTGCCTTCACCAGAGTTTAACAAAAACGCCCTGAACAGCCACAGCTTTGTGTTTAGACGCGGGCAGCGTCTCTCTGGTGGGGGTTCCCCTGCCCCAGACACCTCCAGGGCAGGAGGAGATGGCCGGGGCTGCCTTGCAGCTGGCAGCCAGGAGCCCATTTGCTCATAGCATTGCCTGCTTCGAGCCCCCAGCGCATGGCTTTAACCGCGAACGCTGCTGCTGAGGAGAACCAGAGGGGCTCTGCGTAGCCCCGGGACGGGGAGGGGAAAGCTGCCACTTCCCGCAGCCTCCAGGTCTTTTCCTCTCGCTCCCTTTCTGCTCTTCTTCTTCATTTTTTTTTTTTCGGGATCCGTGTTTAACACTCGTACAATTTGGTGAAATTACCAGCCCGGGAGGACAGAGGGAGAAGCCAGTCTGTTTAAAAAATAAAAAGAGGAGGTGATTACTTTGCTGGAGCCGTACTTTCTATTTTCTCTTCCAAAAGAGACAAAGGGAGTAAGTACTTAAACCCCGGTGGTGACGACAGTGAAGCAATCAGGCAGTCGCTGGATACCTTTGTTTCTGGGAGGCACGTTGTAATTTTTTCGCGTCTGCCACTGGGTGTCAAACCTTTCTTTTCTTCCCCTTTCCATTTCGGATGGCCAAACTGATTATCTAAAATAGAAAATTAGCACACAATGGCTTTACTCTGTGATACCCCTTATGCAACTAATGGGCAAAGCTTGTTAATTGGTTGTAAATGCCAGCAGGTTGCCAAGATAATACTTCAGAAATAAGCGGGTATTCTGATAATTACAGCAATCTTCATCTATAAAAGCTTAAGTAGATGAAGTACTGGCTGGCTTAAAACCAAGATTTATCCCGCTGCACTCGCATTAAAAGAAAAAATAAGATGAAAACAATAATGTAGCAAAACAATTATATAGCAGGAAGCGTTGTAGGTTTTAGAGATTGTGAAAACTCAGAAAGTAAAACAGTGCTGTAATAACCAGTTATGGAAAAATAGGCCATTTACATTTGTGTATAATTAAATAGTAGGCTATGCAATTTCACTTTTTAAAGTAAACTGCCTTTTCCTTTTTTTATAGGGCAACGTAGCCATAATTGCTGCATTAAAGCTTTAATGAAAGAAAAAAGCAGCAGATCAAGATGACATGTAACATCCACATTTGTGCTGTGGCGTTCTGCTTGTTTAGTAATGGGAAGCTACTGAGGAGATTAAAATTGCAGAATTCTTCATAGGGTTGTTGTTCCTCCCACCCCACCCCGAGAATTGCTATAGGAAGATCATTCAGAGTCTAAAATACATACAATTTATTTTTCTACCTTCAATCCACAAGGATTTAATAGCTTTCCTAACTCCTGGAGACTCTGCAGAAACACTTTCTGGTAAAAAAAATGAAGGGGGGACACACACATTATTACAGCTCATCAAAATTATCAGAAGTAAGCAGCTGAAACTTGAAGCGTGGAGGTCTCACCTCAGGTTTTAGACTATTACCAGGAAGGCTGAACAGTATTTTTTAACTCAGTGCTGCTTTTCAGCTTTCCTGTCAGAATTACCAACAGGTTGATACATAATCTTGTTATTTGCCATTTTGATATGGTTCTTTTTATACGTCATAAACCACCCACAAAGAGCAGCGGAGCCAGGCTCGGCTGCATTAAAGCACTGAGAACAGAACGTGAGCTTTAGAGGGCTCTAATCAGAAAGATGGGGACAGACTTTCGAGCAAGGCCTGTTGTGACATGGCTCAAAAGCTTTAAAAGAGGAAGATTTAGGCTAGATAGAAAGACAAATTTTTTACACTGAGGGTGGTGAACCCCTGGCCCAGGTTGCCCAGAGAGGCGGTAGGTGCTCCGTTCCTGGAACCCATTTGTCTGGGGATCTGAGCAACCTGCTCTAGTTGCAGATGTCTCTACTAACAGCAGGGAGGTTGGAAGGTGCCTTCCAACCCAAAGCGTTCTGTGCTTTGATTGTATCCTAAGCTTTCAACCCAGGTTTTCACCTATGCTGGTAAATCACAGGAGCTGATAAGCTGGGAGGAGACTTTTTTTTTGTCATGACTTTAGGTGCATCTCACACACTCTGTTCAATCATTGATGCCTCCTGTGAGGCAGTGAAAGCACCTTTTGGTTGGAGCAGTGGCTCAGAGGAAAGAGCAACCTGGATCAGTTGTGAGGAGTTGCTCTGCTCAGGCTTTGGGGGACACTGGCAATGGGGTTTTGACCCCTTTCTGGCAGGCTAGCCAGTCTGTGTTGCCAACTCCCACATCACAGAAGTCCACACTCCATTTAGGGCTGCTCTGCCCACAGCCTTTGCCCATCCTTGCTGCCTCCATCATGCCAGGGGCAGGTCATGAGAGGGTGCAGCAAAGCCCTTTCCCAGTGGCTGAGTGCACATCCTCGGCATGGCCACAGATGTGGAACACTGTCACGAGAGCAGCTGGATTCTCCCTCTCATGGCAAACAGGCCGGGATGTGGCCTGAGGTAAGGGTAGCTGGGTGGGACACTGGCTGATATATTGGGAACAAGATGCAATCACAGCATGCTGTGGAAGGCTGGGTTTGGATGCATGCATTGTCTCACACAATATCTAAGCAAGGGTATGACACAGTTGCCTTTCCCCTGTGTGATCCCACAAAATCAACCTGCAAGCTTTTTTCTCATGTTATCACAGAATCATAGAACATTAGGGGTGGGAAGGGACCTGGAAAGATCATCGAGTCCAACACTGTTGCCAGAGCAAGATCACCTGGATTAGGTCATACAGGAACACATCCATGTGGATTTTGAATGTCTCCATTCCTCCATAACCACTCTGGGCAGCCTGTTCCAGTGTTCTGTCACCCTCACAGTGGAAAATGTTTTTCCTTATGTTCATGCGGAACCTCCTCTGCTCCAGCTTGCAGCCGTTGCCCCTTATTCTGTCACTGGACATTACTAAGAACCTAGCTCCATCCTCCTGACACTGCCCTTCACATCTTTATAAACATGAATGAGGTCACCTCTGAGTCTCCTCTTTTCCAGGCTAAAGACCCCCAGCTCCCTCAGCCTTTCCTCAGAAAGATGTTCCACTCCCCACCTTTGTGGCTTTGTGGTGGACTCTTTCAAGCAGTTCCCTGCCCTCTTGAACTGAAGGGCCCAGAACTAGACACAATATTCCATATTATCCATCAAAAAAACTCACAAAACAGCCCACTGGGCAAACAGAGACAGCTGTGACCAGTAAGGCCTTTCATTTTGGTAAATCAAGGAGGAGCATCTCAGCACCTTGAAGCCTCTGGGGAAGCAAGGTGTGAGCACATGAGGGGCGCTGGGTGGGAGCCCACAGCCCCACGTAATGGACTTTCCTAGTTAGTACATTATATATGGTGCTTGTCCGGAGTGTGGCTGCAGCAGCCAGTGGAGAAGGAAACCACTTGACGAGATCCTTTAATGGATCTGTCTCCCCTTGTCTTCCAGGAACAAAATAAATAGGAGACTTTTTTTTTTTCCAACTGGCATGCATTTCCATTTGTGCTTTAAAAATTCATGAGCATGGGTTTCATACGATGGGGTAGTTACTATGGTAATTGTTTATTAATCTGGAGGAGCTTGGTAATTACCACAGCTCACTTTATATAACTCAAGCCTGGAGTTAAAGTCCGGGTATGATTTCTTTATGCATCCATCTTTTAGACACTTTTCCCCCCACCCTGTTTAGCAGAATATGCATTTTCCCCTCTCAGTTCTACTTTTATCTAAGTGCACACATTTCTGGAAGTGTAGAGAGAGTGTAAAAATGAGAAAGAGGGGAGGGAAGAGAAATGCCTGCTCAGAGCTGGCAGGCCAGGCCAGCCAGGAAAAAAAGATGTGCAGAGTGAAGTGGCAGGTGCTTTGGGGATATTTTTTTAATTGAGAGAAAGAAGGCTTTTCAAAAAAAGGAAGTCTTTCTGTTTACTCCCTGGAAGATGGCTCATATGTGGGTGGGCAGCAAAGGGCAGAGGAGAGGAGACTTCTTCAGAGAAAGAGTGATTGGCATCAGAATGGGCTGCCCAGGGAGGTGGTGGCGTCACCATCCCTGGAGGTGTTTCAAAGGAGACTGGATGAGGCACTTAGTGCCATGGTTTAGTTAATTAGAAGGTGTTAGGTGATAGGTTGGACTCGATGCTCTCGAAGCTCTTTTCCAACCTGTTTGATTCTGTGATTACGTGGGGATGTTGCGGGAGCTTCCAGTGGCCACCCAGGACTGTCCCTCTGGCTGAGCACACGTAAGGATGAGGGAGCACACGGTGACACCACCCAACAGGTCTGGTGTCTGTACATGGCATGCACACACACGACTTAAAACACAAGAACTAGGCCAAGGACAAATGTCCAGCTAGCATTTGGGTTGGCATTTTGTAGGGATTATGCTTGGTTTTGCTAATGGGAACTACAGAAGCAGTGAGGTGGCCACCTCCCAGGTACACCATCGCCCTTCTGAAACCCTGCTGCCAGCTCTCCTCAGCCTTGCCAGTCTCCCAGGGGAGTGCTCTCAACTTTCCTGGGGAAACTTCACCCAGGATTTGGGGACTTGAGTGTCTCCCTTAGGAAGAGAGACTGAGAGACCTGGGGCTGTTTGGTCTGGAGAAGAGAAGACTGAGAGGAGATCTGATCAATGTATACAAGTATCTGAGGGGTGGGTGTCAAGTGGATGGCACCAATCTCTTTTCAGTGGTCAGCAGCAGTAAGTTAAGGAGCAACAGCTACAAACTGGAACAGAAGGTTTCACCTCAACATGAGGAGAAATGTCTTCATAGCAAGAGTGACAGAGCCCTGGAACAGGCTGCGCAGAGAGGTTGTGAAGTCTCCTTCTCTGGAGACTTTCAAACCCCACCTGGACGCATTCCTGTGCGAACTACCCTAGGGGATCCTTCCTTGGCAGGGAGGTTGGACTTGATGATCGCTGAAGGTCCCTTCCAACCTCTAAAGTTCTGTGATTCTGTGCTGAAAGCAGAGTTTGTTCACTCAGAAGTCAATTATTTATCACCTTTTGCAGATAGGTGCCACCCATCCTGTCGCAAAGCCATTTTTTTTTACGCCGCACGCAGTAGCAACGCTCACCAAACCCCTCAGGAGCAGAAAACAACACGAATATTTTTCTGTGAATTCCCCCCCCCACACACACACACACTTAGTTAAAAGCTCCTTTCTCCCAGAAAGTTAAGAAACAAATTAAATTGCCCACTGTGAATTTTTTTCCCTCCAGCTTGGAGCTACTAAACAGCCACTGCTTTGGTCTGTGCTGAACCACAGGACAGCAGAAGGAGCCCTGCTTGTGGGTGACCCCTTCTTGCTGGCTGGAGAAACTGCTGGTCCAGCCTGGCTTCGTTGCTGAGGGATTCACATTATTTATGTGGAAAGAAAAAAAAGCCCAGGATGCCATCTCCCCGCTCACTCTGCCTGCATAAATTGCGCGTGTTTATTATTCATCGTAACACAGCACATTCTCTGTTTCTGTGTCACTTGTCACTAATCACTTATGCATCTGATGTGCGGATCCAGAGCAGGTTCTTAAGCATTCTTGGCTTCAAAACATAAGATATGCATGGGTAAGAGTTTATCCCACCCCCAAAATAACAACTTTGATACGTTTTCAAAAGGGAAAGTGCATATGTTACAGTACTCAGGAGCAGCAATAACCAAACTAGCTGAGAAGTGACACGGACTTGGGTTATTTTCTTGTTGTGGCTTTTTTTTTTTTTTCTATTGGTTTCTCTTTAGTATTTCATGAAAGTGTGTAAAAATCTTAACATTTGAATGCCACGCACTTCATTCTGCCTGTGAGATAAAGGACATCTCTCGCAGAGAAACATACGCTCCTTGTTCCGTGTTTTGATTCTCCGTACAGCTTGTCACAATGCATTTACATTTTGTCCATACATTTGGATTTGCAGCCCGAGCTGTGCTTTTGAGGAGGGGAGGCAAACTCTTTTCTTCAACTTTCCAGCGGCTGCTGAGTGCTGCTGGCAGCGTACTGTGCATGGGGGATGCAGGTTGCCCACCTCTGCCAGCTTCTTCCACCACCCACCATTCCTCACCCCAGTGGATGTTCCTTGAGGAACTAGGTTGGTCCCATGAGTTACCAGATGAGGAAAGGCTCTTTTCATAGAATCATAGAATCAGCCAGGTTGGAAGAGAACTCCAAGAGCATCCAGTCCAACCTATCACCCAGCCCTATCCAATCAACTGGACCATGGCACTAAGTGCCCCATCCAGTCTTCTCTTGAACACCTCCAGGGACAGCAACTCCACCACCTCCCCAGGCAGCCCATTCCAATGGCAAATCACTCTCTCTGTGAAGAACTTCTTCCTAACATCCAGCCTATGCCTCCCCTGGCATAACTTGAGGCTGTGTCCCCTCGTTCTGTTGCTGGTTGCCTGGCAGAAGAGACCAGCCCCACCTGGCTACAACCTCCCTTCAGGTAGTTGTAGAGAGCAATGAGTTCCCCCCAGAGCCTCCTCTTCTCCAGGCTGAACTACCCCAGCTCCCTCAGCCTCTCCTCATAAGGCTTGTGCTCCAGGTGCTTTTCTCTCCTATCCTATCTCAGTCCCTTCACATTGTACAAAAAACAGTTGCCAAACCTCAGTGGATGGTGGTACTTGTGTCCACCTCAGTTTTCATCCAAGCATTTCTTCCACCTTTCCCCCAACATTTCTTCCTCTCTTCTCTTGCAACCTCTGGGAAATACCAGAAATTGTCTGGATCTGCTCCGGGAAGCAGTGTGGAAATGATGGCAGTCCTGGAAACCTTGTGTTTAAGACACTACATTTCCCCTCCCCACACCCTCTTATTTTGCCGCTACTGAGCTGCAGTACCAGTGTGAAGCTGGGGATGGAGTTCACAAGCAGCCCTAGCAGAGATAATGCTTGCATGAGAGCTGGTCTCATGGGGTCTAGATATCACTGCGACTCGTGGTCATCCCATCTATCCAACTGAGACCATGAAAAACATTCCTGCATTTGCTGGAAGCTAATCTAATGCCTCTGTGGTCCTGCAAACCTGGTGTCCACAGCCAGTGATGGACTCGTCCGCAGGTCTAGAGTGTGAGCTCTGCTGTCAGACATCTGCAGTGGATCACTCTGCTGTATGCACATCAGTTTGTGACTCACCTGCACTGCACTGAGCTGCAGCAGCAGATCTTTGATGCTGACCTGCTCTTGTGGGAAGGCAAGTTGAGGGCCATCACAGAACAGTAGCCTAGATGACCTCTATTTACCAAAATACTGTCTTTCAGATTTTTGCACCAAGCATCTGCAGGCTTGGGAATGGAAACACTGGAGAAGTCACAGACCCATCCAGACCGTATGATGTGAATGTTTTCTCCTCCAAGGCTGCTGAAACAGAGGGCTGCTTCCCGTGCTGGGAAACAGCTGGAAACGCAGGGAGTTTCATCCAAGGAGATAATTGTGATCATCCTGCAGATAACTGATGGGAACAATCTTACTAAAGACCTCCAATTTCAAGTTCTCCTTCCTGAGCGGAGTCAGCCCTACAACAGCACCAGAGAGGCAGCTTGGAATTAGGATACAGAAAACTGGTGCCAAAAATATGTCAGCTTGGAAGGTCATTAAGAATTATCCATTTGTGCATGTTGAGATGCCAGCAGTACCTTAAGTGATTACCTTGGAGGGGGTGGATTTGTCTAATGAACATAAGAATTAGCCATATAAATTGGTGATTGATACATCAAATAAGGATTTAGGGTTTGGCAGTGAACCTAACCAGGATGGAGTCACAGCGGAGGTGAATGTGAGAGGAGCTGCTGATGTTCTTTGCTAAAAATGACTCTGTGTGTTTTTCTTCCCCGCAGTTGTAGGTGACTGCTCTGCAAACCAGCCTGCCTGTACCTCAGGCAGAGACATGTTCTGAAGATCTTGGCTTACCATTTCCAGCAGTTATGTTTTTAAAAACCTTTCCACCCACACGTTTATTGATCTTGCTTTTTTTAAGCTCACCTTAGAAATTAACCTGGACTGGTACTGATAGATAAACAGTTGGCTTTGAACCATGCAATCCTCGGTGTAATTTGAGTTGAGTAGCATTACATGCAGGCACTCAGATGATGTTTAGCTCTGCCTTTCTGCACTCACAGAGCCTGGGAGGAGTTTGGATTTTTGTCTCTAAACAATAAATTGCATTAGTGGTTTCCTGAGCTGTGGGTTATAGCTCCTTCAGAAAGAGTTCTACACATACAAGAAAGCAAGACCTTTAGGTTTCAAAACCATATGTCCTACAGGTGGGCTTTTCCTTTCCATTGTCTCAAACTTTACCCTCATAGTGGCTAAGATCAGTGCAAGACATACATTGTAGTCTTTTTTTCAAAGCAAGCTCTGATGGCATATGGGCTTCATTTAGAAGTTGCAATAAATGCTCAGTGATTCCATAGTGCATCTTTGTCTTTCTGGCTCGTGTCATTTTGGGTTCAGGCCACTCCTTGTGCATGCGTGACCACCGGCTCTGTGAAACCTCATTGGAGCTGACACAGTCAAGCTGCGTATTAAAGACCCAAATAATAAGAAAGTACCAAGGGTGTGGTTATATTTAATTTCTCAGTGTGATTAATGCCTCTCTGTGTACTAATGGCCGAAGTTAGATCATAATGGCTTCAAAACAAAAGCATTCTGAGGGTTTATTTGACTTGGTGTAAGGGGTAACTTCAGCCTGTTGGGTGCATAGTGCCCTGGGTACCTCCTCTTAACATTGAAAATTGCCATCATGAAATCTGCTTCTTGGTTGAGGTGAAAATTTCAAAGGATGCTTATGTTGGGTCTTGCTGTTAAACCAGTTTGAGCAGAACAGGCAAAACCCAGGCAAAAAGGCCAGCCAGACATGGATGTCACTTTGGGGTCCTCCAGTGTATCCCTGGCTGTGCAGCCTCTGGCAGTGCTGAGGCACACATGCCCTGAGCTCAGCCTCACTTCTGCAGCACTGATTGACCTCAGACAAACAACATTCAGCAGACAGCAGCATCTCTGTTTACTGGTGACACTGTAGGATATCCTGGTAGGCTCTCAAGGAGGGTCCTGTATGCAAAAGTGCCTCCTGACTGGTAGCCTTCCCTTCTGTTTTCTTCTATCCTCTATCCAGTGACTGTTGATAGAATTTTCTTTGCACTACTTTTTGTCCCAGCCCCATGGTATTTTTGCTATCATTTACCATACGTAATTTCTTTTTAAGTGAGGAAATGTCCTGCGTGTAAAAATCATGGTAAGAAGGTGAAGGTGAAAGGATTGATTTTTGCCACTATAACCAGGAGATAGAGCTCCAAGACTCATGGATTGTATGCTTGACAGATGTCATCTTGCCTGTGGCTAACATGGCAAAGTTGCACTGTACAGTGGCCTCCCAAGGGGAGAGAAGAGGAGCCCATCAGGAGTGCTCTATCTCAGCCAGCTCCTGAAAGTCCACATAGTCATGGGCTGCCATCGTATTCCTCTCTTTGGATAAGCCAAGATTTGGAGCATGAGGCTGACACCTGGATCTGTTAAGTCTGGAGAAGAGCAGACTGGGAGGGTGGTGTCAAGAAGAAGGGGTCAGCCTCTTTCCAGTGGTTCCCAGTGATAGGACATGGGGCAATGGGCACAAACTGGAACGTTGGAAGTTCCACCTCAACCTGAGGAGAAACTTCTTTACTGTGAAGGTGCTGGAGCCCTGGAGCAGGCTGCTCAGAGAGGTGGCAGAGTCTCCTTCTTTAGAGACTTTCAAGACCTGCCTGAGTGCATTTCTGTGTGACCTGCCCTAGGTGCTCCTTCTCTGGCAGGGAGGTTGGACTCGATGACCTACAGAGGTCCCTTCCAGCCCCCACCATTCTGCCATTCTGATTCAGTGATCTAAGTTAGCAAAATAAACGAGTGAGACGGTAAGGAAGCTGGTGCCGTGTGCTGGAGTGCAGCAGCCTTCCTTGCATGAGAGGGGAGGAGGAGGGCTGCGGAACGTCCCAGGGAAGCTGCGCAGCAAACCATGACACAAGCTTTGAAACATTTAGGGAGGGGGCATGTTATTTTAATATCCTTTTTTGTGCTTAATAGAAAAGGGGTTTGTGGTTAATTCTTTATTATCTCCGACAGCAGTTCTCGCTTCGGCTCCTCTTTCTTTAACTGCCAAGCTAGCATTTTCCTTTTTTATTGCTCCTTTCTTCGAGGTTTGCTTTGGAATGGTGCCAGTTATCATTTCCCATTAGGGCAAATATTGCATCAAACTCATGATTAGGGATTTGAGGGCTTGGGAATATCGTTCTGTAACATTTGTCTTTCATTTTCGTGTCGCTTTTCGCTCGGTCTTTGTGCGCACACAGGCACACACGCTTGTGTATCTGGGGCTGTACATATGTGTGTCTGTATTTATAGAGGAGGGGGAAGAGGGCACTGTCTGTGCCTGGTTACATGGGGTGTGGGGGTTCACACGCGTGCACCTCGCTGTTCGCCTCTAAAGTTTAAGCCTCTTCACTCAGACAAAGGGAGAGGGAAGGGCTTTCTCTTTGTGTGAGATCTCAGAGGACTTGGAAGGTTAATAAAGGAGGAGAATAACAGATTTGTTTGTGTGTTTTGGGTTAAATACTTCAGTTTTGCAGTGAAGGAAGGTGTTAAGAACACACACCACAAGCACGGAGATGAAGCCACTGCGAGTGAGCTGCTACCAGCTTTACCGACCCTACAAACCCAGGGAACAGCACTGCCTCATTTGCAGGGTGTCTGTCACCCTGCTTTTTTTTAGTACCTACCTGCATATATGCAGCCACTTCATCTCCAGCATCTTCCTCCCATAGAGCCACAATGAATATCGCATTTTGAGACATCAGCTCTTTCGCATAGTAGTAGCACATGCAGCAGCACCTATGGTGCAGACCTCTACAGACACTCTGCTCTGATTTGGGCACTCTGAGTTGCTTTTAAAGGGTGCTTTTTTTTCTGTTGATTTAACAATCAGGCCTAAGCATCCTGAGGCTGTGCTGGACATATGGATTTTGGCTTCATCTCCCTTCACTTACCTCCAACACTTAGACACTGCTGAGATGTTCAGAGCTGCCACCAGAGCACTGTCTGCTGCTGGCTCACAACACCCACTTTCAGTACTTCATTTTTGCAGGGATTTTGGAAGAATATATATATTTTTTTGCTCATGAAACTTTTTTTATGCCTGGTGTGAGGGGTCAATGTACTGGAGAGGTTCCCCCCACCATCTGTACTTGTGGGGCTGGGGAATTGATGGTGGGCCCGTGACAATGCTGCCCAGTGTCTGTGGTCCCCCTGTCCCCCTGTAGGGGTGGGTGAGCAGGCATCCTCACCACTGCAGAAATAGAGCTCCTGAGAGCCAGGCTCCACCTTCCTTCCACCTGGCAAATCACTTCACCTCGCAGCACACTGGCTTGCACAGCTCTTAACGTGGGGAATGGTTTTACTTCGCCTCCCCTCGTAAAGAGCACCATGGCTCCAATCGTCTGGGGGCCACAGGCTTATTTCCACTCACAGAGAAGTTGGATTTTGGCACCTGGTGAGAGGGACATTCATCTGGGTAAAATTCCCTGGATGGAGAAATAGCCAGCGGGGCAGTTTTATAAAGGCGAGGCACAAAGCAATATCAGCAATATCCAGAGCAAATCTTCTATCAGAGTTGTCATTTTTTTGCTCCAGCCCAGAAGTGGCTGGCTGGAGAATTGGGGCGGTGGTGGTGTGTGTCTGGGGAGAGTTTGGGGTGGGCGAGGCACGGAGTGGTGCCTGCCAGCTGAGCCAGCGCGGTGCTGATGCTCACAGCCACCCGACAGCTACCTACAGACATGTATTTCCAGGCAGCCAATTTGTCTGCCTCCCCAAAAAAAACACAACAAAACAAAAC
>WAAF01009989.1:237517-261101 GCA_013400475.1 Tricholaema leucomelas | reverse complement strand
AAAACCCAACAAAACAAAACCCCCCCCCCCCCAAAAAAAATCCCCAAAATCCAACAACAACAACAAAACCCACCCCAAAAAAACAACAACAACAACAAAAATCTTCAAGGCTTGCTCCCATCTGCCAGAAGAAAACATGTCATTTATGAAACAAAAAACCCCCACCCGCAGTAGCACTGACAGACAGGAGTGCCACGTGGAGAGAAAGCCCTCTGCTTTCACCTGAGCCAGACAGCCCTGTTGCCCACGTACTTTATCAACAGCTAGCTTTCAATCACCCTTCTCCCTGGCAAGCCCGTTCAGGATATGGTCTAGGGGTCATGGAAGTGTTGAGTAGAAGGTTGGACTTATGATCTGAGAGTTTTTTCCCCCAACCTTAATCCTTCTATGATCCTAAGTATTTTGGAGAATAAATCTTATGAGGAGTGACTGAAGGAGCTGGGATTGGTTAGTGTGAAAAAGAGGAGGCTGAGGGGACACCTCATTACTATCTACAGCTACCTGAAAGGACATTATGGAGAGTTTGGTGCTGCTCTCTTCTCACAGGTAAATAGTGATAGAATAAGAGGGAATGGTCTCAAGCTGTGACTGAGGAGGTTTAGACTGGACACCAGGAAACATTTTTTTCCCAGCAGGAGTGGTCAGGCATTGGAGTGGTTGAGTCACCAACCCTGGATGTGTTTAAAAGTCATTTGGATGTAGTGCTTGGGGATATGTTTTAGGGTGCACCTTGTAGAGCAGGGATAACAGTTTGACTTGGTGATCCCAAGGGTCTTTTCCAGCTGGAATGTTCCTGTGATTCTGTGATTTCTCCCTTGACTGACTCCCTGTCTTTTTTTCTGACCAACACTGACCTTACTTCATCTACATTTCTGCAAGAAGGAGCCTGGCTGAACTGACTCCATCCTGTGCAGATTCAATACAGCATCACCCCTCATCCTGCTTCTGCTACTGTGTATGGAAGTTAAAGTTATTACAGAATTTTCAGTCATTTATTCTGTAATTTCTGGTGATAAACCTAACTGTTTCCAGCTCTGCCCTGCTTCTTCTGTCCTCCCTTCCTGAGGATAATGTCCTGGTACCCACATGAGGAAGCTTCATGCTAAGGGAAGGGGCAGTATGCTCCTAGTTATTGTAGGACCCTTAAAGTGGTTGAGGCAAAGGGATTAATTGTGATACTGTAAGAACACAGCTGCTAAAAAAAGAGTTTCAAGCTACTACCAGCTTGTTATTAGTTTGCCATCATCTTATGGCACAAGGGAAAAAGATAAGTGTAAATCTCTGTCCCTGCAGTGGTTCAGCCTTGGGATCAGCTGTGTCTTTCGACAGCAGGAGGCTGAGTCTAGCTCTGTCGGTGAGCACAGGGGTGGCTTCCAGCCCTGCCTTCCCTCCCAGAGCTTAGGGAGATGAATCTGCTGCTGGCTCTGCAAAATATCAGATGGGAAAACCCTGACTCAATCAAAACCAACCAGAGTTTGCCAGGGAACAAATACCTCAACCTTGGCCATCCTCATCTTTTTCTGAACTCCTCCTCATGTTTTCATTTCTTACACACTAAGAAGGTAAAAAAAAAAAATATCCTCCCTGGTGTTGCCAGTGGGGCTGAGTTGTGGAGCCCCATGAATATTTCCACACAACCTAGGTAGAGTGCCAGGCAGCCTTCTCCCTGTGCCTACATTTTTGAGGCTAGCTCAGCAATAAATTTGCTTCCAAGAGGAAACCACAGTATTTTTCTCAGGTGCTTTGGATGGGGTCTTGCTTGTCCCAAATGTCTATGCACCCAGGCCAAAGGAGTGAGGAACTCCTCTGTGTGGAGAGGAGATGGACGACTGTTACTGTTGGCAGTATAAATCATATTGATGTGCTTTAAAAAAAGCCTCAAAACCCTCAATTTATGTTTAAAGTGGAGTCTAAGCAGGATGGCTGCTAACTAAGGATCAAGGTGGGGACTGAAGGGAAAACTCAGGCACACAGATTAAAAGCAGACGATGCTGCAAACACCAGCAGTTGTGGCATCTATATGACTGCAGTGGCTTGGTGAGGAAAGCAGACTTTTTGTGGCTAAGTTCTGACTATCCCTTCATTACAATCAAGCCATCATGAGCATTAACTCTATGGTGCAATGTGCAAGTTGTGTCTACTGCAATGTCATTTCTTCCAGCTACAGAAGAGACAAAGGCTGTGGCTATGACAGGGTTTGTACAAAGCCCTGATTAAGCCATCCATGATAGAAGAAGCATAGTGGTGCATCCTTCATTCCCCAGGCCAAACATCCACTATTTTGATATAAGAGGAAGGCAGGCATGAGAGCCTACTATAGAAGCACTTCCAGTTCTTCATAGACACATTTCTTTGGAGGTTTGGACCAACACTGGTCAAGGTGGGTCCCAAGCCCTTCCAGGTCTGTCCATGGCACACTGCAGATTGCTGCCATAATTTATCATCACTGCTCAGGCAATCTTGGCTCTGCACAGGGCTGCCAAGAGCCAGTGGCTGTGACTAGCTCTTGTGACACCCTGAAATCTAGGAGGTAGTAGGTACCTGTAGGTGCCTTTCTCCCAGCCACTGCTTCTTTCAGCCTTCCTCCACCCTGGGCTGAGTGCTTCCAAACGAAGAGTTGACAGTGCCTGTCAGTGAGATGGGCAGATCGAGTCTTGGGACTAAATGAAAGCTGGGGCACCTTGCTGATGACACATGTCCAAAGTCCCAACACCTGCAGCTAGTTAAGACACTCAAGTGACAGAGTCTTGCAGGCTCTGGGAATTGTCTCTACATACCAGTGGTACCTGATACATCTTACT
Organism: Tricholaema leucomelas; assembly: GCA_013400475.1. Lineage (NCBI taxonomy): Eukaryota > Metazoa > Chordata > Aves > Piciformes > Lybiidae > Tricholaema lacrymosa > Tricholaema leucomelas. The sequence continues at coordinate 258,300 of WAAF01009989.1, read as the reverse complement.
CAATGCAGACTCTCTACAGTCTCCCAGTTACAGGAGATTCATCCCCAAAGCCTGCAATGGAGCACAGCTGGGGGCAGCAGGAGGATGAGGAGCAGCACCCAGCCTTTACTGATGGTGTGTGTTTGTGTGTTTTTCCCTACGCCTGGCCCTCATTTCACCTGGGATGCCCTGCACATGCACCGAGCCGCCGGTGCCACCAGCCAGCCACCTGCACGCAGCACCGGGCTCATTCCCTGACCGCAGGGTCGGGGGTGGAGGGTTTGACCCCTCCTCTCCGCTCTGCCTCACAGGGAATTGCACAGCAGAGTGGCTGCAACAGAAGGACCGGCTGGTGCCTTCATCCCAAACCCACGCAGGCTACCAGGGACTGCCTCGCAGGCTCTGGGATGGGCCAGTGCCGGCAACGACGCACCAAACTATTTCCATGGACTCCCAGGGCTGCAGCTCCAGCAGAAGCCACCTTTGGCCCCACAGCATGCAGGAGAAAGTTTCTGCGTGTTTGCCTGCCTGCACTCCTGAGGTGTTCCCAGCGTTTCCCATGAAGGGGTCATCCCAACACCTTTTACCACCGCCAGGGCTTGCCCTAACTCAGTGCCACCCAGACCAGTCTAACTTCACAGTGCTGCTTTTTATAGAGCAGCATTCATTTCTGGTACCAACTCTCAAGGATGGTTTTATCTGGTTTATATCCCATTGAATCCTCCGTGAAACTGCACTAGTTTACAATAATTTTATTACTTTATTAATTAAACGTTTTCCAACAAGCTAGCTATGGCATTTCTTATCATCAAGGGTTCCATTAGTTTTTAATGGTGTGAGACAAAATTACCATTTACCCACATGCAATTTAAGAAGCATCATTAACACAGAGAAAGCACCAGGTGGGATTTCTAATAGTTACTCTTTCTCATGTTTTGTTTTTTATTTAAAAGGAATAACTGGGTTTGAGGTTTTTCGGTACAAGATTGCCAAATCCTCACTTTCNCCCCCCTTTTTTTTTTGGTTGTTTGGTTTTGTTTTCGTTTTGTTTGTTTGTATATTCGAGATAATTTAAAATAATGTTCTTCCATCTCCCGAGGCTCTTCTGAGCACCCTTTCAGTGCCCGCCCCGGCTGGTGCGCAGTGTCTCGGCGCAGCCGGGTGAGTGTGTTGTCTGCACAGTAATCGCCAAGAACAAAGACTCACCGCACGGCCGATGAGCAGGGGCTGTGCGAGCGGCTCTGTGCGTGCGCGCCCAGCGCACGGCCGCGCTCCGCAGGCCACACAGGTGGGTGGTAGCTGAGCCCCCCAGACCACCCTGCGTGCTTCAGGGCTTGGAGATCCTGCCAGAGCCCATCCCCAGCACAGGAGGAACAAGCGATGCTCCTCAGCCACGCTCACCCCCAGCACCAGGGACTGGCACTGTGAGGGCAGGAAGAGGCAATTTGCCCTTCTGAAGTTCTTGAGAAACTTCAGCCCAGACACTGAGGCTTTTTTTCGTGCAAAAGACCACGGGAAACCCACGGCTGTAGTAAATATTTACCTTAAATGAAATGGGAATAATTAAATGGTGACTTAATTACATTCGATTCAATTATGCTGACTGTTGACTAATTGCTGACTCAGTCCATTTACATGTTAATAAATGTCTGTGTTTAAGGTCCTCCTTGGTTAATTTCCTAGGTTTAACAGCACGCAGTCGAGTTGCTGGGATGGTTTTTTGAACACCACCCCCTCCCCCCCACCCCTCCATGAACTCACTGCTTTTGCTGACCTGCTACTGCTAGAGAGGGAGGGACAGGGAGGGAGTGCAGACCCACTGGTGGCCGTGGCAGGTCCAGGCTTGGCCCTCGCCACCGTGCTGCAGTGCGAGGGTCCAGATGGTGCACGATCCGGCGCAGCACGCGGGAGGGTGCTAGGGACATTAGTGGGATGTGTTTGACAAGGTGTTTCCTTACTTCAAGGGAGGGGAGGAGGAGGCAGATGGTGTGGCTGCTTCTAATGACATCCTCTGGCTGGGTTTTTCAACAGCAGACATAAGAGGGGAGCAAGCACCTGACGCGCCTGTCTGCTCGGCTGCTGGGAGGGAGGGCGACACTGACAGAACAGGTCCCAATGACATCCCCGCTATCTGTTCTTCCTATTTATTTCCAGGGTGCCTGGTGAGGCCAGTAGAGTGACTCTGCCTGGGGCTGGTGTCCCCAGAGTCACCACCTTGGTGCTCACTAGCTTGCTTCACCCCAGCACCAACCTTACAGCTCAGGGGAAACACCTCTCTTTCCCAGGCACCCACCGTCACCGCTATCCTCCCCTGCACACCCCTCCCTCTGGCCTCATCCTGTCCCACTTTCCTGACATCTTGACCCTCCACTTGTCTTGGTGGCTGTACCATTGCTGCACCTCTCTGTCCAGCTGATGGGGCAAGTCTGTCCCAGCCAGGGCAACACTTGGGGTGGGAGGAGCAGGGTGCAAACGATGCTTTCCTCTCAGAGGCTTTTAAGCACACTACATTCAGAAGCAGTCTGGTATATTTTTATGGTGAGGAGCACCTATTAAAATCGAAACAGATTTTGCATTTCCTAAATGGGCAGATAATTGTTCCATGACCAAGAGAGCAAATCCATGCAGGGCCTCTGCCTTGAACGCATGCTGCACCCAACTTCTGCTCAGATCAATTTCTAATTAATTTGCTTGTGCAAGCCATGGAACAAAAGCTCTGATTATGTATTAGAGCAAGAGGTGCGAAAAATCTCTTCCTGCATGCTCCCACAGCACCCTGCTTCTTGCCTGAAAAGGCAGGGTGGGTGACCCAGGGGCTGATGCCACCACAAGTGCTGGCAGGAGTCACAGAAGCACTCTGATCCTCCCTCAGAAGCCCCCTGTGGTGGGATAGACCTTGCCCTCTGCATGCCAGCCCATGGCCAGAGATCCTCATGTGTGGGCTGGCGCCCGTCTGGGTGGGTTTGGATGAGGTGCCAGGCAGGCAGTGCAGAGATGTGGCTGGCACTTTATGCTAATGGACCAGTCCTTATTTATTCCTTTGGAATTTATTACAGTGGCTTTCTTTGGGATTGGTCATTTACTGTCATGAAGGGATCCATAGGATTTCTTTATGCTGTGACCTAATTAATAATGAGCCTTTTAAAGCACTGTGGTGCACTGGGTTTCAAGGCAGACTTCAGAGTTGCAGAAAACCATGCTTTAGGGTTGGTTGCTCCTTGCAGCCTAGTGGAAAGCACACAAGAATCACTGAATGGTAGAAGTTGAAAAGGACTACCAGAGGACATCAAGTCCAATCCCCTTGCCAAAGGTTCACCTAGACCAGGTCACCCAGGAACACACCCAGACAGGCCTTGAAATCTCCAGAGAAAGAGACTTCAAAATCTTTCTGGGCAGCCTGCTCCAGTGCTCCAGCACCCTCACAGGTAGGAAGTCTACTCAGCCACCTCAGCCCTCAATGACCACTAGCCATGTCAGCAGAAGCCAAGCACAGTGGTTGTGCCAGCATGGCACATCATAACACAGCATGGCATGGCACATCATGGCTTGCTTAGGACCAGCAGCCTAAGCCCAGATGTCCTGTGCAGCTGCGGATCCACATTTCTCCTCATTCAGAATAAAATCAGCTTGGAGTAGAATCTTTGGCTGAAACCAAAGTTCAGCATTCACCTTAACTAAAGCAGAAAAAAAACGCTCAGCCATGCTTGGGGAAAGTTCTGTCTCTGCTTTTGCTGAACTACAATATCTTAGGTTATTGTAAAGCTGTAAAGGAGAAGAAAGTCTCCACAGACAGCAATCTTCCATTACTTAAAAGTGCAGATTTGACTGGAACGTGGCACTTCCTGAAAAAACCCTCACCCCTATAATCAAAAACCATATGATTTTTTAATGTGAAATTCCTAGGAATACTCACACAAAAGCATCACCATGAAGCAACCTTCTCTTGTCTCTTTTCTCCCTTTCCAGCACAAGAGGCTTGGCAATACTCTAAAGAACAGAGAGACTTCATGTCCCAGACAGGTCTCGCCCAGCTTTTTTGCCAGGACCCAATTTTAAGGCAGGATAACATCCTATGCCATCCAGCTGAAAGGCAGCAGCTCTGCCACACACTGACCCAAACACCTCACAGCCTGGAAATGGCCTCACCTTTCCCTGCTCAACACCTCCCCACTTTGAATGTTTGAGCTCACCAGCAAAGATGTCAGCTCACACTGATGTCCAAGTCGAATTCATTACTGGAGGAATGCTGCAGGGGGGGGTTCCCTGTCCCTGCAAACCTGTCCCAGTTTAGGACTTGGGTTATCACAAAGTCACATCCTTGCAAACCTCCCTGTGTGCTGGGTGGGTGCAGCTGTAGGGAAAGAGACAGATGCTAAAATGGAATGCTAAACACTTAGCCAAGATTTACCTGAGGTAGCTCCACAGCTTTGCCTTCCTGGTGAAACCAGCATAAAACCACAGAATAGAATAGAATCAATCAGGTTGGAAGAGACCTCCAAGATCATCCAGTCCAACCTAGCACCCAGCCCTATCCAGTCAACTAGACCATGGCACTAAGTGCCTCATCCAGTCTTTTCCTGAACACCCCAAGGGACGGTGACTCCACCACCTCCCTGGGCAGCCCATTCCAATGCCAATCACTCTCTCTGTGAAGAACTTCCTCCTAACATCCAGCCTATACTTCCCCTGGCACAACTTGAGGCTGTGTCCCCTTGTCCTGTTGCTGGTTGCCTGGGAGAAGAGACCAACCCCCACCTGGCTACAACCACCCTTCAGGTAGTTGTGGACAGCAATGAGGTCTGCCCTGAGCCTCCTCTTCTCCAGGCTAAACAACCCCAGCTCCCTCAGCCTCTCCTCATAGGGTTTGTGTTCTAGGCCCCTTACCAGCTTTGTTGCCCTTCTCTGGACACATTCCAGCACCTCAACATTTCTCTTGAGTTGAGGAGCCCAGCTTTTCTCCCTGTGGCCTTGAATCCAAGGAATATTTATGTGTGGAAAACATGGGTGTCCTTGGGGCACAGCAATTTCCAGGGAAAGAAGGAATTAACCAATGTCCTGAGCTCTTCCTCCAGTGCACACATCGTTAGGAGCATCATTGTCCTATCAGTGCGCACAGGAGCTGATCCCACAAGGGCATGTGATGACACCTACTTCCTGGGGACATTACACCCCTAAACACATGTTCATGGGGTTCATGGGCCTTCAAACCTTCAGATGAAACTCTCTGGCAACCATGGTTGGAGGTTACTGCTGTCACTCTGAGAACACAGATAGTGTTAGAAGCTGGTGAGGTCCTCTCCAGCAGGGCCACCTGAAGGGATGCACAGCACTTGCTTGGTTGATTGTTTTTTCCAACCTAAAAAAGCCCTAAAGAACCTGCTCTGGGTGTATATGAGCCCTCACATGTTTGTCAGGAGACAGGTCAAGTGATAACACATATTCCTCTAGACATATAACTCAGGAAGGGCTATGAAGGTTTGGGAACCCATTAGCCTTGAGGGGAAGGCTGGCCCCGAGTCAGACTTGATGGCTGGAGTTCTTCAAAAGGTCAGATGAAGCAATGATAACTTCTCCTGACCTTGAAATCTATGAATCTCCATGATTGCTGACCTGGGTCATAGCAAAACCAAGCACCTGAAGTCCTTTTGCTCCATACTATCCATCGTTGGATCAGCCAGAGTCCCTGCCACCCCTTCCCTTGGATCGAGCTATTACAGCTACACGTGAAATTCCAGCACAAACATTCAGACATCCAAACAGATCAGAAATCAGTGCCAGATCACAGGGACAAATTAAGTAGCTACTCCAGTGTCAGTGTAGCGATTCCAAAAGCTCAGCCATGATGCCAGGAACCAGTGTGGGTGTAGCAATGGCTGCTATGCATGATGGCCATTTAGAACCTAATTCAGCATCATCTGGATCCAAGGACAGCCCTTTCTTCAAGGGGACAAACCCTTCATCTGTCATTTTTCATATGGAAAGAGAGGTTACTCTAGGGATTAACTCTAGGTGAATCAGGTCCAGCAAGAGATAACCTTAAGAAGTCCCTTTCAATCCCTACTGTTCTGTATGAATCATAGAATTGTTTTGGTAGGAAAAGGCCTCTAAGATCACCAAGTCCAACTGCTGACCTAATGCCACCATGGCCATTAAGCCATACCCCAAAGTGTCGTGTCCACATGTTTCTTGAACACCTCCAGGGATGGTGACTCCACTACCTCCCTGGGCAGCCTCTTCCAACACTTGACCATTCTTTCAGTAAATAATTTTTTCCTAATCTCCAACCTAACCCCTCCCTGGCACAATTTCCCTGGTCATTTCCTCCTGTCCTATTACCTGATACCAGGGAGAAAAGACCAATCCCCACCTCTCTACAACCTCTTCTGAGTTGCAGAGAGCTACGAGGTCTCTCCCTCAGGCTGAACAACCCCAGTTTCCTCAGCTGCTCCTCACCAGATCTGTTCTCCAAACCCTCCACTAGCTTCATTGTCCCTCTTTGGACACGCTCCAGCACCTCGATGTACTTCTTGTACTGAGGGGCCCAAAACTGAACACAGTATTTGAGGTGTGGCCTCACCAGTGCTAAGTACAGGGAGACAATCATTTCCCTGCTCCTGATGGCCACACCGTTCTTGATGCAGGCCAAGATGCTGTTGGCTTCCTTGGCCACCTGAGCACACTGCTGGCTCACATTCAACACAATTCTGACCTAAATGGTTCCGTGACACCTATTTTATCAGGGAGTTCCATGTTGTCGGGGTGTATGAGGAGCACACGTGTGCTTTGTTCACCTGCCTGAGCACCTTTGAGAGGTCCCCATTCAACGTGGAGCTGGAGGCTGCATTCCCCTGTACAAACCCCAGCTTGCTGCTAAGGCTGCGTTCCCCTGTACAAACCCCAGCTTGCTGCTAAGGCTGCGTTCCCCTGTACAAACCCCAGCTTGCTGCTAAGGCTGCGTTCCCCTGTACAAACCCCAGCTTGCTGCTAAGGCTGCGTTCCCCTGTACAAACCCCAGCTTGCTGCTAGGGCAAACGCTGCTGCAGAAAGCACTGCTGGAGCTCACACTTTGCAGCTTCAGGCAGCATATTTCATAAAACAATTATATTCTTCCTAGATGTAGTGAAAGCCTTGAAAAAGTTTACTTGATGTCTAGCCAAGCAACGCTGCACATCTTCAGATCTGAAAGAGGAGCTCAGAAAGTTAGTTTTTTATTATTCTTCATTTAAGTATTATTTTTTAATTGCAGCGTATTAAACATAAAATCTGGTACAATCTTTAAAAATAAATAGGACCTAACTATAAATGGGCCCTGTTGTGTTTTTATCTTTGACAAGCAAGTAATTGCTTCTCAAATTTATCAGTTTGTTTATGCAAAAACCATTTACCAAGCCTAGCTCAAAAGCATCAATTTCATCATTATCATCTTATTAATTTAGCCAAGCTATAACACAGCTGATTATTCCTGAGTAATATCCTCTGCAGCACATCATGTGTGGCAAAACCATCTGTACAGTACCTATTTAATAAATAAACCCTCGGCTAAATGTCTCTGTTTATTGAGAACTAATGTTTATAGAAAATATAATGGAACTCAATAAATAACTCAGCTTCATCAACCTGCATATGAATCAGTGCGAAGAACGCTGACATCATCACCTTTCAAGTACCAGAGAAAGCAGAATTACCCAAAAGAGCTATAGAGTCAATATTAAGGCATTAAAACTGCAATGAAGGCATATTAATGCTTAAAACTTCATTGTTGGCAGTAGAATTGCCACCACGGACATATTTTATAACTCTAAGAATACTTAGGCTTTATGACTGCTTCTTTGTTGAGTGCCTTGCACTTAATGTAGTTTTCCACTTTAAGTAAAAAAAAAAAAAACAAAACACCAAAAACAAAACAACCCTCCAGATCTTTAAAAAAAAAAAAGAAAAGAGAGAGGGGAAAAAGAAAAGATAAAATTGCTGATTCTGAGCATTCGTTTTGAAAATAATGCAAACTGCTGATCCCAACTGTTGGGGTGGAGGAGAAGGGGAAGCTTCCTCCTGAGCCATGGAGTGAGGATCAAGGTGCTGCACTGCACAGCTATTGCAGAGCAGCCCCGGCACAGCTGAAGGAGTTATATTCACAACACCTGGGCCTAGGGGAAGGAAAATGAGCCACTGAAGCTATCAGCTACTGATCTTTGGCTGTTCCTCTGAAGGCAGCTTCACTGGTTTAGTGAGTCTGCTGCTTTGCAACTGCCACAAATCAGGCCTTTAAAACATACCTCTTATGCCATCAGCAAATAATAACAGGTTGGTTTCTTACACACCCTGAGAGCTGTCCTCCCTTTGTATATATTCTGCTGTCTTTATTCCTGAGGCACGTGGCTCTGTACATGCAATTTCAGTGAGGGCACTGCTGAGCTGCCGTACTAGGCAGTCGCCAGCCAGCATCACCTTCTGAGACACCACCTGAGAAACCTCCAGCGCCACAGCACTTCATAAGAGAAAGCTCTGCCCTTTGTCTCAGGACACAGCACCAGTAACGTGGCACCTTCAGCTCTTGGTAGGGATCTTCTCAGAGCAGCTCCCTGGCCACTGGCACGTTCAGCCTTCTCTGTGTCCCTTCTGCTGGAAGAAAGCAGATCAGAGGGACCAAGACATACAAAACATATTTCACAATCCACCGATCAGTGCAGATACAATGGGAAACACTCTAGGGTGTGAATGCTTAGCACTCTGTGTTTATATCAAAAGCCTGATTTACACAAATTTCCATTTTCTAACCCTGCACAAACTTGCTACATGGGTTAAAAGAAAAATCCATCCCACTTTTGGGGAGAGACAAAAAGGGGATGCTAAGGTCTGGAGAATGGTTTCTACCACCTTCTTCACCAGAACAACCTGAAGGTGTTTATGTGCTGGGGCTGAGCTCCAGCCTTGAGAGGAAAAGTGTTTGTTATTGAAAGTCTGATTTTAGAGGCTGAGTGGTGCTAGAGGTTTGCTCACAGGATGTTAGGTGTTGGAAGGGACCCAAAGAGATCATCGAGACCAACACAACTTAATGTGCTGCTTTACCTCCCTCAAGTGTCCACAACAGTTTGAAGAAGAGAAAATAAGTGTTTGTGCTTCTGAGCTACTAAAAAAATATGTATTTCCTATACTTGAAGTGTTCTGGCCACATAACTAGAGGAACATACAAGCAATCAGCAAGAAAGCCCTGAGAACAGAAAAATCTGAGAGAGATTTTCTTCCAAACTGAGAGAAATTGAGGGGAGTCTCAGCCACACCTCTCAGCCTGTATATGGCAGCTGCCAGGCAATAAAGGCAAACCCTACCATAAGCCACCCTGAAAGCAAACCACCTGCAGAACACAAATCCACCTTCCTGAAGGGCTTGCAAGCAGGCAGAGGGCAGGAGCATCCCTGGCCTAAGCACATCAATCTCCATGAGCAACTATCACAGAATTGTCAGGATTGGAAGGGGCCTCAAGGGTCATCTAGTTCCAACTCCCCTGCCATGAGCAGCAACACCTCACACTAGATCAGGCTGCTCAGAGCCACATCGAGCCTTGCCTCAAAGACCTCCAGGGATGGGGCTTCCACCACCTCCCCAGGCGACCTGTTCCAGTGTTTCACCACCCTCATGATGAAGAACTTCTTCCCAGCACCCAATCTGAGCCTCCTCACTTCCAGTTTTGCTCCATTCCTCCTAGTTCTACCACTACCCAACACCCTACAAAGTCCCTCACCACAGAATCATAGAATCAACCAGGTTGGAAGAGACCTCCAAGATCATCCATTCCAACCGGCTTTTCTGTAGGCCCCCTTCAGACACTGGAAGGCCACAGTAAGGTCTCCTCAGAGCCTTCTCCTCTCCAGACTGAGGAACCCCAACTCTCTCAGTCTGTGGGCAGCCAGGCTGCTGGAAACAAGCTGGGAGCCATCCCACCTTAACTCAGAGTGTCCGAGCACGGCAAGTGCCGCGGGTTTTCCCCGCTCTCCTCAGCTTCTGTTGCACATATGCAGCCCTTGTTTGCCTTCCCGAATAAAACAGCAACTCCGCAGCGCTTCGCCGCCTAATGAAACCGAACATATTTAGAACATATGTGAGCCCGCTCGTCGCGAGAACAACCATGTGGGGCGAACGGAGAAATAGTCATCGTTTCCCTGCTAATTGCAGGGCACTCTGCCTGGGCTTTTGAGGGGAGGAAAAAGGTAGGGCAGCAGTTGAGAGCTGACAAGATCTGCGTGGCCCTTTTTCTTTGCCGGCTTCCGGTGCTGTCCGAGGAGCACATTGATCCAGGGGGCAGGGACGTGGCCAGGGAGAAAGGCACCATGGAGAATCTGTCTGTGGCTATACATCAGCTGAAAACCCATATGTTTCTCTTAATTATTACTCACACTGCACATGCAAAGATGGGAGACTTTTCTGGCTCGACGCTGGTGGGAGGTTTGCCATTTGTTTTAATCTAGCGAGATCTGCCTGTTGGCAGAGCTGGAGACTTGCGGCTCCCAGCAGCTCCCATACACAGCACTGCCCACTGCATCCTCACGACCTCTCATCTCCTCCCTTCTCCCCTCCCCACTTTGCCTTGAAGGTTTGCTGGGAACTCCAACTGCTTGTCAGAAATTCCTCAAAAGCAATGTGTAAGGTGATTTACAGAAAACCAGAGGCATTATTTTAGCCACCATCTTTCTGCTGCACTGTGGCAGGCATCATTTCTCCCCAGATTTTTGTTCGTTGTATCAACACAAATTTTTCTAGACTGTATCAGTGGCTTTTTTTTCTGGACTATATCAGTGTTTCTTTTCTAGACAATATCAAAACTTTTTTTTCCCAGTAAGAGTGGTCAGGCATTGGAATGGGCTGCCCAGGAAGGTGGTTGAGTCACTGACCCTGGATGTGGTACTTGGGGATATGATTTAAGGGTGAACTTCGTAGAGTAGGGATAGTGGTTGGACTTGATGATCATGAGAGTCTTTTCCAAGCTGAATGTTTCTTTGATTTTTTAACTTTAATTAATTCAAGTGTCTTATTACACCCTACTTTCAAAATCACCCCTGAACTCTGTCTTTCCTTCTAAAAGACATCTTTTTTTTCTTTCAAGAAGAGGAGTACAGTGGTGGTTGATCACAGGATCGCAGGATGTCAGGGGTCGGAAGGGACCCAAAGAGATGACAGAGTCCAATGCCCCCTGCCAGAGCAGGACCATACAGTCTAGCTCAGGTCACAAAGGATGCATCTAGACAGTCCTTGAAAGTCTCCAGAGAAGCAGATTCCACAGCCTCTCTGGGGAGCCCATTCCAGTGCTCTGTGACCCTTACAGTAAAGAAGCTCCCCCTTGTGTTGAGGTGGAACCTCCTCTACTGCAGGTTACATCCATTGCTCCTTGTCCTATCACAGGCAGCAAATGAGAAGAACCTGTCTCCACCCCCTCCTGGCCCCCAGCCCTCAGATATTTATAGACATTTATTAGATCCCCTCTCAGTCTTCTCCAGACTAAAAAGCCCCAGGTCTCTCAACCTCTCCTCATTAGGCAGTGCTTCAGTCCCCTGATCATCCTTGTAGCCCTCCACTGGACCCTCTCCAGCAGATCTCTGTCCCTCTTAAACTCAGGGCCTCAAAACTGAATGTAGTACTCAAGATGAGGTCTCACCAAGGCAGAGTAGAGGGGGAGGAGAACCTCCCTGCATCTGCTGGACACACTCTTCTTAATACACCCCAGGATCCCATTGGCCTTCTTGGCCACCAGGGCACATTGCTGCCCCATGGATAACTTGTTATCCACCAACACTCCCAGGTCCCTCTCCACAGGACTGCTCTCCAGCAAATCACCTCCCAGCCTGTACTGTACTATTATTCCTCCTCATGTGCAGAGCCCTGCACCTGTCCTTTCTGACTCTCATTTGGTTCCTCTTTGCTCGGCTCTCCTATCTGTCCAGGTCTCACTGGATGGTCACACAGCTTTCAGCTCTATCAGCCAAGCTTCCCAGTTCAGTGTCACCAGCAAACTTGCTGAGCAGACTGTGTCTGTCTGTGCCCTCATCAATGTCATTGATGAAGATGCTGAACAGCACCAGACCCAGCACTGATCCCTGAGGGACCCCACTAGTCACAGCTCTCCAGCTGGATCTTGCACCATTGATCACCACTCTTTGAACCCTGTCTTGCAACCAGTTCCTAATCCACCTCACTGTCTGCTCTTCCATCCCACACTTCCTGAGCTTGCTCACTAGGATATTATGGGAGATGTCCTTCGGAAGTCCAAACTGCTACACCTACACATTACAAAATGTGAAACTCATTTTTTGTCCCTGCCTTTTACAGTTTCAGTGATCTATTACATTCTATGCCTTGTGTCTTAGTAAGTGAACAAACTGCCATCAAATGAGCATCGAATGAGTTAAATGCCAGATGAATCCTGAACTGGAAGCACCTACACCTTCAAAGCACTTGAAGAGATCAGCAAGAGGGGAAAACAAAAGGGATCAAAATACAAATGAAAGGCTGAAGGGCAGGATGTACAAATTTAAAGGCTTATTTCGGTGTTTCACAGGGAGCCAAGCTGATGTTACACCATCAGTGATAACACATCTGCCTGAGTGGGAGGCTGACAAAAGAATTCAGAGAAGGAATCTGGGGTGTTGGAGGAGTTTGCACATGCATAGAGAGCTGCAAGAGCCAAGGAATATGGCTTCCTTTCTAATTAACAGGCATCTCAGAGGGAGGGAGCTTCAACAGACTCATTTGGTGGCTGAGGGTGAGATAAGAATGGTGAGGCCTCATCTGGAGTATTGTGTCCAGTACTGGGCCCCCCAGCTCAAGGACAGGGAGCTGCTTGAGACAGTCCAGTGCAGAGCCACAAAAATGATTAAGGAAGTCGAACATCTTCCTTATGATGAGAGACTGAGGGAGCTGGGACTTGGAGAGGAGATGACTAAGGAGCGACCACATTCATGTTTCTAAATATGTGAGGAGTGAGTGCCAGGAGGATGGAGCCAGCCTCTTCTTGGTGATGCCCAGTGACAGGACAAGGGGCAGTGGGTGGAAGTTGAGGCACAGGTGGTTCCATGTGAACCCAAGGAAGAATTTTTTCCACTGTGAGGGTGACAGAGCACTGGAACCAGCTGTCCAGGGAGGTTGTGGAGTCTCCCTCTCTGGAGATATACAAGAACAGTCTGGATGCATTCCAGCATAATCAGCTCTAGGTGATCCTGCTCTGGCAGGGGGGCTGGACCAGATGATCTTTCAAGGTCCCTTCCAGCCCCTGACATTCTATGATAAGAATCATAGAACTGCTTCGGTTGAAAAAGATCACTGAGTACAGCCCAACACCACCACAGCTATTAAACCATGTCTCTAAGTATCACATCCACATATATTTTTACCACCTCCAGCAGCTCCTTGCTTATTCATGGAGGCCTCCTACCTCCTCTACTAGATGTATTTTTTCAAGGGTGTATGCTTTTCTTGAGTTTGGAGGAGCTGGTGTTTCCATATCAATCAGCTCTCTTGGGCCAACTTACCCTCTAGAGTCCTAGCCCACAGAACACTTCTAAGTAGTTCTTCGAGTAGGACAAAGTTGGTCTTCCTAAAGTCCAGGGGTTTGCTATTTGCCCTGCTTCCTTCCCTAACAATGTCCAGCTCTATCATTTCATGGTCACTACATCCAAGGCTGTTTCCCACCTTAATGTCCTTGACCAGATCTTCTTTGTTTGTTAATACAAGGTCCAGTAAGTTGTCACCAATGCACTGCAGGAACTTTCTGGACTGAGTATGCCTGGCTGTGTGATCTTTCCAGCTGATATCAGGGTGATTAAAATCACTTGTGAGCACCCAGGTACAAGATCTTGAGGCTACTTCCAGCTACCTATAAAAGGCCACATTGACAAATTCCTCTTGGTTTGGTGGTCTGTAGGAGACACCCACAGCAGTGTCACCCACGTTTGCATAGCCTTTGACTCTTACCCATAAGCTTTCAACACTTTCTTCACCTCTCTCCGGGTTAAGCACAACGCATTCTAGCTGCTTACTCACATAGAGAGCAACTCCAACATCTCATCTTGTCAGTCTGTCTTTCCTAAAGGTACAGAGTCACCTATGGGTGCTCTACATTCCAGTCATAGGTGCTCTCCCACCTTGTCTCAGTGACTGCAATGAGATCATAGTCCTTCATCTGCACCCAGGTCTCTAGTTCATCTTGTTTACTTCTCATGCTTCTAGCACCAGCATGCAGGCACTTGAGAGACTTAATGGAGCAAGAAGGTGTAATAGAGTAAGAAGTGTAGAGGCACCCCAGCTGGGCAGCACCATGTTGGTGCTTGGTACAATAACCTTGCAGCAGCTGTGAAGGAAAGCAAGTGCATCATCCTGGCAAGAGCCTGATGATGAAGTAAGGCTAACGTAACAGCTTCTCTGAAGCTGAAGGTCTCTGGCTATTAGTGTGCCCTGCTGGGCTTCTGTCCCACTGTCCCTTGCTGACCGCTGGCCAAGGTGGTAGGGAGCCCTGCGTCACCACGGTGGTGTGTGTGCCGAAATAGCCTCAGCAGGGCCATTAAGAAACTAAATTACATCCTTGATGTCCGATGGCTTCCGGAGGGCTGGTTTTGTTTACAGGATGGGTGCCTGCCAGTGGACTCAGCAGGGCAAGAATAGAAACCCTTCCATTACTGTGAGGCTGGGCAATGGATGGAGGGAAGGTCACGAACTGGGTTTGTAACCATGGGGCAGCCCAACTGTACCCCAGCCTTTGGGGATGTGCTGGCTCCTCAGACATCCCTCTATAGAGCAATTTTGGGTGCCCTCTTCTCCATCACCTTGCCAACGAGGCGGTGGCTTGGGGTGCCTAGAGGTGCAGGCTGGGCTGTTGGCACCAGGTGCTGCCCACACCACAGCAGGTGAGAGACACTTGCAGGAAATCCACGAGGTCAGGAACAGGTTCTCTGGGCTATTTCAAGTTGGTTATTGCAGGTTATAGCTTTTCTCCTGCTCTGCCATTTGGCTCTAATGTGGTCTGACAGTGAGAGCAGCCAAGGGTGAGGAAGGGCTGTGAGGTTGTTCTGGGGTCAGGCTCATTTGTGGTGGTAGAGCCACTCAATTTCACCAGGAAGGTAGATGATTATCTGCCACCTTGACACCAAGCTGAATGACACTGCTCAGTGCTGCTCCTGCTGAGGCTACCTGGACCAATATATCTGGTGACCAACTTCCCACCTTCCATGGCCCCCTCCCAGCAGAGGCTCATGGTTTACTGAGGGCTCAATCAATTCAGCCAAATCTTTCAGTCCTTATGTGCTTCCTGATCAATGTGCTCCCAGCTAATGACAGAAGTAGTTATGAGTTTCAAGTGTCTGGAAGTTGTTCTTACTTCCAGGTGGTGTCCTGACTATAGCTGCCCAGATGCTCCAACACATATCCCACTCTGCCCTCCCCAGAAAGTCACATCAGTACATTGTCACCTTGATGTTAAAATATGGAAGCAATCTAGTCCCAAAAAGGATGCATAAGAAACAGGACCAGTAACTACCTTCTCACCCTATGTACACCCTTAAAGTGCATGAAGTTGTCATCTCCTCTCCTCACTGCCCTTGCCATCCCACAGCTCCTGTACCCTCCTCACTTAAAACTAACAGTAGCACAAATTGTGAGCTGCTAAATACACTACCCACTTGGCAAATGAAGTGGTGGTTTGAGATGCAGATATTGCCATTTGAGCTCACATTGCATTCATGAAATTGAACCCTCATTGCCAGGTTTCCTCTGTGCTAATTCAATGCCTCTCATAAACGTTTCACAGATTTATTCCTGTCACTTTTACATGTGAGCAGAAAGAAGCAGCTAGAGGGGAGCTCAGACTAAGTAAGGAGACCCAGACAGTACCCATGGGAGATGTTAGAGTGTTAATCAAGTCTACTCCTACTTAACTGGGGGGGGCCACCAAGCCCCTCTACCTTTGTCCCCTCCCAGCCACCCAATGTGCACCATGGGGACTCACCAGTGATGACAGGAGGAGGATTCCTCTGCCCTGCTGGGCAAGCTTGGACACTACCTTTGCTGAGGCTGATTAAAAAAGGGAGTGGGCAGGGAGAGCAAAGTGATCACACCTGGGGTGGGAGGAGACTCCACAGGACCCAGGTGCTCTGGGTTTGGGGGAAAAAGGGCGAAAGTGTGGGGTGGGGTGGGAAAGGGGAGGTGGTGCTGAAAGGAGGGAGATGGAGAAGAAAAGGATGGAGATGGAGATGAAAGATGAAGATGGGAGAAAAGGGAGGAAATGGAAAGAAAAGGAGGAAGATAGGGGAAAATAGGAGATGGAGAGGAAACATGGGAGACTGGGGAGAAATGAGATTAAAACCAGATATCTTCACCAAACTCAGTATGCTGGCTGAAGAAGAGCAAGTCACACTTGGCTAAGAGGAAAAAATGAGGAAATAAAGAGGAAAACTAAGGAATAAAAATGAAGAAGAAAAAAACGCCCAAATTGTATATGTATATATACACACACACAAAGTGTGAGGTCTTTCAGCAAGTTCTCCATGGGATAGCAATGTGCCCTCATGGCCAAGAGGGCCAATGGCATCCTGGGGTGCATCAAGAAAAGTGTGTTCAGCAGGTCTAGGGAGGTTCTTCTCCCCCTCTACTCTGCCCTGCTGAAACCACAACTGGAATATTGTGTCCAGTTTTGGGGTCCCCAATTCGAGAGAGACAGGGAACCTGCTGGAGAAAGTGCAATGGAAAGCCACAAGGAAGATTAGGGGTCTTGAACATGTCCTTGAACGTGTTCTCAGAGGCTGAGAGCCCTGGGACTGTTTAGTCTGTAGAGGAGAAGGCTGAGAGGGGATCGGATCAATGCCTATAAATATCTGAGGGGTGGGTGTCAAATGAATGGGGCCAATCTCTTTTTGGTAGTGCACAGTAATCAGATAAGGAACAATGGATACAAACTTGAACATAGAAGGTTTCACCTCAACATGAGGAGAAATTTCTTTACAGTGAGGGTGACAGAGCACTGGAACAGGCTGCCCAGAGAGGTTGTGAAGTCTCCTTCTCTGGGCACTTTCAAACCCACCTGGATGCGTTCCTATGTGAACTACCCAGGGTGATCCTGCTTTTGGCAGTGGGGTTGGACTCGATGATCTCTGGAGGTCCCTTCCAACCTCTAACATTCTGTGATATTACTGAAGTATCACTAATAGCTGGGGCTGAGCAGAGAAGTTTATTGTGCCTGAATAAATGATGATAGAGTAGTGATGTGTTTTATCTTGATTTGAGTAAAGCATGTGACACTGTCTCCCACAGCAATCTTCTGGCTACACTGAGGCAGTGTGGTCTGGATGACCAGGTAGGGAGATGGATTGGGAACTGGCTGAAGGAAAGAAGTCAGGAGTTGTGGTCAGTGGGATGGAGTCTAGTTGGAGGCCCACAGTGGAGTCCCACAGGGGTCAGTACTGGGACCAGTTCTGTTCAATATATTCATCAATGACCTGGATGAGGGCACAGAGTGCACTGTCAGCAAGTTTGTTGATGACACAAAGCTGGGTGGAGTGGCTGCCACACCAGAAGGCTGTGCTGCCATTCAGTGAGCCTTACACAGGCTGGAGAGTTGGGCAGGGCAGGGTAGAATCTTGCACCTGGGAAAGAACAACCCCAAGTATCAGTATAGGTTGGGGATTGATCTGTTGGAAGGCAGTGAAGGGGAAAAGGATCTGGGGGGTACTAGTGGATGGGAGGTTGACTATCAGCCAGCAATGTGCTCTTGTGGCCAGGAGGGGCAATGCCATTCTTGGGTGTATTAGAAGGGCTGTCATTAGGTCGAGAGAGGTTCTCCTGCCCTTCTACTCTGTCCTAGTGAGGCCACATCTGTAGTACTGTATCCAGTTCTAGGCCCCTCAGTTCAAGAAGGACATAGAACTGCTTGAGAGCCCAGTGCAGAGCCACAAAGATGATTGAAGGAGTGGAACAGCTCTCTTACAAGGAGAGACTGAGGGAGCTGGGGCTCTTTAGCTTGGAGAAGAAGAGACTGAGAGATGACCTCAGCAATGTTTATAAATATGCAAAGGATGAGTGCTAGGAGGATGGAGCCAAGCTCTGCTGGGTGATGTCCAATGGCAGGACGAGGGGAAATTGGTGGAAGCTGAGGCATAGGAAGTTTCATTTAAGCACGAGGAGGAATCTTTTTCCCTGTGAGGATGACAGAACATTGGAACAGGCTGCCCAGGGGGGTTTTGGAGTCTCCCTCTCTGGGTATATTCAAAACCTGCCTGAGTTCATTCCTGTGTGATCTGGTATGGGCGATCCTGCTCTGGCAGGGTGGTTGGACTGGATGATCTTTGGGGGTCCCTTCCAGCCTCTGACATTCTGACACTCTGTGTGGTCCTGTGATCAGCTCTTCATCCTCCACAGGGTGTGGTTGAAAGGGGACAGATAACACTACTTTGAAGAGCTTAGTACATAAGGAAAGGAGGTCAGCCTGATGCCAACTGCCTCTGGTAAAGCCAGGCTTCAGTTCATGGCATTTGCTCCTCACCCTTCGATGTTCAGCCTGCAAGCACATGTTGTGCATCACCCAGGCTGACTGCTGCCCACGTGGAGGCTAAGCACTGTGAGATGTCTGTGCCACCACTGCTAGCATGAATGTGGTGACTGCTGCCTCTGCCTAGGGCCACCCAATAGCTCTGGCTCCCTGCCTTCCTGCCTACCTCCAGTGCCACCACCATCTCCGGGGAAATCGGAGGCAATTCTTTTGGGCCCACTCCAAAGTTATCTTTAATCCTTGGCACACTGTGCCCTCACTTTCCCCCCTCCCTTTGTTTTCTTCTTTTTCATTCTGATAGAGAATTGGCAGTTTGTTTTAATTTCCCTTGCAAGGTCTACTGGAGCCACTGCAGGAGAAACTGCTCTTGCTCTTCCGTGATGCTTTGTAAAAGACAATAGCTTTTGAAGGCGTTGTGAGCCAAAGAGCTTTATTTCTGCAGTGCCTTGGTAATAATGCACACACCATCCTCTGCAAATAAGAAAATCATGTCATTGCCAGGTTAACTGTTGCTTCAGAAACACAGAATCCCTCCTTCTGGAGGCAGCTGCTCTCTGTTTGACCAAGGAGCAAACCAAATTAAAGCTCCAGGCTGCAGCTCTGCTGCGGAGCTCTGCCAGCGCTGGGGGCAGCCCTTCTCCCACCTGCTGTCGTCCTGCTAATCCACCAGCAACACCCTCTTCCCGGCCAGCACCCGGACTGGCCGGGCTGCAGAAAGGCTGTGCTGCAGCTGAGACATCCTACAGCCTGGTGACACTCGGCTGCTGCAAGGGTCGTGCAGTCTGACACTGTCACCCACATGGGTTATACCTGGCTGGCACCATTGTAAGCTTCTGCAAATTTCCCTGGGAAACAATCAACTCTGCTTGCCAAAAGTAGGAACTGTCCCTGTGGAAAGACACTTGAAGGGAGTATAAACAAAGACAGACACATTGAAACAGAAACACTGGAGGAGGGTCGTTTCTGCAATCTGCAGGTCAGCCGTCAGCTGAGATCTGTGAAGTACTGAAGAACATAAACAAACAGATGAGAAGATTGTGACTGGTGAAAATCAACTAGCTATGTAAGGGCAGCTTTTGTCCTCTGAATGAAAACTGGGGTGCCCTTCGTGGGGCACCCTGGTGGAAACCAAGGGAGGCTTGGTCCCTCTCACCTCTTCCCTCTGAAGAGATAGGAGCTGCACTGAGTGTCCTGCTAGGAATGTGCCAGCCGCACCACACCTTACCTTGAGGAGCTAGCTCTGGAGGCATGTGGCAAACATAAGACTGGAGGTTGCCCTTCCAGCCCCCTGCCTCCCCTGGCATCAGCCTCCAGCCAAAGCAGCCAGCTCTCCTCCTCAGACTCAGCCCTGGCTCACCCAGAGCAGCACAGCCACAGAGATCACAGAATCACAGAATTAACCAGGTTGGAAAAGACCTCTAGGATCATCGAGTCCAACCTATCACCTAACCCTTCTGATTAACTAAGCCATGCTTCATCCAGCCCCCTTTTAAACACCTCCAGGGATGGTGACTCCACCACCTCCCCAGGCAGTCCATTCCAATGCCAATCACTCTTTCCATGCAGAACTTCTTCCTGACATCCAGCCTAAACCTGCCCTGTAACAGTTTGAGTCTGTGTCCTCTTGTTCTGTCACTGGGTGCCTGAGAGAGGAGACCAACTCCCACCTGGCTACAACCTCCTTTCAGGTAGCTGTAGAGAGCAATGAGGTCTCCCCTGAGCCTTCTCTTCTCCAGGCTGAACACCCCCGCCTCCCTCAGCCTCTCCTCATAGGGCTGTACTCCAGCCCCCTCACCAGCCTTAGTGCCCTTCTCTGGACACGTTCAAGCACCTCCACATCTTTCTTAAATTGAGGGGCCCAGAACTGGACACAGTACTCAAAGTAGAGTGTTCCTCTGTGAAGGAAGGAGCTTAACAAATAGCACCTAACCCTCCAAAAAAACCCCAAATCACCCTGAGTATCTCCATTGTGCAGGCATCTCCTTCCCCCTGGGGCCCCAGGTACTTCTGTGCAATGCTGGATAGGCTCGGGTCTGTTCCCTGCACTTGGTGTGCACAGAGACATGGAGGTGCTCACCTGGCTGGAGCACGGGATGCCCCTAGCATGGGCTGGGATGTGGCAGAGCTCAGCCCCAGCACACAGGCCAGCTGTGGGGAGACCTGTGCCGACCTGCAGTTGGACTTCCCTCATCCTGCTGCCAGAATTAGATTTCTCAGTCTTAATATGCTGATTGAAGCACCTACCTCTGAGAGAGGAGGAAAAGAGTGTGCTGTGCTTCTCCCC
>WAAF01009989.1:194134-237493 GCA_013400475.1 Tricholaema leucomelas | reverse complement strand
CCCCCCCCCCCCCCCCCTTCCAAGTAAGCAATTTGCTGCATGCTGTAATTTGTCTGCATGCTGCACTTTTTTCTTTTTTCTTTTTTTTTGGGACACATGTAATTTTGCTTTGATGGATGACACACATTAGTGACAGCCCTCCTTGCTGGCCGGGCTGGGGAAAGAGGACCAGCAGCCCGTGGGATGCTTACAAAGAAACTTTGTCAGCAGCCGCAGGAAGGGATGGCCTGCCCAAAGAAAACAAGCTGCAAGAAGGGGGGTGGCAGAGGGACTCTACTGGTGGCAGGTTGACAGCAATGCTCTGCAGATGGGGAGACCCAAGGGGAAGCAGAAACCTGATGTGCTGTGATTTGGATGGGACTTGCCCCATGACGTCTGGTTTTAAGCCCAGAATGAGGAAGGGTGGAATTGGTCAGGCAGTATCTCAAATACTGGGTTCAGTTCTGAGGTGTTGGAGCATGATCAGAGAAGGGCAACAAAGCTGGTGAAGTGTCTGGAGAACAGGGTTACTGAGATGAGGCTGAAGGAACTGAGGGTGTTCAGTCTGGAGAAGAGGAAGCCAAAGAGACACCTCATTGCGCTCTGCAACTACCTGAAGGGAGGTTGTAGTGAGGTGGGAGCTGGTCTGCTCAACAAACTGACAAGATGAGAGAAAATGGCCTCAAGTTGTGCCAAGGGAAGTTTAGTATGGATATTAGGAAGATTTTCTTCACTGAAAGGGTTGTCAGGCATTGGAATTGCCTGCACAGGGAGGTGGTGGAGTCTCCATCCCTGGAGGTATTTAACAGTTGTGCAGATATAAGGCTTAGGACTGTGGATTAGTCAAGGACTTGTCTGTGTTAGGCTAATGATTGGGCTCCATGACCTTAAAGGTCTTTCCCAGTCTGGGCAATTCTGTGATTATGAGACGCTAAAGGGTCTCAGCAGAAGCAGGCTTCTGCCAGGGAAGGGGTGTCTGGGGGAGGGAGCATGCTGGCTGCCCAGCCCCCTGGCAGGCAGCAGGCTCCCCCCCGCCCGCCCCCGACACCTGCCCCATAAGGGCTGCCATACGGGCGGCACATCAACCACTTGCCATTTGCCTTTTAATAGGGGCCAGCTGCTGGGTGGCAGGAGACAGAGTGGCGGTTGCTGCACAGCCTGCCAGCCAACTTGTGACTCCTATCCAAGCACTGGCGAGGCGACTGGCAGTGGGGGAAAGACCTTATGGCATGCAACAATGTTTGGAAAACATTTTTTTTGAAAGCCTGGAGAAGAGAAGACTAAACATCCAGGATTGCCACTAATAGCGCAGCTGAACAGTGAGCTGCGGCTCCCTTGGAGCTGGTGTGCTGCGAGGGACCGCCTCTGCTTGCTGAAACTCAGACTGAGGGCTCTGACAGCGAAGCAAAAATGGAAGCCAGGTAGCCCTTGATGCTGTTAGCAGGGCAGTGCTGTCTCTCTTGCTGTTCAAAATGCAGAGGAAAGCTGTTATTTGCTCTGTAGCTAATGGAGCTGAAGTATAATGATCAGAGGACTGGAAGACCTACCATATAAGAAAGGCTGAGAGAACTGAATTTATTCAGCCTTGAGAAGAGATGGCTTAGGGGAGACCTTATTACCATGCACCAGGACGCAGAGGGTGGCTAGCAAGAAGATGGGCACTCCCCTTATGCAAGTTGCTCCATGGAAAAGACAAGGGGTAAATGGGTCCAAGTCACTCCTGAGGAGATTCCCACTGGACTCCAGAAGAATATTTTTACCACGAGAGATTGGAATCATCTCCCAGGGGAAGTAGTGGGTTCCCCTACACTGACCAGTTTTGACACTCAGCTCGACAGGGTGCTGGGCCATCTCATTTCAACTACACTATTACCTAGAACCTTCAGACCAGATGAACCTTGAGATCCCTTCCAACAATCAAGACGGATTCCCACACCCGTGGGAGGCTTCATCCCATTTTGGGGCAGCCTGTCCTCTCAGATGAAGGAAGGAAGCTCTCCCTCAGCTGGACGGGAGGCACGAGTATGAGCAATTGCTTCCCAGGCAGAGGCGATCGTCTCTGTGCGCTGAGGCGCAGGGAGGCTGGGCCGCCGCTGCCGCACGTGGCTGTGCTGCTGCTGCATCCTGAGAGCCTCTCACGCCGCGATTGTCAGCGCTGGAGTGCACTTAACCTCCCCCTGAACAAAGCCAGCACCGAGCCAGGCAAGCTCTTCAGCAAGGGCCGCCTGTCCCCTGGTTCAGGCAGCTGTCACTAAGCCATCAGGCGGTATGGATTGCCGCGCCGGGAATTGTCGTTAGTGCAATCAAAGATCAAAGGTGCTGCACTGCCACTGCTCTGCAACTTGCCAAAGTGACTTTGGCAAAGACAGAGGCAAAGGAACATTTTGAAGTCAGAATTCAAGCTGGGTTATTGGCTTGTGAGAACGTTTTGAGGTCTGATGGCAAGGATTTGACCTGGCTTGTGAAGTGACTTCTCTGGAGGGAGAGTTTGCAGGTCAGGTCTATCCAGCTGTCAGCACCTCTGCGAAAACTCATTCTTCTGCTGTGGTCTCCTTCCCTGTGATGTCAAGATCATCAGTTTCCAAGTTGATAACTAAACCAGGCAATTCCCTGTATGGCACATGGGCTGCTGTTATGGCCAGGAATGTCTGGCTTGGACCCACAACTGGCCAGCTGCCAGAAGCTAGCAGAGTTCACCTGCTAGAAGAGGTGCCCTACCACGTGGAGATTGATCTGCTGCAGGGTATCTCTGCTGCCAGACCAGCTTTGGTCAGGCACAGACCAAGCAGTGGGGACCAGGACCAGGCAGGGCTGAAGGCAAAACCCCATCAGACCGGATGGATGCTGCTAGGGCCCAGCCACCAATGAGGGGAGCACAGGAAAGCCTGCACAGCAGAGACCTGCCCCAAAGCACTCTGGCAATGCACCTCGCCATGAGCAGGAAGAGCAGAAATGGGGAAGGGGGGAGCACGAAAAGGTAGAAGTGCTGCTGGCTCCTGGGGCCAGAGGAGCCTTTGCTGTTGTCACCACTTTGGTGCAGATGAGAAATGCTGCTGTGCCTTCTTAGCAGTGTCTTGGCAGCACCTGTGGCTGAAGCAGGGACAGGGGGCTCCTCGTGAGGGACCTGGGCAAAGGCATCAGGAGAGGGCTGATCACCCAAGGTGTTTACAGCCCCAGCAGCCACATGTAATACTGCTAGCATTCAGCAAATCTGGTTGGTATCATTCCTTCCCCCTCAGGCAAGAAGAAAACCAGCTCTCTAAGACAGGAACCCTGCATGCAGCCAAACATAACACCAGCTCTTGTGTAGAACTCTGCAGGAAAGATTAAAACATTCTGTTGCACCCCAAGCCTGCTGCAAGCCACGTCCTGACCAAACCCACTGTGCTCCAGTGGGCAGAGTGCTCAGAACTCCTGGCATGGATTTGGGGACAAGGGGAAGTATGATGCAGGTGGCCCCTCAGTCATCAAAAAAATTCAGCACAGGAGTGGTTCTGAGTGCTTCTAGGGCTCTGTAGACCTTCCTAGCATGCCATGAGCAGCCAGGGCAATGGTGTGGGATTGAAGGGCCATATCTGAGATCAGATGCAGACATTTTTTTGGTAGTAGTATAGAGAGGAAAGGAGGGTAACATCAGCAAGAAGTTGTGCCAAAGTGTTCATCATGTGGCACCATGGTGACACGAGCACATCAGCCACCCCAGCACTTCCCCAACATCATTCTTTCCCAGCAATGCTTAGCCCACAGTTTTGTCCTCATTTCTTACTCACATACAGACACTCTACCACAGAACTTCTTGGACCTTTCCTTCTGTGGAAAACTCTGATTCAAAAACATTTCTAGGTCCACTCTAGAAAGTGCCATGTTCAGCAGAAAATATGTACTGGAACTCCCTAAGTATGAACTTTTCCCAGTCTCTATGCACAAGCCCTGCAGAAAGGGCAGAAGCTTTCACAGGCTGAACCAAGCCTGTAGGAGAAGACCGAACTAGACCAGCGACCATAGACTGGTGTGCTACAAATGCTCATACACTGCACAGTCTTTCTATCACCAGGCTCTCTGAGTAAAACCTGTTCTTTCCTACGTCTAAGGACATAGGTGCCAGCAGAGCACCACAGCACAGAGGTGGCACTGGACCAGAGACAAGAAGCTGCACCAATGGCACCAGGCTGCAGGAAGGACCAATTGCAGGGCAAGCAGGTGAATCCCACCCATTTCCTACTCTCATTTCTTCCTGCCTCTCTGGATAAAATGGTTGAGATGAGAAGTGGGGATGTCAGACAGTGGCTCATACCTGGGTGCTGGATCAACTGTTGAGGCATCAGTGCCCAATGGGTGGGAGATTCTTCTCCTTTCCCCTGGCTTTCCTGGCACTGGGCAGCACAGGCCACTAGAAACACTGTGCACTGTGCCCCAGCCTCTGCAATGTAGGAGAAAGGCATTTACCTTGATGTTGCCAAGCTGCAAACATTCACTGCCAGTATGCCTGGCTGGCTGCAGAGCCCAAGGGGGAGCAGCCTGCAGGGCATTGTGGTGAGCTTTGTGAATGGCAAAAAATGCTTTGAGTCAATGGAAATAGAAGCATCGGATGAGAAAGCTGGAGAAGCCTCATATTGTTCCTGAGTCCCTAAAATGTCTCCCTGGATATCACAATCATATTTAAGAATGAGAAATAGAGGGCAAAGATTATTTTGAAGTGTTAAATTAACAGTCTCTTCACCTCCCACCCGGGGAAAACTTTCAATGTTTCCAAGGATAAAGAAAAGGACCCAAGGACCTGAGCCACCTGCGATCGGCTGATGGCAACCGCTCCACTGATGCTGAAGACCTTGAAGCAAATACGTGGGGACTCAACAACACTGGTGAGGGATAGGGATGCAGAATCCTTTGCAAAACACATTGATTGCTAAGACAATGCCTAGAAAACTTCACAGTGGGTGGGAAATAATGGAGAGGTGCCAAGGGATTTGTCCCTCACAGCTCATGAGGCTGGAGCAAAGCTGGGGGCTTCCCAATGGCTTTGCCCTTCCTTGGCAAGGAGCTGGGGACAAGCAGAAATAGACGGAGTGCAGACACCCACTGGCTTCGCAGCAGAGGGAGAGCAGCTGAGAAAGCAAAGGGAGAGAGAGAAAGATTGGCTCAAGACTGTACAGAGCTCATCCGGCAGACTGGGTAACTCCAACCAAATATTCCTTGTGGACCTGCACGATCTAAGCCTGCAAGGAGACAGCTGAGAGGCTCAAGGTTAATCCTTACAGGGTCTAAAAAGGAGAGTAAAAAAGAGTTGCTAGTGAGGGAGCTTCACCCAAAAAAAAAACAAACAAGGTTTGTCCCAAGATAAGGAAGGATGAGGGTGTCAGAGGGCTGGACAGATTTTCTCAGTTTGAAGGAAGTTGCATCCCTACAGGCAGAGAGGATGTGCAGAGGTAGTGCTAAAATCAGTCAGCTTTTCACCACTAATTTGTTTGCAGTTTTGTTCTTAAGTGTGTTTACTGAGTAAGAAAGAAGATGAGACGAATTGTCAGAACTCATTTCATGAACTGTTCATCTAGACAGGCAAACCAAAGCCCCTCCTGCCTCTGCTGCATCTGCTAGCCCTGCAGCCTGCCTGCACATGTGCTGCCTACACCAAACCCTTCCAGCACTCTGAAGCCAAGAGCTCACCATATCTGACCATGACACAGGTCATTTCTAGCACACCTGGTCTCTTAGAACTGCTCATTTGTCCCAAAATTCATTTCCACTGACTTCAGAAGGCATGCAACTAAGCAACACTCAGCAGGGCCATTGCAATGGCCTCAGATGTCCTACAGCCCTGTACCAGATGCTTTCAGATGTGCCTCAGAGAGTTACTCAAACCCAGCAGGAGATCCCCAGTGGGTATCACTGGACTCATCTTTTGTGATGTGAAATTTGGCCCTTGTACCAAACTCTGAAAACAGGAAAAGCCTCAAGGGACAGGTACATGAGTGCAAAACGTGGTGCTGATCCTGCTGGTACAAGTGGTGAGGCTGGGCAAGGTGAAGTAGCAGTGATAGCAAACAAAATTAAAATGAAGATGGGAGCAGGCTTATTTCCATTGCATTTGGGGATTACATATTTTTTCTTTATTGAATAAAGGTCTTGGAGTAAAGTAAGTACAAGAGCAGATCAGTTATGAGGCACAGGTCTTGCAAGAGGAGGCTGAGCAGGGTTTGAAGGTGTGAGGCGCTGCCATGTAGCTGTGTTGTGAGATCATTTGCCACTCAGATGTAAAATGCCAGGTGAAAAAGAAAGACTCAGAAGAAATAGACAGAAAAAGGGCAAGAGTGAAAACCAGCAAAGCAGGGGGGATGTACCACAGAAATGCTTCATTGTCACAAATGTCACAGCACACAGTGTGAGTCCTGCCTGGGCCAGCGTGGGCTGTGATGCTGAGCCACCCCACTGTTTGCCCACTACAGCGAATCTCTGCAAGCATGGCCCTTGGCACTGCCTTGGTCACATCCCAGTGCTGGCACACACTGTTTTCCCATGTTCTGACTGAAAGGGATGTGCAGCCCTGGGCCACACAGTATCCATATGGATATCAGTTTTGACTTATAGCATCATCTGGACAGTAGCAAGAAGTTTGGACATCAGGAGGAAGCTCTTGACAACGAGGTAATGAAATACTGGCACAGATTGCCCAGAGATGCGGTGGAAGCCCCAATCCTGGAAACATTCAAGGTCAAACTTGGTGGAACCCTGAGTGATCTGATTTAATTAAAGGTGTCCCTGCTCACTGTGGGAAAGACCTTTGAGGGCCTCTTCCAACCTGATGCATTCTATGATTCTCTGGTTGAAAGCTTCCCTGTTCATCAAATTACAATGCTTCCCTGACTCTTCACCACTGAGGCTTCCTTGTGTGTGATTCCAGTCAGGGCCAAACAGCTGACAAAACGTGGAAGTCCCGTGGTGAAGTGGAAAGCAACCCTGGGAGGTCATCCAGGGTTGCTGCCATGCAGAAACTTTTTTGTTGTGTGTGGAAGATGCTGGAGGTAAGCTGTGGCTCAGGGAACAAGGCCACATTAGCCAAAAGCTTGAGACTTTTAGGGCAAGCAGAACTAGGGCAGGATCCAAAGGCCTGAAGCCAGTGGAAAGAGTCTCTGTAATTCCAGTGGTCTGTGAACCAGGCACACTTGGATTTGGCTGAAAAAAATGTTTTATTTCACAGCACTGCGTAACAGAGTCGCTCACAGCGAGCAGGAGCAGACCTTGAGCTTTATGGGACAATGGCATTTCAGCTAAAGGAATGGAGTGCAAAGATCACTGTCAAGAGAGGGTCTGAAGCAATTAGAAAAAACAGGGCTGTGGGAGAGTGACAGCTGCCTCTGAAGATGGCAGGAAACCTGTCTCTTTAAGTGTGTCGGGGTTTTTCAGTGCTGAGCAGGCAGGGCTGTAATCAGAGCAAGAGCGGCTGGGATTTAGGTTCAGCAGAGTATAATTCCCTTGCAGGGCTCATCCAAGAATACTTTGGCAAGCTCAAATATATTGAAATTGCCTTGGCTAGTGGCTTGCAAAATGGCTGTGGAAAGTCAAGATAATTAGAGCATTGTGGAGAAGGAGCGACAGTAAAATAAAGGGTGGAAGACAAAAAAAGGCAAGCCAATAAAAAACAGATTACAGACACGAAGAAAGTTTCAGCATGGAGTAATTGAAGGAAAGAGGCATACCCAGCAGACTGGAGTCGTGTCATCTGTACAGTAGGAAAAGCAGCACAGGCACCAGGAAAAACAGAGCTGTGAGTTACACAGGGCTTCTGAAGGGGTTTAAATTAGAATTCAAGGGGGAAGCCTGGCAGAATAATGTCACTGCTTTCAGCAGTAACGTTTTGCATTGATCCTGCCTGTGAGGAGGACAAACTAGGCAATAAAAGATCAGTCACCCAAAGGGAAAAAAGACTTTCACAGAAGCAGCAGCACCTCAGTCACTGTTAGCATGCCTGAGCCCTGCTCATTCAGGTGCTGGAGGCCAGCTCTAAGCATGAGCGTGGCACAGGCTCAGCAACAAGTGCACTGAGGAGCCCTGCTTAGCACCACGTCCCTTGTTACTGGAAACCTGAGAAGACCAAACGCCATCAAACACCCAAGCCCACAGGAACTTTGCCAGCAGCTACAATTGGATGAGTTCTGCAGGCATCTGCTTTATGAGAAAGACAAGTGCACTAAACCCACTGCAGTGACGATACTGTCCCAGGGCTCCCAGAACAGGAGGTGTTTGCCCTCCTGTGTGAAAGCAAACCAGGTGCCCAAATCACACTTCCATACACAGAGGGCTTGCTGCCAGCTCTGCTCTGCCCTGCCCTGCCCTTTCCATTCTGGTGTGCTAACCCTGAGTTCAACCTGCTGTTCCTTTCATGTTTAAATATCCAACCAAAGGTATCTGCAGGCATTTGGGTCTGCACAAACACAGGAACAAGCATATTTCTCTCCCACACAGGCAAAAATATGCTTTTGCATATCACTTACACATGTATACATAATTCATATATGTACTCACTGTAAATACATAGGTGACACATAATCGTTTCAGTTGGAAAAGACCTCTAGGCCATGTTTGATCACAGGAAGAGAGCAATTCTGCAGGCAGGGACCTCTCAGCCCTACAGAGAGGAGAGAGCTGTAGCAGAGTTCACCTGCTACAACTTCTTCTTAAGTTCACCAACTTCTTCTTCGACCTTGCATTACAAAATTTCCCTCCCCTTCTTTAAGTGAGGTTGCTCTTGATATGGATGTGGGCTGGCTGAGAGAACACAGACCGATGCCTGCTCCAGCCTGGACACGTCCCTCTTCCTCCAGTCTTACTCTTGTTTTTTGCTCAAAGAGGAGGAGAACAACAAAGCAAAGACCCTCTCCCCAGACTGGCAGACCATACAGAATCTGACTGACAGTGGGGCAGCAGCAGTGGTACTTTAGATCAGAACAGAAATGTTGAATGGCAGAACAAAGCTAACTTGAGCTTTGGAAATCATCACCGAAGGAAGCACAAACCACAGCCACTTTTAGTAACTGTCCTCTAGGTGCAGACAAGGAACTTGCACTGTGACTCTGCCCTGGGGCACAGAGTTTTAGTGTAGCTCAGCCTGCCTTGAGATGCATGCTACAGACGGCAGCAGAGCAGAGCCTGGGCTGTGTTGGGGCAAGAGCTGCAGAAGTTCTGCCGGGAGTCTCTGCCCCAGCCATGAACCAACCATCTCGACCAAACGGACACCATACCCACGGCAGCAAATGCCACAGCTTGGGCTGTCCTGTGGCTGCTTCATCCCACAGGCTGTGACAGACACGGCAACACTGGGAAATGCTTCTCACTTCCAGCCATGACAGGGCTGTAGCCTGTCCTGAAAGCTTAACACGTTAGCAGGGAGCACAATGAAAATTTCATCAGACAGCTGTTCCCTTCAGTGCTTGAGGGGACTTGTCCCTATCCTGCAGCCTCCCCGTGCCCATGCCAGCAGGCTTGAGGTCCTGCCATGAATCATTTTGATGTGCAACACACACAAAAAAGCACTACCAGGGAATGCCTAGATGTGCAACTCCTAATTAAAGCATCACAAAAACCCCTCACACTACCTGAAATGCTTGGACGTGCAACTCCTGCTACACTCAGCACCAGCCCCACTCTCTTTTCATCCTCATAGATGTGCCTCATTATTAACTTTTCATGTGACAACTGTTTGTGCATTAAAAGTGCTTCACAAAACATAAATATTGGAAGTGAGGATGTCTAACAGGCTGTATTAGCAGGTCCAGCCTCTTAAACGACGGTGACTGGGAAACTGGAACAGGAGTCAAAGAGGTCTGCTCCGACCATCCCACACTTGCTTTCTGTTGTCCAATTAAACCATTGCTTTTAGCTATTAGGGTTTGGGGTTTTTTAAAATCAGTATTATATAAAACTAGGACAGAGTAAATGAAAATTTATAATTTATAAACAATCTGGGGAAAAAAAAAAAAATCAATGCATTATTTATGGCACTTTTTGAAATCTGTGTTTGTTACTTGTAGAAAAATTAGTTGTTAGGTCTTAATCACAGTGGTGCCACAAATATGTTGAAAATTAGGACTCACAAACCTGCTTGTTTGGAAAGGGAAAAAAAAACCCCAACAAACCCAAACTCGAACCCCTGTAACTCTACCTACAATTGGAAAAGCCAAACCTAACTGAATCTGAATGGTCTGGTTAAACAAGTGCCAATTATTGAATAATTCTCTGACCTAAACAGAAAGTTATTGTAT
This sequence comes from Tricholaema leucomelas, assembly GCA_013400475.1. Lineage (NCBI taxonomy): Eukaryota > Metazoa > Chordata > Aves > Piciformes > Lybiidae > Tricholaema lacrymosa > Tricholaema leucomelas. The sequence goes on along the minus strand of WAAF01009989.1, from coordinate 227,258 downwards.
ATGGAAAGCTTTTTTTTTTTCCTGGAGAGTGCTTTATACCAGATGCCCTTCTAAATTGTTTTGAATTCTCTGTAGGCAGTAGATAACTAAACCTACAGAATGTAGTAATGACAAAAAGGAAGCAATCAAGTTGGCCACTTCTAGTTAAGAGTCATGGAAAAGGCATCTGGTCTATATGAATTACAGACTACAGGAACTTTGACAGTTCATAGACCAGACTTAATTTATTAAACTAAGTTTCTAATATAAACAGTAATTCGTTTCAGGCACTGACACTGAAGGTCTGGATTATGTGAATAGCATAGAGACCTCCGCTGGCCTCCTGAGAAAAGGTAGTTTTGCTATGTAGGAAGAAAATAATGTCACGTGCCTTGGCCATGCCCCAGTGCCCCACCAGGGGCATGGGTCAGCCCTGCCTGCACCCCAGGCTAGGGCCACCCTGGGGTAGGAGATGTCCTCTTGAGAGAGGTGACTGCAATGGTGCCTGAAGTGTGCACACACAGAGAGAAATTATTTCCTAGGGACACTGCAGCAGGAGGCCTGGTGTGGATTAGCAAATATTGATGGTGAGTATCTGAACAAAGAGGAGGTCATGAGCATTTTCCACGGCTGCAGCACCTCTCCTGTGAGGACAGGCTGAGAGAGTTGGGGTTGTTCTGCCTGGAAAAAAGAGGAAGCATGTTTTACCATGGCATGGACTGATAGGATGAGGGTAATGGCTTCACATGGAAGAAGTTTAATTTAGATCAGGCATTAGGAGGATGGTGAGGCACTGGAATTGGTCATCCACATGACTTGTGGAGGGTCCAATCCTGGAACTGTTCAAAGGCAGGTTGGATGGGGCCTTGAGCAACATGGTCTAGAGGGAGTTGTCCCTGTCCATGGCAGGGGGGTTGGAACTTGATGACCTTTAAGTTTCCTTCCAACCCAAACTGTTCTGTGATTCTATGAAAAGGAAGTACTCAAATCACAATTTGCAGGAGACCCTTGCTTTGTTTGCCCAGCCCTGACTGCGCTCAGGTTTAGGAGAAGCACAGATCAGGGGGTCCCAGTGACTGATGTCAGCAAATGTTTATCCTCAAGCGCTTTGGTAATTCAGGTGAACTCAGTAGGACTATTTCACTGCTTTAAATTAGGCAGGTACCTAAACAATTTCCTGGATCGAGTTTACATTTGTCTCAAGTTTCAAGCACTGCCTTTGCTGTAACTTTGACCAAAAAGTTTGGTCATAACTCAAAAATCACACACAACTATTTCCTTATGTCATCAGCTCTCAGCAAAGACCAAGTATGGAAAACCTCAGTTAGGCTTTTTTCCCCCCACTAAAAAAGTTATGGAAACCAGCAAAGAGATGAAAGTGTTTTGCACTGGTGCTAGCCAGTGCTACTCATAGCTGTGATGGGGAATAGTGGACCCAAGTTTCTATGGCTGCAGCCCTCAGCCTCCTCTTCTGAAGCTGAAGGCAAGCTGCAGGCAGCGAGAAGTGGCTTTTCTGCTGCACGTTGCTCAGGCTGAACCCACTGCACAGCCGCCAATGCCAGCTAATTGCTTGACTCCCCATCTCATTTGCCTGGGAATGACTGAGAATGCGAGACAGCGCAGGGTCTATAAAATCATTAATTGAATTACTAGTGTGGAATAAGTAGCTCAGCAATTTGAATTCACCACCACCCCCCTTCCTCTCCTCCCCATGCTTTAGAGACCAAGCCTACTGTTGATCTGTGCAGAGCTTCAGGAGGCTCAATAAATAGATGTGCTATTCTAGCTAAACAAATTTATTTTTCCAGCTGTTCTACTGAATTAGTAAATCGTGATGTTGACTTCAGACTATCTTCCCCATAAAATATATGCTGGCCTACATGCCTTACTGGATCTTCTTCTGCAACACCTCATTAAGACATCATAGAATGGTTTAGATTGGAAGGGACCTCAAGGATCAACCAGCTCCAACCCCTGCCATAGGCAGGGACACCTCCCACTAGAGCAGGCTGCTCAAGGCCTCATCCAGCCTGGCCTTAAACGCCTCCAGGGAGGAAGCATCCACAACCTCCCTGGGCAACCTGTTCCAGTGTCTTACCACCCTCACTGTAAAGAACTTCCTCCTAACATCCAGTCTAAATTTCCCCCCTCCAGCTTCCCTCGTCCTGACATTACTAGACCTTGTCAATTCCCCCTCGTCCTGACATTACTAGACCTTGTCAATAGTCCCTCCCCAGCCTTCCTGTAGGCTCCCTTCAGATACTGGAGATGGTCCAATCATCTCTATCCCAATGTATTGGAACTGTCTTCTGCCCTGAGTGAGCTTTGGACCTGGGTATAATATTGGTTCAAGGCCTATTTTACTTTTTAATTCTTCATAAGATTATTGCATGCTCTCTTCCCTTATTGATTTTCTAAGAGATCTTAGGTCAATAACTGCGGGGTCAGTAACTGCAGTGGGCTTGGTCAGTTGTGCCAAATGTCTTGTCTGAGCACAGATGGTTTCTCTAGCGCAACTGATGATTGCTTGTCTGGGAAGGAATGAGGAACTGTTGTCCAGCTTTGATATGGAAACTTCTCTTCTGCCTGCCTCTTCCTGCTAATGGACTCAAACACTCCTACAAAGTTTTCAGGTTTGCTTTGCTACGGTTTGGCATCTTCCACTGCATTCATACGAATGCATTGCAAGCAGCAGCGTTCCCAGGTCACCACAGCAGCATTCTGACCTCCTTTGTTAACATGAATTCTGGACTACAGTTAACATTTAGCATTATTAAAAGCAGCATCACGTTTCAAACAACAGCAACCAGGTGAGGCTGAGCCTGGTGGCCTTCACCCTGTGGCTCCCACTGTGGTTGGCTGGGTGAGATGATTACCAGGACAGCAGGCTGCAGACACTGTGTCTCCAGATTGTCCAGCAGGCACCGGGCAGCCCCAGGCAGGTTTGCCAGCACGGGTGTCGCTCAACCCTCACGTCAGCAAAACAGGATCCCAGAGTGATGGAGGTTGGAAGGGGCCTCTGAAGATCGTCTAGTCCAATCTCCCTGCTAAAGCAAGGTTACCTACAGCCAGTTGCTCAGGATCACAATGTCCAGGCAGCTCTGGAATCTCTCCAGAGAAGAAAACTCCACAACTTCTCTGGGCAGCCTGCTCCAGGGCTTCAGCACCCTCTGTCATGGTAGGCCTCATAGGCTGAAATAGGCTTATACATGTCCTGGCTTGCCCAGGCATGTTTTTCTGCTCTCCTTCCTTCTGCTATGGGGAGAAGCAACTTCTTTGAGAGGTTTAGGTTGTCCCAGCATCGCCAAAACGGTCTTTAATATGATAAAAATCATCCTGAAGTCTAAACACACTGGTCTAAGTCTGGTAACAGGAGTGCCAGGCTGAGGACAGCAGGGCCGTGGTCTGTGGGTGGGCTGTCACGGGTCAGGGTGGTCCTGAAGTGTGGGGGATGGGGATGCTGGCTTCGCCCCCCTCTGCTGCTGCTGCTCCCGGTTCCCTGGTTTATGGCAGCAGATCCTCCGGATGGAGCCAAGGCAGAACATCACCCTTCAGCCAGGCTGGCAGAGAGATCATGGGGAGAGGGTGGAAATGCAAAGGCAGCAGCAAGGAGCTGCGTCCCTTTGTCCTCTGCAACAGAACTAAACCCAGACAACATCAGAGTAAAACTGAAACCCAAACAAACAAAGAGCGAATAAGGCACTTTTCGTGCCCTGATGTGAGAGGGATCTGATACAATTTCCCTATCCATTAGGCAAAGGATTTTTGCATGTTCCCTCACAAAGAGTGAGCATTTTCAGTTGCTTTCCCTTAAATTAAGATGACAGGTTACTGTGGCACTGTGTTGTTAATCTTTTCCTAAAAGCTTAATGTTACTACTTAGTAGTTTACTAATAAATCAGAAACAATATGCAGTGTCGTTTCGGGTTAGATATAGATGGATGGCTTTTTTGGTAGCTTGACACTGTGAAGCAGGTGCCACCATGACATTTGGCAGGAGGGGTGATGCCTAGTCTGCTGACCACATCCCTTTCTGCCCTAGGGTCATTGGGAATGGAGCCCTTACACCACCGAGGTGCTCAAAACCAGTTCAACACTCTGTCGTATCTACCCCAGCAGTGACTGGATTCCATCTCTCCTTCATGCAAGATGCACTAAGTTGCTATTTTTTATATGCTTTCTGTTACTTTGATCCTATTTTCCCACTCTTTTAACCTTTCTTTCCCCTGAAAATGTCTTGGTCATAACCTGTTAGGATTATTTTTGAAGCATGCATCACCACTGTTGTCATCCTGCCCCAGACTGTGCTGCCGAATTCCCTCTGCTTTGTGGATCTTCTGCTTTCAATGCCATACAAGTGGCTGGGGCCTGACCACATCCTTCCCTTTTGGGTGCCACTGATTATGGGAGATGGTGCATCTTCACAAGAACATGCTGGGAGGCAGCCCACGTGGAGGAGGGACTGGCTGGTTTTGTCTTCATTGTTGGGTGATTTTATTTTACCGCTCAGGAAACAGCTGACAAAATTTGGAGCAAAGGGAGCACTGGAGTGGAAGTGACCTTGTCCCTGCAATCACTGGAGCATCTGCCATGTGTCTTCCCATGCACTGCTGAAGGGCTCATACCAAGTTTCCAGCAGCTGGAAACTTCCCACCCCCTGTTTACTGGTAGGTCTGTCCTTGCCTATGTGGAGCAGGCATCCCTAAAAAGCAGTGATCAGCAGTAAGCTGCAGTGCTGGGGGCCACAAGCACAGCAACTTGTCAGCAGTGCAAGGAGAGAGGGTGAGGGCTGCCATCTGCCATGATGGCTCCTGTTGGTTTGGCTACCAGCGTTGAAGCAAGACCCTGAGGGAACCTCAAATGGTCCTAGTTTTGAAGCTGGCAGAAGTTTCTGAAAACCTCTCTGGGAACGGCCTTGGGCATGAGTTCACAGAATCACAGAAACATTCAGGTTGGAAAAGACCCCAGGATCACCAAGTCCAAGCCAGAGCCCTACTCTACAAGGTTCACCCTAAACCATATCCCCAAGCATCACAGCCAAACAACTTTTAAATACATCCAGGGTTGGTGACTCCACCACCTTCCTGGGCAGCCCATTCCAATGCCTGGCCACTTTTACTGGGAACAAAAAAAAATCCCTAATACCTAGTCTAAACCTCCCCATTTGCAGCTTGAGTTCATTCCCTCTTGCTCTATCACCATTTACCTGGGAGAAAAGACCAGCAACAACCTCTCCACAATGTAATTTCTGGTAGCTGTAGACAGCTATGAGGTCTCCCCTCAGCCTCCTCTTTTTCACACTAACCAGCCCCATCTCCCTCAGCTGCTCCTCATAAGATTTATTCTCCAGACCCTTCCCCATTTTCATTGCCCTTCTCTGCCTTTGCTCCATCAACTTCACACCCCTCTTGTAATGAAGTGCCCAAAACTGAACACAATACTCAAGGTGTGGCCTCACCAGAGCCGAGTACAAAGGGACAATCACCTCCCTACTCCTGCTGGACATAGCATTTCTAATGGAAGTCAGGATGCCATTGGCTTTCTTCGCCACCTGGGCACACTGCTTGCTCGCATTGAGTTGCTTGAGTTCTCCCATCACATCAGCGTGAGCCAGAAGTAGCCCCATTGCAGTGAGCAGGGTCAGTGTAAAAGCAGCATGAGCAGGAGACAAAACACCTGTGATACACCTGAACACACCTTACAAGGAGAAAAACACCCCATAGCACTGTCACTACTGATGGCAAACAGCAGCGTTTAACTCTGCACGAGCGGCACAAGCTGTTATGCAGACACTCCGTGCCTCTCTGGAGATGGAAGGTGGCCTCCAAGAGGGACGACGAAGATGAGAAAGTCTCCATTTCCATCCTAGTCATCACCTGCTGCAACACAGGTTCTCACCGCAGTGGAGTGGCAGCTGTTGAGTGGCAGTGGAGACCAGAAATGTAACCAATGGACCCCTGAGATTGCTCCAGTCTAGCTCCCCTGGAGTGCAGGACAAGCCTAGGTTGGGGGCCAGGAGCTGGTGCCTTCCTGCATGGACTGGGCCCATGCTGGGCCACCCAGGTACTGGTTGTCTGAGGAGCCAGGAACTGTCCAGGAGCCAGGAAATGCTTCTCCTTGATGGGGAATTTTTACAGGAAAAGCCCTGGCAGCCCCTTTTGTACTTTGCAATGCCAGACCCCATCTATATTCTTAGGTACTCCTAAGGCCTAGTGGTTATTGCTTCCTGGTCATTTTTACTTCTCCTTGTTAATTTAATAGGTTCTCTGATGAGCTAGGAGCAATGGCGAGCACCTTGAAGCCCCCATGAAGTAACCCTTCTCTTTTAAAAGAGATCTCACAGTTCTGCACTGGTGAACCACGCATTTTTTGTTGCACAATAGATGGCAGTAGAGAAAAAAGGCTGAGAGTAGACAATTTCAGAGTTCGGAATCTGCAGCTGATGATTTTCTTCTCCCCTCAAATCACCACAGAGTATTTGCTGCCTTCTTCCCAACAGAGAGCTTTCCTAGAAAAGGCAGTCTGCTGCGGATGAGGCTGGATGAAATAAAAGATTCGTGCATGAATAATTAACATATTGGAGGCCTCACTTGAACTTGTTGCCTTACCCAGATGAATGAGTTAACATCTTGGAGATGACTACAAAGAAGGACTATTCTGCTTCAGTAGATGGAATCAGCCGAAGCTGATGAAGTGTTGCCGCACGTACCGACGCACGCTCGGCACTCCAAAACAACCCTTACCAATGAGTGCAGTCATGCTGGAGTTCAGGGATGCCAACAGTCACAGCCACGAGAGGGAAAGATTTGGCATGAGTCACTCGGTTTGACTTTTGCACCTAAATGAGATGCGAGCCTGGGAAGCTGCTTTCTGTCAGGCAGCCGTGGCGCGGGCGGGCAGCTGCCACCTGTGCGGGGGCAGAGCGGAGCAAGAGCACCTCCAACTTCAACACAAAGGCTGAGGGCTAAAGGCTTGGGCTCACCTGCACCTCCTGCTTGCTGCCCCTTGCTTGGGGCTCACCCAAGCAGTGAGATGGATGCTGACCTGGTAGAGTATGATGGAGCTTGGCCCCATCTCTGCGTGGAGCAGAAAGTGTCCCTTGATTCCTCAGAGCCACCATAGTTTGTGATCACCTTTCTAATTTAGCAAATGCTTTCCATTCCTGTCTGCTGCTTTGACAGCTACTTACCACAAAAAGGGGTCTTCCTTGTAAATCAACATCAAACTCAGGCTAACCACAGGAGAGAGAGAAAATTTAATTACCAACTTTAATTCTTATCTCAGCTCTATCAATTTTTTAATTGTGCCTAATAATAGTGAAAAACGAGACAGAAAAGAAAGCAGGGGATTAAATGCACCACAAAGAAATGGGTAGATTTCCTATTTGGAAGAATGCCATAGCTTTCCTGCCTGGCCATACTTCTCTACATCCCACTAACAGTAAAATAAGGTTGGGAAAGAAAACCTCATCATCAGTTTCCCACGCCTCTATTAAATAAAACCTTTCTGATGCAGGCATCACACAGCTGTGGCAAACAGTGAGCTTGTGCTATGTGTGTTGCTCACAAGGTGTCTGGGGTGCAAAGGGATGGATGGCAGCCATGGGCTGGTGCTGGGCAGGAAGTACAGCTTGGCAAGAATCACAGAACATTTTGGGTTGGAAGAGACCTAAAAATCACCTAGCTCCAACTCCCCTGCCATCGCCAGGAACACCTTCCACCAGACCAGGTGTGCTCAAGGCCCTATGCAAACTGGCCTTGAACACCTCCAGGGAGGAGACATCCACAATTCCCCTGGGCAACCTATTCCAGTGTCTCCTCAACCTCACTGTAAATAATTTCTTCCTAACAGCCATCCTAAATCTCCTCTCTTTCAGTTCAAAGCCATTCCTCCTCATCCTATCACTACAATCCCTCGTAAAAAGTCTCTCTTAAGCTTTCCTGTAGGCCTCCTTCAGATACTGGAAGGGCACTATAAGGTTTCCCCAGAGCCTTCTCTTCTCCAGACTGATAGCCCCAACTTTCCCAGCCTGTCCCCACAGGGGAGGCTGTCCAGCCCTCTGATCATCTTCATGGCTTTCTCTGGAGCTACTCCACTTGCAAACCAGGAGCGCAGCACACCCTGTTCCAGACGTGGCTTGCATTAGATACATAGAGGCTATGTCATGGTCAAAGGATTCTTCAAGCCAAAGCTGCTCCCACCCCATTGCACCCCCAGCTGCATGGCATGGCCTGGCTGCAGCCCTGGTCTCAGCCCAAGCACTGGGCACATAGGATCAGGCGGGTGAGGGTCCTACCTGTGCAGGCTTTCTTCTGCAGAGTGAGTTAAAGGTGCATCGTGCCATGACATTATCCAGGACTGCTTGGAAATAAAAATAGATTGGAAGTATTTGGGAGACGTTTCTGTGCATTATCTCTCTGCCGCGCGGTGCTGTCAAGCAAAATATCTTCTTTCTCCAGTCAGTCAGAAACATAGACCAGACCTAGCAGGGCATGGGATTTGTGTGCAGGAATGACCCATTTCTGCCTGCAACTCCATTTTCAGCAAACTCACAGTCACCACTAGCAGCAGCTGTGCTGAGAGCAGACCTTCTCTTCCCACTCCAGCAGTGAACCTGGCCTCATTGGCTGCCAAGGGCTGGCAGACCCACGCTGATGACCGAGTGGCATTTTTGGGTGCCTCAGCTGCTCACACAACCATAAGCTGACACACTTTATTCACATGAGCCTTCAGTAAATCATTTCTTCCCCAAACCTGGGTGTCAGCAGCACCAAAGGGATGCGGAGTGTGCCTCTCATCTATGGGTTTGTTGAGCTGTGCCCAGAACAACTCATTAGCTGTGGCATGAGAGGGAAGATGATCCTCCTTGCACCTCAGACACCATCCTTTGCGGGTGCTTGCTGATGAAACCGCTATGTTCAGAGATAGCTAAGGGATGTGGTAAGAAAACCTTCACCTGCTAACAATATTTTGCCACTTAGACGAGTTCCTACAGCTTACTGACACATCAAATCCCACTATAGAAAATAAGGAAATGTTAAAATTAAGAACTAATGTTCACATGAAAGAATTTTCTTTACTATTTCCTTCAGCAAACCAATGAATGTTTAACAGTTTAAATTGCTTTGAAACAGCAATAAATTATTTTGTGCATACATGCCAAATATTAAAACCAGAAGGTTTCCTAATATGAAGTCACTGGTACTGAGATTCATGTTTGCTTTTGTTAATTATCTACTTGTTTATTAGCTTAGTTTCACTGAGGAGCTGCCGATAGCCCTGAGTTGAGGAGTTTGGAGCTGTTCACAGGATGTAATAATACAGTTTTATTGGGTGCTTGTCGAGAAAACCTTTTGAGTTGTTTGCACTCGAGCAGTAAAATTGCTGCCCTGCTCAGCCTGGAGCACCCTGCACAGGGCCCTGCTGGCCCATGCTTCCCTCAAGGCAGCCATGGTGACCCTCCAGTGCCACGGGCAGAAATGCTGTGGGTTTTATGTGTATTAATATATGTAATATTTATATATGTATATAATATATATGAAGAGCAGAAGGACTTGGAGGTGTTAGTTGATGAAAAACTCAACATGAGCCATCAATGTGTGCTGGCAGCCCAGAAGGCAACTGTGTGCTGGGCTGCATCAAAAGCAGTGTGAGCAGCAGGACAGGGTGGGGATCCTGCCAGTCTGCTCTGCTCTTGTGAGACCCCACCTGAAGTACTGCATCCAGTTTTGGGTCCCCAACACAAAGACATGGAACTTCTGGAGCAGGTCCAGAGGAGGGCCACAGAGATGATTAGAGGGCTGAAGAAACTCCCCTTTGGGGACAAGTTGGGACTGTTCAGCCTGGAGATGAGAAGGCTGCAGGGAGACCTTAGAGCAGCCTTCCAATACCATAAGGAGGCTACAGGAAATCTGGGATGGAACTTTTTATGAGGGCTTGTGGTGATAGGATAAGGGGGAATGGCTTTGAGCTGGAAGAGTGGAGATTTAGGATGGATATTAGGAAGAAATTCTTTACAGTGAGGGTGGTGAGTGTTGTGGTAAGCCTAAGTAGGTCAAAATAGGCTTATACAAGTCCTGGCTTGCCCAGACACATTTTTATGCTCTTTCTCCCTTCTGCTATGGGGAGAAGCAACCGCAGGAAAGAGGACAAAGAACCTGGGGCCACTGAGTCTAAGGACTTCAGCTTGTCCAGACATGCTCCCCGGTTCCCCCTCCTTCTGTGCTGGGGGAAGCAACCACAGGAAAGGAAAATGAAAAGCCTTGACTACACTTAATATGGGCAAACTTGGAAAAGTGCCATACTGCTTGGCTAATCTCTGTCCAAAGGCGCATTAGTCTGGGGCTGTATTGATAAGAAGGGATGAGTAGGTAGCATAGTGTGCTCTGCTGCCTCACTGCATCCTGAACTGCCAGGAAATTCCATTGTCTTGAGTTTACCAGGAAGAGGCTCTAAATGCCTGCATGCGATTGGCCTGCATAGTCAGCATGATGTTGTGCTGAGACTGCACATGGCATTGCATCCTGCCTGCCCCTCTGCAAGGCTTCTGCTGAATCTGGAATCAAGAGGAACCAGGTCAGAGCCTCTGCTATAGACTCCCAGCCTCCTGAGAAAAGAGCCTGGGAAACTCCAAAGCCTCTAATGGCTTTGAGACCACTGACAGCAGCCCCTCCACGTGCTGTCTGATACTATTTTGTGAGTAAACACTTAAAGCCTCTTGTAATTCACTAATTGCCTTCTGCCATAAGCAGAAAGATGCTTCCTGCATCCATCTAGTGGATAAGCAGTATAATTAACCGCAAGTGGTACGCTGACCACAAGAACCTTCTCTTCCAGTATAACGTTTGCATTTGACACCTTAAGAAATAAAGTGTTCTAGTTTTGCCTGTTCCTTGTGTGTATAAGTATCCAAACCTTGTGAATAACTTTTCTGGTGAGCTTTAATGTTAATAAACCGCGTTTGTAGTTATTAACACTCTTCACTTGGATAGCAAAATTAATACAGATTATTAATTTTGCATAATTTGTAACAGTGAGACACTGGAACAGGTTATCCAGGATGCCCCCTTCCTGGACTTTGAAAGTCAGGTTGGATGGAGCCTTGAGCAAGCTGGTTTAGTGAGAGGTGTCCCTGCTTATGTCATGGAGTTGGAAATAGAAGATCTTTAAGGTCCCTTCCAATCTAAACAATTTTTTATTCTATGATTATATCATATTAATACATAAAATAGAATATTTATGAGATATATCCAAGAGAGTCTTTAAGTTGCTGTTTTCACTCAGCAGATTATGCATTCTCTACACAGCAAACTGCTCCCCCCTAAAAAAATTTCCTCTAGGAGGGCAACCAGTGGCACAGAGCCTGGGTGTGACGACATCATTTTTATCCCTATCATTAACGAGTCATTCCCTCAAGCTTTACCTCCCAGAGCTAGGGTATTAGAGTCAGATTGGAGGAAAAAAGCTCCCATGGCACTAACTGCATGGATGGGCTTGACATCTACAAGTGGGCTAAGAAAACAAATGCCTCCAAGTCTCACCAGTTCACAAGAACTCAGTGTTCATCCCAGTCTCATCACCCTCAGCACTGTCTACCTCCAACCCAAAACTTACCATCCCATCCACCAATCTGCCTGAAGCACCCAGAAATGGTCCTGCCCTTCCCACCTGGATGCTGCAAGTTCCTTTGTTCCTGGTGCAGCACCAGCAAAGATGGGAGAGAGGAGCCATGGGCTGGTACTGATCTTGCCCTGTAGGACTAAATGCACTTTTTAGGTGCCCATCTCTTGCCATCCAGCATCCCCGTCAAGAAGAAAGTGTCAATCACAGAGCAGGCCTGCTGTGACAGCAAAGGCTGTAGGGATATTTGCACAGCAAACCTGGGATTGGGAAGAATTTTCAGACGTGACCATAAAGCTTTGCTCTGAGCCTTAAATGTGGCTTTAATGCAAGGACCTGTCTAAAACCCATGTTCTCCAGCCCTCTGAAGGAGAAACACCACCAAGGCCTTTCTTGAAGCAATGCCAATGTGAAGGGTAAGGCAGGGCAGATCCCAGCTGTGGTTTGATGCCTGCTTAGTCCATGTGACACAGGCAGAGGACAGTATCAACATTCAAGAGACACCTCCCCAATTTCCAGTGGAGGCTGGGAAGCCGGGGTGGGTGTACAGCCCTGCACCATGGCACAGGCATTAGGCAGAGGGGCTGGGAAATGCATCCTGGCTGCAGGCAGGCACCCTTCACCTCCTGAACAAAGGAGGGTTTTCACTGACTATGGATATGTTAAACAGCATTTAAGGCATTCTTTGGAATGCTTTATGCTTTCCTCCCTCCTGTCCTAGAAACATTTGCCACACCTACTCAAAGATGAGCTTTGGTTTTGAAAGGTGGTGATATTTTGAAACCAAAATTTTCCTACTGCTGCTCAAACTCCACTGAAGTTTAACACAGTGAAAACAGCACAAGTGGAAAAAAACTCCAAATCAAAACCAAGACCAACGCACCCGACCTACTCTTGCGCTTTTTAGAGGCGAGGCAGGTCCCACACTCAGCCTTCTCCAAAGGGTCCTTTGTCTCTGATGGTAACTCAGCTGTAGGTTACTCACAGACTTAAAGATGTGCTTTTCCAGGAAGATAATAATTTTGGGGGCATGTGTGGCAGATGGGAGCGTTAACTCATGGTGCTAGGAGTTAACCTGATTGTATTATAATGTGATAGCTCCGCAGCTAATGCCCATCAGCACCGTGGGCCATTTACTTTATCATAAAATAAAATTAATTGAGTGAAAATCAATTGCAGAGGGATACAGAAGAATTTGAGACCATATACATGAAATACATGATAGCTCAAGTCTCCTGTGGCACTTACCTTCATTAGGGAGGAAACGATTATTATTAATCTTCTCTTTAAAAATAAATATCCTGAAACTCATGCCAAGATTTACCGCATGGGCTGCGGCCGCTGCTACGGCTACATGAGCGCTAAAATGTGCTTTCCTTTGAAGAAGGATCCTCAGACTCAGCAAAGCATTATGGCAAGGCTGACTGCTGGTGCCCAGGCCCCGTGGGTTGTAGGGAAGGGAGCCGTGGGCGGTGGCCCTGGTGCTGCTGTGCCCAGAGCGTTTCCCCCAGCCAGGTGAGCAAGGAGCTGCTGACTGGGCTGCAGGCAGCCAGGGCAAGCTAATGGGCTGCAAGATTTCTGAAGAGGAATGTTTATTTGAGTGCATGTGTGCATTGGCCAAGTATAGCAAGGTAATGACATTGAGCCTTATTGATAATACAGTTATAATTCCACGTAATGACCCACTGAGCAAAATGATACAGCCATCTCTCCTTCATCTATTACCCTCCTGTCCACAGAGACTTCTCAGTTAAGGGCTGTTTATTTCTGCAGCAAGACATAGACCAGATATGCAGAACATAAACCTTCCTATTAGAACTCACTAGTATACTTTTTTTCCCTTCCAAGTCATTTAACGACAGTAATTTTGGGCATCAGCTTTCCAGCTGTGTGGTGAGGCAGGAGTCAGAAATGCAGCCATGACCACGGCGCTGAGTGGTGAGAGGTAACAACCCTGATCACCCCCCAGACACCTCCTGCCCTCCTGCTCCAGGGATGCTTGTATCTCTTTCCTTACAGGTCAGTCAGAAATTCCCACAAGAGGATGGTCACATGTGTCAGTGACATCCTTCCACAGGTCACCAACAGTAAGGTTCCCTAAAAAAAGGAGTATGGCAAAAGATGGCTCTTCTCTCCCGGTTTTGCTGTTATTTTGACATCTGTATCCCTCCAGCTGCCTGGTGTCAGCCCAGAGCCAAGGAGCAGCATTCAGGCAGCCTGTCCTAGTGAGGGCAATTGCAGTCATCAATGGGTATGCCAAGAATGCTGCTTCTGACAGGGTGCTGCCCTGGTTCCCTGCTAGGTGCTGCTCTGGACCCCTTTTACCTTTCCTCAGCCCCAGTCACCCTCTGGGTTTGTTTTTTGCACATCTGCGGTAAAGTTCATATCTACCCACGGTGAGCCATACCAGCAGCTTCTGAGTTTGCTGGGCAGCACCTAGGTGCACAGATGGGACCTTTCATTTATACACCCACCCTTCCAGGTCACCCCAAATGCCTTCTCCTTCATTTAACTGTCACCAGGCACAGCCGAGTCACCCATGGGTGGCATCTCCAGCTTGAATGCTGAGGACGGGCAATGCCTGACTCCTAAACACTGGGTGAGCAGGAGAGACTTTTCAGACTCACAGGCATCTTACTTCATTCCTGAGGAGCCTCTGTGCCTTTCACACAATGATCTTTGTTCCCAGCTCTCAGATCTCTGTCCTGCTCAAGGTTAATTTGATGTTCTTAATGGAAATAGCCATGTTTGGAAGAGCTGTATGCATCTGCCTCCCTATTTGTAGGATGGGATAACCCTCAGGTGCTTGACCAGTGTGGAATGACTGCAGGCAGCAAGATGCTAAAATCAGATTGCAGCCCCCTGCAATGCCGTTGCCATGCAGCCCAGTAACCGAGGGCACAGGCAGTGGTTATTGGCTTGCAGCACGAGGTGAGTGCTTGGTAGCAGCACAGTCTTTGGGCACTGCTCTGGCCGTGCAGGAAGACAGATAAGATACAAGGGATGTGGTTTAATTAGGCCACAACTTTATTAAGTTAACTCATCTGGGATCTATCCAGCACGACTCTTTCTTTGATCACTCCCACATGGTGGAGGGTCACGATCAGCCCTCCTGCTCCCCACAGCTGGTAACCGGCTCTGCACAGGGGCTCTGCCACCCCTTACACATACAAGGGTGAAGTCTTCATTCTACAAGGAAGAGGCAGTGTCACTGCCACGGACATCACAGCCAGCATCAGCTCAGCTCAGTGGGAGGACAGCCTGCAGCACAATGCCTGTGCTTTTCCCCCCAGCCCCAGGACCCCAACTGCCCAAAGATGCTGTTGGCACAGGGCAGCACTGTGCTGGGATAAACCACCCCTAAGAGGCAAAGGAGAATTAGCATCAGAGCCTGGAATAGAATTAGTGTATTTTAAAAATTGTCTCTTTTGACGTTGTAGGAAGACTGGAACAGCCAGGGTCTATTCCAGCTGGGGGGATGTGAGGCAGAAAAGAACTTGGCTTCTTCCTGTCTTGTCCACAGCACTGCACAGCAACCAACAAGTTTTTTTCCTTGTGAGGAAACGCAGACCACCTTCCTGCATTAGAACGTCTCAGAGACTCGAATTACCCAGTTGTGTGTGTTTGGGGCAGTGAGAGGGCAGCCTGAAGGCAGAACAGCTGCTAGTCTGCACTGCCAAGCCCAGTGCAGAGGGCTCTTCCCTCTGCGTGCACCCTCGCTTGCACCAGCCCACCAACTGAGTGCTGCCACTTATGCTTTGAGGCAGAAACATTGCCTGCACATGGGTCAGAAGCAGCCAGTTTTTCATCCCTTTACAGACTGTGCCATTCACACAAAAACATCTCCCATAGACCGGCTCCAGCTCATGGCTGAGCTTCATATGGTGGCTGAGGCTGTGCTCCCCAGCCGGGGTGGCACAGGTTGAGGTTGCTCCTACCTTGATGTTGCTTGCTGTCCTCGTGCAAAGTTTCCACAGCATAACTTGCACTACATAATGTTTGTGGTGTCATGGACACTCCTTTTTTCTACAGAACATCAGGGGCCAGAGACAAGGGGCATCACCTCTTGCATCACTTTGTTGTTTTATGCTGGTTGCACTGGAAGTGACAGCATCATGCCCAGGATCCACCTCATCATCATGAGTGAATCTGTTCTTTTTGCTGCATGACCCCTGCTCTCTGCCTTTCTCATACACAGCATTCTGACTTTTTTTTGTCCTTCCAGATTATTATAAGCCTTTACTTGACTGCTGCAACCCAAGGTCTCAATCAAGCTCAAGGCTAAATGATGCTGGAAATCCCCCAAGGGAACAAAGGTAATGCCAACCTGTGGACTCCCGGGCTCTGACTCAGCAGCTGGCTGGCATTGCTTATTTTAATCTATAGAGGTATATGCACATAGAGAGAGCATATGCATGAATCACAGAATTACTGGACCACAGAATGGTAGGGGTTGGAAGGATCTTTCAGAGATCATCATGTCCAAGCCCACTTCCAAGGCAGGTTCACCTAAAGAAGATCACACAGGAACACGTCCAGGCAGGTTTTTGATGTCTCCAGAGATGGAGACTGCATCACCTCTCTGGGCAGCATGTTCCAGAGCTCTGTCGTCCTTAAATTAAAGCAGTTCCCCCTCAGGTTTAGATGGAACTTCTTGTGTTCACGTTCATGCCACTACCCCTTTGCCTGCCACTGGGCACCACTGAATAAAGGCTGGTCCCATCCTCTTGACATCCATTTATAAGCACTTAGGAGAATCCCCCTGTTTTCTCATCTGCAGACTAAAAAGGTTCAATTCTCTCAGTCTTTTCCTCACAAGAAAGATGTTCTAGTCCCCTAATCATCTCTATAGCCTTTTCTGCACTCTCTCCAGCAAGTCCCATGTCCTTCTTGAACCAGGAAGCCCAGAACTCGACACAGTATTCCAGATGTGGCCTCACCAGGGCAGAGTAGAAGGAAAGAAGAACTGCTCTCAACCTGCTTGCCACACTCTTACATTTGCTCTATACACAGTATCAGGCCTGTCACATTTCCTAGGTGCCATGAGGCTTCCTCTGACAGAAGAACGGTATCATGTTCTTTGTTGATGAACTGTAACTTCCAGGGAAGCCACAAAGCCCTGGATCCCTGCAGATCCAGCACTGGACCTGCCAAGGGACCAGAGGAGACCATGCCCATGTTCATCCATCTTTATTTTCCCACCCAGGACAATTTGATGTGACAGACCAGAAGTAGAGCTCAGGTTTGCAGCAGCCACTGCTTCCCTGTGTTCCTTTGCTTGTTAATCATGCATCCACCTTCTCAATGTCACACCCAATGCAACGGAGCTGTCCTCACTGACAAAGCACCACACATACACAAAACCAGTATGAGACAAACACAAAACCAGTGAAACCCTAAAGGTCTGCAGTGATCAGACCGTGGTGTGCAAGAAGAGAGCCCATTCCTTAGGTGTGACAATTGAAACACACACTTCCATCAAGTGACAGCAAGAACTTAAGCAGCAGTCTTGAACCTGGGACACAGCTACTGTGCTTTTGACAACAGCTTTTTTCCACCCTATAAATAGACTTTCAGGGACATACCGCCCAAACTAAATGCAGAGGCTTTGCAGTTTGACTCTGTTATTAGCACCTTCTGGGGCTTTGTTCACAGACAGTTTGAAAGCAAAGGCAAGTGGCATGGCATGAAGTTGCAGCTTTCTAAAGGCCAAAATGTGCATCATGTACTTATTGGAAAGATTTATGGCTCTATTTTACCCTCAGACAAGTGGAGCTGAATGCTACGCATCTGGCAGCTTTAACCACAAGAAAATCCCTTTACCCTTCTCGCCCTCAAGGTCTTCCCAGGATTTCAGTACCAGAGGATCTTAGAACCTCTTCTTCCTTGTTTGGCCAGAAAGTGAAAGCAAGAAACTGCATTTAATTTGATTGCAGAAGCTCTTTTGAGGGCATGCAGTATAAACATGCTCTTGCACCCATTCCCCAAGAATGTTATCTCAACTTCAGGCTAGGACCAATACCAACAGCACAAGCCTCTTTCTAGATGTCACTGCAAGGCTGCCAGACCACCAGTTGGACCACTAGATGGAATTTACCCTTCATCCACACAATCCTCAGCAGTAGAGAACCAATCCAGTTATGCTATGTAGATGTTCTCTTTCAAAGGCATTTGAGTTTCATGACAGGAATGAATCTGATAAACTCTGTAACTACTCCTATTCCTTTTTCTTCCTTTTTTAAAATGGTACACACCAGCATTTTCCAGATTCCATGGCTACTGTGTTTATACAAAGCAAAAGGACATCTGCCCATGCTGTGGGCCACTCTTCCAACCCAAGCACTTGTGTACAAACTGAACCCCACTCCTCTGCTGGTTGGAAGCATCCTGGGAATGTTCCTTAACTCAGAACCAAACTGGTTTAATAGCTACCGGAACTGTTCAAGCTAACTTAACACTTAAAAAGGGCCCATATGCCAGAAAAGAAGCTGTGGAACAGACAATTTTCAGCAGGCAAATGGAGGCATCTCCACCTCAAATTGCTCTTTCCCTGTCCTTCAGGCCAGATCTAACATATTTTCATTCTTTGGTTGAAAGCAACTGAGACGGAAGAGAGCAGAGAGACAAAGCTTGTGCTGCCTGGCTGCACAAGGTGCTCAAAGAATGTCACTGCTCCTTGACTCTGAGAATGTTTCCACCCACATTTCCTGAGGGTCTTCTCTGCTGTCCTCTGCTGATTCCTCTCTCCTCCCAGATAAACACTTCCCTGAGCTTTTGTCTGCTACCCATCTTTGGGTTGGCTGCTCTGCAGAAGCTAATACAGCTGCTATCCTAAGGTTATGAGCCTACTCTATATCAACTGCTGTCCCTAAGGAAAACCCCTGTGTTTGACCAGAGACAACAGCACAAGGATAGAAATTATACTCGTGCTTGCAGCATCACTTCCATTTCTTTAGCGTGGAAGGGCGCAGTGCACACATTTCTTCCCAGGCACTCTGTTTTCAACTGTACTGTGACCATTACAACATTACCACCCAAAGCAAGGTGACAGCAACACCACCTAAGTGATCCACAGAAGCACACAATCTTTTATGAGCCAGTCTGTTCCACAGACACTTAACACACCCTTGAAGTGTTTATGTTGCTTGTACCTTTTCCTGTCCCCTCTTCATGTCACAGAGCATTTGCCAAGAGCCTTTCTGGCTGAGCGATCAGAGTTGCCCAGCTTCCCCACACCACCTGAGGAAGGTCAACATGCTGGGATCTGCAAAACGTTGACAAAGTGACACACATCAGCTACAAGAAGATCAAGAAAAGATCAAGAAGCATCAGCTGAAGAAGATCAAGATCTCTGGTGAGGCACTGGAACAGGCTGCCCAGAGAAGTGGTAGAGTTACCACCTCTGGATGTGTTCAGAAAATCAAAAGTTGTGACACTCTGGGACATGGTCTAGCAATCACAAAGGTAATGGGTTGAAGGTTGGACTTAGTGGTCTTAGAGGTCTTTTCCAGCCTTAATGATTCTATGATTCAACATGCATGCTCATGACTGCATTCTTTACAGTGCTTAAGTCCACGTGGTGGGTTTCAACTCGGGAGGCATGGCTTCCCAGGGAAAAAGACAGACAGACCGTGCTGGTGTTGGTCAGCATGGGCACTCCCACACCCCACTGTGCCAAAACACATGCCACGTGTCCAGGCCCCTCCTTCCATCTTCCCCCGATGGCATACCAACAGCTTGTCATTATGTAGGCATTCAGACTCAGCTGGCTATTTTATAACCCTTGCTCTGGCCCATCTCTAAAATTAACATCTAGCATTAACATTTTTGAACGTGACTCTAAAGCTTGAACGCAAATACAGGCAGAGATAGACCCATGCAAAATGGGTTTCCTTGGCGTGCTGACAAGGCTGCCGGAGCGGCAGGCATGAAGGCTGTCTCTCTTGGTGGGGTACAGTGCATGCCTTGGAACTGTTTGATAGTTTTAAACTATTTCTGATGCAAGGGGCTGTAATGCTTTCCAGATGTGCACAGGGAGTGCAAAAGGTAACGGCACAGACACTTCTCTGTTCTACCTCTCACCCCCTTGCTGCCTGTGGCAGAAGAAATGGTCCCATCTTATCTCTGTTTCATTGGTCAATATGAGTGGCTTGCCCTCTCCCCAATACCCAACTTTAAAAATGTTAAGAAATGTACCATAAGCAAAACTTAAGAACTTTTATTTTATGTGATTAAAATGGTCATAACTATCTGATGTTTCTTGCTGATTGAATCTGCCACTTCCATTTACTAGGAAAATAAATAACACATGTTTGCTGTCTTTCTAAAAGGTTCCTATTTATTCTGTGGTCATTTCCCACTTATGATATTTCCAGCTTAATTTCATAAAACAGCTTTTACATGGCTAAACAAAAACAAAAAAAAGGCTCTTATTGTACATTGTCTTCAAAATATTTTGCCTTTGAGCTGTGGGCTTTTATTTGTAGGAACAACCAACCACCCTGTTTGTGAGGCCTGTGTTCCTCCAAATTAAAAAGAGAAACAGCTGTATGTCTTATAAACGTCTACAGAGCTCTGGCGAGATATTGTTATGTTGTTTGCTTCCCTATCTTCTCACAGGACGTGCCTCCTAAGAGGAAAACACAGGTAAAAAGCCAAACAAGTGTTTCCCTCTGGGCAGAAGTCATCTATCCATCTCCAGCAGAGCGTTTTACAGCTACTTTTGGGGATTCAAGGGATGTAAATACCAGCATTTGTTTGATAAGAAGTGATGGACCACTACACGCAGTGATTCTGGGATGGGGTTGCAGCACCTAATTTATCAGCCATCAACGCCACACTCATTACAGCCCATTCTTGGCATTTCATCACAAGGCATTTGTCTTCAAGCCCCAGGCTGCTGGATTCGAGGCATTCCTTGATGTCCACCCCACATTCATGGACATCTCCAACTGTGCAGGTGGTGTGAGGGGGGGGATTGCTTTTCAACAGCTTGGTATCAAAGCTCTGAGGAACAACGTTGAGAACAGGAGGGACTGTGAACCTGGCTTTGGGCAAAAAAAGGGCTGCCCAGGGAGGTGGTGGAGTCACCATCCCTGGAGGTGTTTAAGAGACTGGATAAGGCACTTAGTGCCATGTGTTAGTTAATTAGAAGGGTTAGGTGGTAGGTTGGACTCGATGATCCTAGAGGTCTTTTCCAACCTGGTTAATTCTGTGTGATTCTGTGTGAAATTATCATAGAATGGTTTAGGTTGGAAGGGACCTCAAAGATCATCTAGTTCCAACCCCCTGCCATGGGCAGGGACACCTCCCACTGGAACAGGTTGCTCAAGGCCTCACCCAACCTGGCCTTGAACACCTCCAGGGAGGGAGCAGCCACAAACTCCCTGGGCAACTTGTTCCAGTGTCTCAGCACTCTCACTGCAAAGAACTTCTTCCTAACACCTAGTTTAAACCCATTATTCCTCATCCTGTCATCACAAGACCTTGTAAATAATCCCTCTCCAGCCTTCATGTAGGCCCCCTTCAGATACTGGAGGGCTACTACGAGGTCTCCTCAAAGCCTCCTCTTCTCCAGGCTGAAGAGCCCCAACTCTCATAGCCTGTTTCGTACCAACTCTCATAGCCTGTCTTCATAGAATTAAAAAAGACGCAAGTCTGGTTTTGTTGAGAAGCTAAAAATAACAACTCCAAACTGATTTTTGCAGCCTGTCTCAGGCGGGTCATCTTCTGCTGGCTGCTAACAAACAGGCTTGTGTGCTCAGGCAAATCCTGCAGGGACCCACACTCGTGGGTGCCAGGGGCTGGTCTCATGTCCTGGTGTGGGATGCAAGCTGCACCCCAGCACACCACCCCCACACGTGCCCACCTTGTGCGCTGCTGCTGATTTGACAAGATGGGCTATGTTGTGCTCACACATAACCATGAGCAGATTTGAGCCCTAAATCTGGAGAGCTCAACAGCTGCCCCCAAGTCAAACAGGAACAGAGACAATGCATAACTGAAATGGCAAGTCATGGGATAATTAAATTATTTGTGACAGTAAACTAAAATAGAAAGAAACAAAAAAACCCCAACCCTAAAACAAACAAACAAACCAGACACAGAGCCATATGCTCCCATGTGCTGCATGCCGCAGAGACTCGCTGCAACGCAGCGCTGAGACCCCACAGCCCCGGCTGATGGCTGCACCTAGTGATGTGCTAGGACCTAGGCGAGGGGCAGTTCAGGTGGGCATGGACTGGAGCTGCTGGTGGCTCCCTCCATCCCACGTGTGCAGAGAAAGGGCGAATCCAGTGCCTGAAGGAGACCTACAAGACAGCTGGAGAGGGATTTTTTACAAGGTAATGTAGAGATAGAATGAGGAGGAATGGCTTTAAGTTGGAAAAGGGGAAATTTAGGCTGGATATTAGGAAGACACTCTTTACAGTGAGGGTGGTGAGACACTGGAACAGGTTGCCCAGGCAAGTTGTGGATGTCCCCTACCTGGAGGAGTTCAAGGCCTGGTTGGACTGGGCCTTGAGCAATTTGGTCTAGTGGAAGGTGTCCCAGCCCATGGCAAAGTGTGGGGTTGAAACTAGATGATGTTTAAAGGTGCCTTCTAAACCAAGCCATCCTATGACGCTATGATTCTATGGCTTGGTCCTGCATGTAGAGATGGCAATGGCCTGGTTCTGCCCACAGAGGTAGTGATGTCTGGGGGCTGCACGCAGAGATAGAGACAGCTTAGGGCTGTAGCTGTGCAAGCCTCCGTGGCAAGACAGTGATCAGAAAGCAGTGCTGCAACTCCATGGTGTCTGTCTTTCACTCATCTAAAGCTCTTGCTGGGGAGGATGATGCCATTTCCCTCCTTAAAACAAGTCTGAAGATAAAGGAAAAGCCAAGACTCTTTTCTGACAGCACTAGGTGACTCAGGGTGATTCAGGTGAATTCCTTCATCCTGACTCATCTGCCAGGTATGGTGGGATGGCTGGCTGCCAGCGCTGCACCACTCCTTCCCCCCACCGGCCCTGAGCAATTTGGTGCCTTATCTCTTGTCAGGATGGTGTCTGGGGCGTAGGAAGATGCTCCCAAGAGCATCAAATTCCCTGTCTCACCTCTGGTGGTTAGTGGCTGTGCAGGCCTGGATATGGCCATTCTGGCCAGCAGCTGCTGTGTGCCTGCCCTGCCAGGTAGCAGCTCAAACACCTCTTCTCTGCTCCTGCTCCAGAGAAGGCTAAGGGCTCTTTTCTGAATGACAGACACCATTCAGCATTAAGTCATTAATGCTAGCAGAAGGCAAGAGTTCAAAAAGTATGGAAGAAAGGTTCCTAGGATTTGTTAAGTGAGCTAAAGGGAGAGGGAAAGAAGAGCTAAACTCACAATGAAAGCCTAAATCACAAACTAAGTGTTTGCAGGTGACCCAAGACCTGTCCATAGTTTTGATGGATGGATCCTTGAGAGGCTTTCAGCAGGCAACATTGAGTCCTCAGTACCAAGGGATTGGCAGCTGCCTTTGGGTTAGTCCCACCACATCAGGGATGCAGCAGCACATAGTCACCTATTTCTCCTACCTGTGACCTGCACTTGTGAGAACCCATGGCTTGATATAAGCCTCATACTTTAAGTAAGCCTTAGAGCAAAGCACATATAGTCTGAGGTGTTTGTTGTACAGCAAAGGGCAGTTTGGGAAGGCTGCAAAAGCAAAAGCAGTCATGGGATAAGGGGTTATGGCGACCACATTCCCACCAGCAACACCCACTCCTGCCAGGTCACAGACACTACCTCACTCCTGATGGCAAGCATGTGTGGGTTCTCTTTTAAACCAAACGACTTACAGAGTAGTTTACAGCAGTATCCACCTTCAGATGTTAATTCTGTATGAGAACTGGACAAATTATTAATTGGGAACAGTTTGGGCTCAGGGGAAGGAAAACAGTCTCCTCTAAATCCTGCTGCCAAAGCCTTCGTCAGGGCACTTGGATCTACTGAGCATGGATTTTCCAGCACAGCTGTATCTCATGACCAGTATCACCTGCAGACCAGCTCAGCAGTTGGTGTTTGTGTTCAGCTTTGTCTGTAATCTCCTCAGAATTATTCAGATGTATCATTCTTCCTAACATGTTACTTCTGCCATGCTGAATTTGCAGCCCTGGGCTCCAACTTGTGTGCCCAGACCTAGCCTTGCCTAGACATGAAATGGCCTGGGAGCCGGTTGCTGTGTTTTGGAGGAGGATTGATGGGCTCTCCTGGCTAAAATGAGCATCTGTCATAGAGTGTCCTCAGACAGGTGAACTCCTCAAAACCACTTCTGCAGCAGACAGTGGCCATATTTTCTGATCACAGAATCACAGAGCTAAATAAGTTGGAAAAGACCTTTGAGATCATTGAGTCCAACCTATCACCTAACACCTTCTAATAAACTAAACCAAGGCACTAAGTGCCTCATTCAGTCCTCTTTTAAACACCCCCAGGGGTGGTGACTCGACCACCTCCCCTGGCAGCCCATTCCAATGCTAATCACTCTTTCTGTGAAGAACTTCTTCCTAACATCCAGCCTAAACCTGCCCTGTAACAGTTTGAGGCTGTGTTCTCTTGTTCTGTTGCTGGTTGCCTGGGAGAAGAGATCAACCCCTGCCTGGTTACAACCTCCCTTAGGGTAGTTGTAGAGAGCAATGAGGTCTCCTCTGAGCCTCCTCTTCTCCAGGCTGAACAATCCCAGCTCCCTCAGCCTCTCTTCACAGGGCTATGCTCCATCCCCTCACCAGCCTTGTTGCCCTTCTCTGGACACATTCAAGCACCTCAACATCTTTCCTAAATTGAGGGGCCCAGAACTGGATAGTACTCAAGGTGTGGCCTAACCAGTGCTGAGTACAGGGGCAGAAGAACTTCCCTGTTCCTGATACAGGCCAGGATGCCATTGGCCTTCTTGGCCACCTGGGCACACTGCTGGCTCATGTCCAGTCAGCTGTCAACCAGTACCCTCAGGTCCCTCTCTGCCTGGCTGCTCTCCAGCCACTCTGTCTCCAGCCTGTAGTGCTTCATGGGGTTGTTGTGGCCAAAGTGTAGAACCTGGCACTTGCAATTGTTAAAACTCCTGGCATTGGACTGTGCCCATTTACCCAGCCTGTCCAGGTCCCTCTGCAGAGCCCTCCTACCCTCTAACAAATCAACACTTGCTCCCATCTTGGTGCCATCTGCAAGCTTACTGATGGCTCAGGTTTCTTAAGTGTGCTCAGAAGGAATTGCCCCATCAGCAGTGGCTGCGGCCATGCTATCCTTCCCACAGCCGAAGCCCTGCCCACAGCAGCACAAACTTCAGACATTTCAATCTGGGTTTCCAGGGGTGATGAAATCCCATCTTCACTATTTGGCACCCCCAGAATTATCCTTTTTTCATGTGAAAAATTACTGCTTCCACTAAGCTTTGCAGTCTTTTAGGAAGACGAAACCCTCATACTTTGACACTTTGAAAAAGGAAGAGAGTGAAGCAAACTGAGAGCAGAACTTCGGGAGAGAACTTTTTTTTTTTCATTAATTAAAGGAAATAAACCACCTCCAAACACACAACACTAAAATAGCACACAGCTAGATATTTACAGCTTCATGTTTCTTTAAGCCAGTATAACAAAACTCTGGTTTTCCTTATTGACTGTTAACCACAATAACATCAGACTTGCTGAATTTCATCTTTGTTCCACTAGTATTAGGAACTCCTTTTCTTTTTATTTCATTGATGAGGAAACATCTAGTTTTCTGGCTGGAGCCTATTATGTAAAGAAAGCATAAAAGGACTCATTACTTTTTAATTGCTAGCAGGGAGGCAAATGGAATAACTATTATTTTTGGTGAGCTCAGCAGCTGGTAGCATTAGCAACTCAGACTCCGTGTTTACGGTATCCTATCGCCCAAGCTCTGTGGAGTCACACCAGGCACGTCACACACACATGTATGGGGATTCACAGATTCACAGACTGTATTGGGTTGGAATGGACCCTCAAAGGTCATCTTGTCCAACTAAATGGAGGTTGTTCAGGGCCCCATCAAGTCTGACCTTGAATATTTCCAGGGATGGGGCCTTAACCACATCTCTGGGCAGCCTGTTCCAGTATTTCACCACTCTGATTCTAACGAACTTCTTCCTTATGTGCAACCTAAATCTGCCCTGCTCCAGTTTCAAACCACTGCCACTCACTCTATCACTACAAGCCCTTCTAAATAGTCCTTCCTGGATTTCCTGTAGGTCCCCTTCAGATACTGAAATGTAGCTATAAAGTCACCCCAGAGCCTTACCTTCTCTGAGCTGAACAATCCCAAGTCTCCCAGCCTGTCTTTGTAGAAAAGATGTTCCAGCCCCCGATCACCTTCATAGCTCTCCTCTGTGCTCCAGCAGGTCCATGTACTTCTTGTGTTGGGGGTTCCATAGCTAGACACAGCACTCCAGGTGAGGTCTCACCAGAGCAGAGCAGAGTGGCAGAATCACACCTCATAGAATCATAGAATCAACCAGGTTGGAAGAGACCTCCAAGATCACCCAGTCCAACCTATCACCCAGCCCCAGCCAATCAACTAGACCATGGCACTAAGTGCCTCATCCAGTCATCTCTTGAACACCTCCAGGGACGGCAACTCCACCACNCCTACTGGCCACACTGTTCCTGATACAGGCCAGGATGCCATTGGCTCTCTTGGCCACCTGGGCACACTGCTGGCTCATCTTCAGCTACTATCCACCAGTACCCCCAGGTCCCTTTCTTCCTGGCTGCTCTCCAGCCACTCTGTCCCCAGCCTGTAGCTCTGCTTGGAGTTGTTGTGGCCAAAGTGCAGAACCCTGCACTTGGCCTTGTTAAATCTCATCCCACTGGCCTCTGCCCACCTGTCCAGCCTGTCTAGGTCCTTCTGCAAGGCTCTCCTACCCTCCAACAGATCAATACCTGCTCCTAGCTTGGTGTCATCTGCAAACTTACTGATGCTGGACGCAATCCCTTTGTCCAGATCATCAATAAAGATGTTGAACAGGACCGGGCCCAGCACTGATCCTCTCTACAAGCTGGCTATGCTTCTTTTGATGCAGCCCAGGATGTGATTGTCCTTCTGGGCTGCAAGTGCACACTGTTGGCTCCTGTCCAGAATTTCATCCACCAGCATCCCCAAGTCCTTTTCTGCAGGGCTGCTCTCAAACTCATCATCCCTTAATCTGTCTATCTAATCTATCTAGGATTGCCCCAACATACGTGCAGGACCTTGCATTTCAAAGTGTTTTACAAAGGATGCATTTGCTAACATGCAGCAGGATGCATCCCATTCTTCTCTTAATCAGCAGTGTTTTACAGCATGAGTTCTGGGATCCAAAGGCTGAGTTGTGAACTTGGTGTAATTTTCCATGCATTGGCCTGGTTGCCAATGGGACCTGGTGCCAAAGTCAGGGCCAGCTATGGGGCCTGCATTCCCTCCCAAAATGCCTGGCTTGCCTCACGGGAGAGGAAAGCCAGAGAAATGACCAGAACACTTGAGGAGATGGGGACATACCCTCCCCAGACAGAAATCCTGCTCCCAACACATCTCTCCACAGTGTGCCTGTTTTTCTCAGAGGCATAGGTTTAAAATACAGAAGACCTTTGGGGGGTTAAGGTTTTGTTGTTGTTATTTTTGAACCCACACAGTAATTAATCCAGTGGGTTAAAGAGCAAAACAGAGTATTGTGTTCAGTTTTGGGTACCTCAGAAAAGAGGGATGTTGAGGTACTGGAGTGAGTGCAGAGGAGGGCAACGAAGCTGGGGAAGAGCCTAGAGGGAAAAAAAATCTTATGAGGAATGACTGAAGGAGCTGGTGCTGGTTAGTATGAAAAAGAGAAGGCTGAAGGGAGACCTCATTGCTGTCTACAGCTACCTGAAAGGATGTTGTTGAGAGGTTGGTGCTGGTCTCTTCTCACAGGTAAACAGAGATAGCACCAGAGGGAATGGCCTCAGCCTGCCACTGGGTAGGTTTAGACTGGATATTAGGAAACGTTTTTTCCCAGCAAGAGTGGTCAGGCATTGGAATGGGCTGCCCAGGGAGGTGGTGGATTCACCAACCCTGGGTGTGTTTAAAAGTCGTTTGGCTGTGGTGCCTGGGGATATGGTTTAGGGTGAACCTTGCAGAGTAAGGATAACAGTTGGACTTGGTGATCCCGAGGGCTTTTTCCAACCCGAATGTTGTGTTTCTGTGATCTGCCCCTGGGCTGCGGACTACCATCCCCACCAGAGACTAAACACTGCAAACAGCTACACGGGTAAGGGCTGGGCATTCTGAAGGAGGGAAATGATAAACAGCAACGGAGTGCAATTGGTGCTGCGTGCCATGCGCTCCGTGATGAAATGCCAGCGAGACTGAGTCGCTTCAAGATGACATGTTTGTGTGACATCAAAGAGGCTGGGCTGACTTTACATTCTATCTACCACAAATGCATATATTGGATTGCTGTTTGCCATTTAGACCTTCTCTGATTACTTCTCATTGTAAAGAGAAACATTTGTGATTCTGCTCACTTGGTAAATCTGCGGAGTGACTTGTTAGCAACACATGCAGGGAAAGTTGTTGAAAAGCCCTTCTGGGCCTCCCGTAGTAAATATGTATTCACACACCCGAGAATGTGCTGCCGCTCGGTGCCTGAACGACGCCTGCAGACAGAGGCGCACACGCAGCGCTGCTTCGACGCCTGCTCCCAGCCAAGTCCTGGCACTTCAGGCTTTAAACCCAAGCCTCCTCCTCCTCCTCCTTTGGACCTCCATACGACCCAGCTTTGTCTGCTTCTCCACATTGCGCTTTGCTGCAGTGGCTCTGGGAAGCAGACCTTGCACAGCCTGCCTGCCTGAAATGATGCCATCACGTTGCCCTGGCGGGTGCGAAACAAGCAGTGTCACACAGAACCACAGAATCACAGAATGTCAGAGGCTGGAAGGGACCTCGAAAGCTCATCCAGTCCAAACACCCTGCCAGAGCAGGATTACCTATACCAGATCACACAGGAATGCATCCAGGCAGGTCTTGAATGTCTCCAGAGAGGAAGACTCCACAACCCCCCTGGACAGCCTGTTTCGGTGTTCTGTCACACTCACAGGGAAAACACTTTTCCTCATGTTTCCATGGAACTTCCCATGTCTCAACTTCTACCCATTGCCCCTTGTCCTGTTGGGCATCACCGAGCAGAGCCTGGCTCCATCCTCTTGGCATTCGTCCTCTACATGTTTATAAACATGAACGAGGTCAGCTCTCAGTCTCCTCCAAAATAAAGAGCCGCAGCACCCTCAGTGTCTCCTCATAAGGAAGATGGTTGGACTAGATGATCTTGGAGGTCTCTTCCAACCTGGTTGATTCTATGTTTCTGTGTTCCACTCCCTTAATCCTTCCTGTATCTCTGTGCTGGACTCCCTCGAGCAGTTCCCTGAAATCCTTTTTAAAATGAGGGACCTGGAACTAGACACAATATTTGGGGATCCTATTCCCCTTCACTGCTCTCCAGGTGTCCCTGCCTGTGTGTCAGGAGGAGATGGAAGCATGTCTCTGTTGCCATTAAAGGGGAAAAAAGGAAAAGAGTCTAGGGAGGTATTCATCACTGCTATGTGTTAGGAATGCTGGGTGCTCTCCTCAGATCAGCAGGCCTGGCTCTGGCAGCATGGTGGGACACATCACTCATCAGTGGGGCAGAGGCTTCAGGGACAGAGCTGACACAGCTCATGGACAAGCTGAGAGGTAGCAAAAGTGGAGTATCACAGCCACCCCCAATCTCCAAAAACACCACATTGCTTATCACCAGATCTCTTGGGCACCCGTGGCTGCCCCATAGCCTTATGATGAGGCTGGCCACAGTAGCAGAACAGAGTACCAGAGTGCCATCAGGATGCTTGAGCATTTGCTTCCCCAGGAAAGCTAAAGGCTCCTGAGAAGCCAGGGTGTATGTGCAATTCTTCACTCACTGCTAGTTCTTGCCCAGGCCTCCTGGGTTAATGGCTTTTTGTCAGGCTGGGTGCCCTGCAGAAAGCACACAATTGCCTTCCACCTCTCTCACCTCTAAAAGACCCCATAATTCTTCAGGCCTGGCTAACGATAGCCTTGGAAGATGTTGCCCAAAACATTCCCAGCAACACTGCAGGCCAAGGTGCCACATGGGCACCAGAAGAAAAATGCAGGGCCAAACCTGGCACTGTCTAATGCTAGCAAGGGGAGAAGGGCGAGCTGGGACACTCATCCGCACCCTACCTGCAGGCAGGACAGAGGGAAGGGAGCAGTGATTGCCTTGTGCCAGGGCCAGCCTGAATAGCAGCTTGCTCCTCAGGACAAGCCAAAGTATGACCACACAAACTCAAGCACATTTTACCTTTAGCAGAGCTGTGGCACTCAAATCAATGATAAAACTGAACAAAAAAACCCTGTGCCAGGCTATAAGTCTTGCACCAATCATGCGCAAGTCGTGGGAAAGCAGGTTGTGAGCCTGAGAACAGCAAGACTGCTTTGGTAAAGAACTTGGCTTCTCACTTAAGGAACTCAAAGGTGCTGGGGAGGACAAGGGTGGCTGCAACCCCATGGTAGATCCCTCACCTAGAGCACTGGGCAGGTAGCTGCCAACAGCTGAGTATATCACAGAGCTTTCCTCTCCCTCTGTGGGTCAGTACAGAAATAGAGAAAAGATTTTTCAACCTGCTTGCTATTATTTCTGTCCTGTTTTAACCTTTCTTTCCCCTTTGCCTATGCCAGCCCCAGTGGTTTGCCCAGCAGGGAGGCAGCAGGGCTGGCTACTGTCACCTCTCTGTGCCCACAGCATTCTGCTCTCCCAGGGGGCAGAGGCCATGAGGACACAGCAGTCCGAGCTCCAGGGGCTGCAGCAGCCTCTTCCCACTATCTGACCAGATTCAATGTTTTTTTCTACCTCGTTAGCCCCTTTTCTTTTTTTCTAAAGCATGTTTATGATTATCATACTGGAGGAATGCACTAAACACACAGCATAAGTGGAGGAAGGAATTACTGCTTGGGCAATGTATAACATGTGTGCAGGCAGCTCTGTAATGCTATCCCTGTCTCATGGAGAAACTTGGGCAGATTTCAGAGGCAGAGAGATGTGCAAATATTGCAGGGAAAGGATGGGCTTTCAGCTGACATCCAGAAAGGGGTCAGAGAAGGCAGCCTGGGCTTCAGCTCTGGCGTCCCCCGAGCAGGGTGGCTCCACAAGGAGGGAGGTAGCATCTTTCCTACCAATCCACACCCAAACTGTTTGTGTTGCCTCTCCTTCCTGCCTGTGTGTACTCATTGGCAGCACCCAGAGAGCTTTAGCCAGTAGAGAAACCTTCAGGATTAGTTTTACCTCTCTTTACAAACAATCTCCTCACTGCAGCCAGCAGGACTCACGACACTTTGGGTGTTGCAGAGGAGCAACGAGAAGCCTGGCATTGGCTATGTCCTGCATCTCCCTTGCTAGAAATGGATAAGGAGGACTGAGACTCACCTCATTCTTAAACCAGTGCCACAATGGTACCACCACCCCAGCCTGCACAGGTGAGAACCTGAAGTCCCAGCTGTGCTCTCCATCATCTATCAGCAGCAGCCTTCCTACAGGTCCTTCTTGCACCATCTCCAGGAGTACTTCCCCCTTTCTACGTCTGTGCATGGCCAGCTAGAAACCATTGCCTCACACCATTCCTGGCACAAGCTGTCCTGCTGCTGCCAGAGCCTGTAACAGAGCCTGAGCATGGAGATCACCATCACCTCGCTGGAGGCCGGACCTTGGCCTTCAACATGTTAGACGTCACTTTTTCTCCTAGCCCATAGCACCACGTAAGACAGAGGTGCAGCATCGCCAGCCACAGGCAGTTGTCTAAGGTGAAGCTCTGTTTTTCTGTGCAAAGTTTGCACAAAGATAAATGCACTTGAGACCCAGAGCACAAGTGATGGTCATTGCAGGAACATGCGGGCCCTTGTCACCCAGCAACAGCCTGGGAAAGCATCCTGCCCTGGGATCCACAATGCCACTGGAGCTCCAGCACTCCTTCCAGGCAGCTCCAGTGCTGGCAGCACCCTGGACCCAGCCCATCCACATGCCCAGGGGAGACGATGCTCTCCCAAACATGCTCCTGCCTCCTTGCCTCTGCAGGGGACCACTAGATTTGGCCTGAGGAGTGTGTTTACTGGTGGGTGACAAATAATTGCACATGTTGGCAGGTGGCTGTTAATACATCTGTTGGTATTGATTAAATACGGAGGAAGATGTTTCCCTTTTCCTTGGCGTGGCACTCTGCCTGCCTGTTTCTGGCTGGTGGCAGCGCTCCGCACCGAGCAGCCGCTGCAACTGCCAGCAGCACTTGGCCATGCCCATGCCGAGGAGACAAGCAGTAGAGGAGGCTCAGGAGACAGGGTTTCCTTCATTTTCACAGGTCAAGCCAGTCTGGCACTGAAGTGCCTCAGGCCTCTCAGGTCCTTCAGGGAGAAGCCCAAGGTGATGAGCAGTGGAGGCTCAAGAGGCAGGGTTTTGTTGGATGTCACAGGCTGGCACTTAAAGTATCCCAGACCTCGCTGGAAGAAGTATTCTGAAGCAAAGTGGTTTTCTGGGATGAGGAATGTTCTGCTAAACTTTGTGTTCCCTCTCCACAAACAAAGATGGTGTTCAACACCTGCCACAGGCACCTAATTTTCTGCATCAGCTCATGCCAATGCAACAGTTGCAAAAAACCTATTTTTCCTCCCTGGCATGTCATTCTGGGCATGAACACAACATGCCCTGGCCTGAGAGACAGCAGAGACCCCACTGAGCCCCAGGACACCAGCATCAGCAACACTCTCGGCACCTTCTGCAATGAGACCCTGCCCTTGCCACCCATGAGGGGCACAGACATGGTGCCACCTCCCAGAAGCGTGTCCTGTACTGCAGCCTTTGCCCGGGCCAAGCCAGCAGCTTCTGCTGCCGGGAAGAGTATTTTGACACGTTCAGCCACCCAGCACTTTGGGAAGCCTCATCCAGATTCAGGAGTGCAGGCTGTGCCACTCCACCATGCCCTGGCCTCACCTGCTCTGCCCTTGTGCTTCATTTTAGCCCTGCAAGAACCCTGCAGCTTCCAGGGCACTTACTAAAGGAAAAGAGTAGTTTTAGACTGGATATTAGGAACAAATTCTTTACAGTGAGTATGGTGAGGCACTGGAACAGGTTGCCCAAGGA
This sequence comes from Tricholaema leucomelas, assembly GCA_013400475.1. NCBI lineage: Eukaryota > Metazoa > Chordata > Aves > Piciformes > Lybiidae > Tricholaema lacrymosa > Tricholaema leucomelas. The sequence continues at coordinate 194,500 of WAAF01009989.1, read as the reverse complement.
AGCTGTGGATAGCCTTTCCCTGGAGGTTTTCAAGGCCAGGCTGGAAGAGGCCTTGAGTAGCCTGGTGTAGTGGCCTTGAGTAGCCTGCTCATGCCATGGGGTTGAAACTAGATGATCTTTAAGGTCCCACCCAACTCAAACCATTCTATGGTTCTATGTTTCTATGTCAGTGTCAGCAGGACTGGAGCCCAACAAAAGAATGAGGGCCACACACAGCTCTGCACACCTTCAGCTGCAGCTGAGGGAGATGAAATGACCTCCATATTCAACAGCATGTTGTTAACATAGGTCTTTTTGCCAGCCTGGTTTCTTAAGGAGGCAAGATTTAGAATCATAGAATCACTCAGAAGGAACCACAAAGATCAT
>WAAF01009989.1:64367-193664 GCA_013400475.1 Tricholaema leucomelas | reverse complement strand
TGTCATCAGCAAACTTGCTGAGGGTGCACTCAGTGCCTCTGTCCATGGCACTGACAAAGATGTTGAACAAGACTGGTCCCAGGACTGATCTCTGAGGGACTCCACTTGTCACTGGCCTCCACCTGGACATGGACCCATTGACAGCCACTCTTTGGGTGCTGCCATGAAGCCAGTTCTTTATACATCTCGTGGTCCACCCATCAAACCCCTGTATCACCAGCTTGGAGAGCAGGATGTGGTGCGGGACAATGTCAAAGGCCTTGGTCATGTTCAGGTAAATGACATTTACACAATTACACTGTTTACTTTCCAGACCTCTCTGGTACTACTGCAATGTGATGGCTGATTGCAGCCAAATCCAGTGCTGCAGGGGAATCTCAGATGTACCAAATTCCTATGAGCCTCCAGAAGATCTGTAGAGAGACTCGAGCTGCCATCCCTGCTGAAGACCAGGGCTGCAATGTGAGATTACCCATGCTATTAGCTACTGCAGATCCTACATGTGAAAGCAACACTGAAATACTCTAGCCACAGGAAAAGCTTTCACCAGGATGAACACAAGATAATCAAGCCACGGGAAAGAGCGTCGTGGCCAAAACCCAGGATTCCTAAGCTCTGCTGCTCCTGCAGCAACTTTTTTTCCCCCTCTTAAGAACCAAATAACCAAGTGGTTCTTTTTCCAGCCTTCTGCTCACATGCTCTTTTTGGATTGCCTTTCTCTAGCTGCCTGCACACAGTATGGAAGTTACTGGCTTCATACTGCACAGCATCCAGGAGAGCCCACAGATGAGCAGGCATCAGCAGATACTTTGGCACCTGCACAGCTGCATCCTTTTAAAGAAGAGAGGAGAGGAGGAGAACCTGCTGCTCCTGCTAGCTCATAGCCTCATACTGCTTATGAACAGCTGTGTGTGAACCAGGAATTCAGTAACAATTTCCCTACCCATAATGGGTCATTGAGGGGGTGACCTGTGACATAGATGTCCCCAGAAGTGCAACAAGGAACAGAAAGCAAACACCTTTTTGACTAGAGACAACAGCAACCAAAGGGCAGTGCCAGCTGTGCTTCCAGCAGAAAGGAAGCCATGGCAGCAGCTCCCTGCCTCCCCTTCCCACGCAGGCTGTGACTAAGGGCTGCACGAAGCTGTGGTGGAACTGAGCAGCCTACGTTTTTGATGTGTTGCCCAGAGAGCTGGATCAGGCTGCTGCAGCTATAGCTCAGCAGCGTCAGGACTGGGTTTTGGAAAAGGCCATGTGCTGGCTCTGCTGCACCCAGTCCCATCACCCAAGACCGATTTACAGCATGAAGGAGACAAGGGGTTAGTCAGGCTCCCTATCTTCCCTAGCAGCAGGTCCTGAGGGTGGACAGAAGTTTAGCAGGTCCTGCTCCATCCACCTCAGAGCTGTGCCTGAGCAGGGTAGCAAAGGGAGAAAGCAGAAGCTTTGGGTATGCAGGGGTTTGCCTGCTGAATTTAGTAACTACATCTCTCTGTTGCATTTCCTTCAGAGAGTACAAGAAGGAATTATATTATTATTATAATTATTATTATTAATTATTACTACGTCTTTGATCTGTGCAAACAGGCAGTGTGAGCTGTAATGAGGTGCCCTTAGCTGGAGATGTGTCCACTTTCCTGCTCCAGGGCTCTTTCTTCTAAGAGTGTAGGTCAGCAGGGTTATCCAGCCACTTTGGCTCCTCACTTATAGCCACTGTTGCCCTTTCTGCTGTACCGCTCCACACAGCACGACTGCTGTCCTTCCTCCTGCACGTCTTTCTTTCTTCTCCACCAATACAGACTGGCCAGCCAATTGTTCCTGTCAACCATATCAATCTTTCCCACCACTCACAACTACCTTGAAGGCATTTAGCTAATACATATAAAGGACAAGACACTTTTACATGCTTTGGTAACATCCCACCTGCCCACACCCCCCCGAGAGCTGTAAGCCCTTTGGAAGAACCACACAAGCACACCCGTTGCACAACACAGCTGTACAAAAGGACATGAGCTAGCCCTGCACACTCAAGCAGAGATAGCTGGCACTGCCCTTCCCCTTGGGCCAAGTTATGCTACCAGACCTGCGAGGTCCAGCCCAGACAGGATTGATGTTGGTCTTAACTCATGAAGAGGTTACAACTCCAACTTCCCCCCAGAATTATGGCAAGTGATCTAGGCTGGACATGGAAAGACATAACCACAGAAGGGACCGAGACACAGTGACATGATCCACTTGATCCAGGGACAGCAGCTACCTGTCGCTCCTTTCTTAGAGTGTCTAGGTGCTTTCTTTAGAGAGATAAAACTGCCTCTGCAACCAACTTTCATGTAACAGCTTTGAGGGCGTGGAATTGAGTGTTAAAAACAAATAAGGTCCACACCTCTTAATGAAACTTAACTGGTTCCATCCCCAGCTCCGCCAAGCTATTGAACTTGTTGTACACCTATGTTTTATGCATAATAACTTTTCTCTCTGGTATCAGACAGTAATCATTCCAGAAGGCAAAACTCTCAAAATAACCACAGTATATGCATACAGAATACATTTAAAAGAAAGAATCTAAATTGACTGTTCAGACCTTCCCTCACTTGCCAGTGGATCTTCTCCAAACAGAAGGCATTCCAAGTCGGCGTAGGAAATGCTAAGATAGCATGCTTTCCATATTGTGTTATCCGAGCGTCTTCCAAAAGCTCAAGCTTTCCCATACAACAAAATGTCATGAAGAAGGTTTTACTCCAGTCTGCGTATCACAGGCTGTACATACTGCTTCAGCTACTGTAAGGTTGGCAAGCAAAGCTTGTAATGACTTGAAGTACAGTTTAGGAGCAGAAAAAACTTTGCTTCAGAGCCACTTGCTCACACCGTCTGATATTCATTAGGAGGGGTTTGTGTGCCTGTGTTGGGGGGTTTTTGTTGTTTTTGGGTTTTGTTTTTTTTTTCCCCCAGGAATGAAGACAGAGATGAATGTCACAGAGGATTTTTTGGCTTTCAGTGCTTGCACTGTATGGAGCCTGGTTAATTGAGCTGGTGTTGTATTTGCATTGAAAGAGGTGGAGTTTCTCAGAACCAGCTGGCCTGGCTGAATGGAGAACTGGGTCAGACCCTGGCAGCCACCAAGCACTCCAGAGCACAGCAAGCATTTTGGGTTTGGAAACAGATTTTACAACCCGAGCGGGTGGGTAGCTTCCCATTTCCCTCCCATTAACATTAAATCATTTGCTCTGAGGCCAGCAAGCAGCCGTCTTTGTGGTGCTTCACTCAGCAGGCAGGGAGGCCTCGATGCACCTCATCAGAGCTGGGCGCGGTGCAGCAGCCTTTCCCACCACCACATCTCCTCCGCAGGTCAGCCTTGCTCCTCTCCACTTGTAACCACTGCAAAAGAACTAGCTCACCCAGAGACTAACTGGGAGCTGGTGCCCTGGCCTGCCGGGGTCCCACTGAGGGGCACCTTGGAAGGCTGAGCTCAGGCCCTGCAGCCACCCCTTTAGAGCAAACCCTGTGCTGGCTGGGGTAGTGCAGCAGGAGGTCAGGTCCCAGCAGTGGTGGGCGCCCCAAGCCTTCTCTGTGTGTCTGTTTCTGTGTACAAAGACCCTTGGGTGCTTGCTGGGCACTTGGCCAGTCCTCTGCCAACATGCAGGAGCACTGCAGCAAGGGCAACAGCCTGATCCTGGCACCAGGCCTGGCCAAGATGGAAAAGAAACAGTCTCACTGGAAGCTTGGTCTTTGACACATTGATTCAAGTGAAACTAAATACACTATAAAGGTTTTAATAAATCCCAGTATCTAAATAAAGTCTCTCAAGTCTCTCTCTCTCTTTTTTTTATCTGTCAAAGAATGTAACAAATTTGATTAGATCACATCATGGAGTCAAAAGTGTGAGCTCTGGGAATGAGCTCCTTGCAAAGCTCTAGCTCCACACTTACAACTCAGGGCTTGCCATGCACCCCTCTCTCTGACTACTTCACTATTACAACCCACCTGATCGCCCTTAGGGTGGGAAGAATCCACCTCTGCAGGCAGAGCTCTCATCCACAGCTCACGCCAGGCAGGCTGGGTCCCCTACAAGGGTGGCATGTCCCAACCCTTTGGTCCTTCCAGTAGCCCCTGCTCAGCCCACAAAGCTCAGCAGTTGAGCCCCTGGGTGCCGAGCTCCATGCAATGCTGGCTGTGAGTTGTTTGCTTAAGCATAAGCATGTGTCCAGGTAGACTTATTACAGAATCCTAGAATGGTTTAGGTTGGAAGGGACCTTAAAGATCATCTAGTTCCAATTCCCCTGCCATGGGCAGGGACATCTACCACCAGACTGGGTTGCTCAAGGCCTCATCCAACCTAGCTTTAAACAGTTCTAGAAAGCAGGCATTCATAACCTCCCTGGGCAACCTGTTCCAGTGTCTCACCACCCTCACTGGAAAGAATTTCTTCCTAATATCCAGTCTAAATCTACCTTTCTCCAGCTCAAAGCCATTGCCCTTTGTCCTGTCACATAAGCCCTTGCAAAAAGTCTCTTCCCAGATTTCTTGTAGGCTCCTTCAGGTACTGGAAGCCTGCTATAATGTCTCTTCTCAGGCTGAGCAGCCCAAACTCTCTCAGCCTGTCCCCACATGGGAGGTGTTCCAGCTCTCTGATCATCTTTGTAGCCTCCTCCAGACCCTTTCCAACAGTTAGAGAACTGTCCTTCTTGCATTGGAGGCCCCAGAACTGGACACTGTACAGCACCAGGTCTTACCAGAGCAGGGTAGAGGAGGAGAATCACCTCTCCCATCCTGCTGGTCCCACTTCTTTTGACACATCCAAGGACATGGTTGCCTTCTGGGCTGCCAGTGACAATTGCCAGGCTGTTTTGAGCTTTTACTCAACTGACACCCCCAAGTCCTTCTCCTCAAGATGGTTCTCAAGCCACTCCTCACCCAGCCTGCATTTGTGCTTGGTATTGCCCTGACCCAGGAACAGGACTGTGCACTTGGCCTAGTTGAACTTCTTTAGGTTACCATGGGCCCACCTCTCAAAACTGTCTCAAACTGTCCCTCTGGATGGCATTCAGGATTCTTTCTGCCTAGCCTGTCAACAGGGTCAAACACGTGTGCATGAAACTGGTCTGAGTGGCTGTTTGAGGTCAGCTCTTATCAGTCAGCATGGCATAAGGTGAACCTTTCTGCTGGTGGCACTAGTCCCTCCCAAGGTCAGTGTATACCTGCAGCTTGGCTGACTCACTTTGCCCACAATCCAGCAGCAGGAACAGTGACCCTCTCCTCTGCCCTGGCCCAGGTGCCGCCAGCTTGCCATGTTTGTCTCTCATTAGAAGGTGCCACATGGAGTTCATGCAGACTGCTGCTCACGGGCTTGTCTTCTCTGTCCAGCAGCCACTCTCCATGAGGAACTAGAAGGCCCCACTCAGTGAAGAAATAAAAGATAGAATCATAGAATGGTTTAGGTTGTAAGGGACCTCAAAGATCATCTAGTTCCAGCCCTCTGCCATAGGCAGGGACACCTCCCACTAGAACAGGTCACTCAAGGCCTCATCCAACCTCGTTTTGAACACCTCCAGGGAGGGAGCATCCACAAACTCCCTGGGCAACCTGTTCCAGTGTCTCACCACTCCCACTGTAAAGAACTTCTTCCTAACATCCAGTTTAAATCTCCCCTCTGCCAGTTTAAACCCATTACTCCTCATCCTGTCATTACAAGACCTTGCAAATAGTCCCTCTGCAGCCTTCCTGTAGGCCCCCTTCAGATACTGGAGGGCTACTACAAAGTCTCCTCAAAGCCTTCACCTCTCCAGGCCAAATATGCTTTTGTGAAGACCAAAATGAATGCTCTGGTGGCAGAAGCAGGATCACCAGCAAGCCCTTACCCTCCAAACGACCACCCACCCTCAGGACAGGGCACCATGTCCCACAGCAGGGACCATGGCCCAGGCACTGCCATTCCCTCCACACAGCACATAATGGCAGCCTGTGACAGATCTGAAAGCTCTGTGAGGCCATGCACAAGCATCCTCCAACACTGAGGGGTCCATAAATGTGTTCCTTTCTAGGCAAAAAAAAATATTTAAAAGGAAGCAGGGAGGCAAAACTCCCCAGACAAAGGCTATCACGGCAGCAGCCACCTGGCAGCTGCAGTCACGGCTGCTCAATGCCCACTGAAGCAGGAGCCTGCAGCTTGAATGTGGCAGTGCTCCATGTCATCTGTCAGTGCTGTGGCATAAAAATGCCACCAGTATCAGCCCACAGTTTGTTGATGTGTCTGCCTGCCCTACCTGCTAGCCAGGAGGAGCATGCAGACACCGCAGTGTGATTCCTAAGGGCTGGAGTTTGGGGAGGCTGGGTTGTTCCTGAGGGATACAACCACAGGTGAGCTACCAGGTCATCTCCCACAAGTGCTCACAGATATGCAGACCATCAGGGTGTGCAGCCCAAGCCAGATTTCAGAACAATTCTGATGCCACACTGGAGAGAAGCTCACGGTGTGCAAGCTCGTGGCAGCGTTGTGGCTGTCAGCTCCTTCTCACTTTGAGCCCTGCTGCCCATAAAGCCAACGCGCCAGAAAGAGCAAGTCCAGCTGGTCCTGCCTGGAAGGAAAAATGAACATGTATCCCTTCAAAGTTCTCAGGACACCCTGAGATGTCTGGGACAGCTATGCTCCTGCACTGCACCAGATAAGCTGTCCAAGCAGGAGAGGAAAGATGGTGGTTTCACCTTCAGTCACTTCTGTTGGGAAGAGAGAAGACGGTGGTGGGAACACAGCTTCTGGGGACCTTCCTTCCAAGCCAAATTTGACTTCAAAGGGCAGCCTCTTAACTGTTGTGCTGAGGTGAGCAGCAGCAGCCCAGAGAAAGAAAAAGTGGACAAAACATATGAAGAAGCACCTTGGTGTTCTTTAGAAGCTTGTTTTCCTGTCAAGAACCCAAATCAGAAGGTGTTTCCATCAACCAAGTCCTGCAACACTGCAAGGCCTGGAATTATCTCTGCTCTGTGGAGGGTTTGCTCACTGAACTCTACAGAAATACATTAAAAAAATGTACAAGCCATTAAAATGCAGTCACTGGGTTACAGATCTCCATTCCCCCCTCCCAGACACTCTCTCTTAGAGACACTTTCATTCTCAAAGGCATTAGCAAAGAAAATGCAAAACTAAACTTTTCCAGGTACAGTTCCCCAAACATCTCCAACCCCAAAAAGGCTCTGAAATGCACAGTGAAAAGGACTGAAATAGATACTGCATTGTGGGAGACCTGAAACATCTCATGGCAATGTTATTGCTCATTTCTGGGCTTTGTTTTTTTTTCCTTCTAGCTATAGACTTCCAAAAGCTGTTTATAAGATTACTAATAAATATGTTTTTATAAAAACATGGAAAACCAGAACATTTCCAGCCCCAGGACTGAATCCAGCTGTCTCAGCCTGCTTATGATACTCAATAATTGCCATGAAACAATTTCTTTCACTGAAACACCATTTTTATCTTGGAATATCCCTGACCAGATCCAAGCACAAGTCAATATGCTGCAGCAAACAAGTTCACACCCAAGAATCAACTTCTCATATGCTGTGCTGGCCATGGGGAAAGATAAACTTTTACTCATAGACTGAACTTCTTTGCTATGCACTTGCTGAAATCTAATGAAGAAGAGACTTTGGAAAGCTTTGGAAAGCAACTGTAGGTTAACAACATTTGAGTAAGGCAGGTTGAACCCAAGCTTGTTTACCTCAGAGGCTTGTTGCCTTCACAGATAGCTTTTAGCTGAGTGGAAACACACAGCCATGATTTGTCCAGTTCCTCACTCCTCCCTGCAAGCATCCTCTGTAAGATCCTAGCAGTCAGTGCAGCCTCACAGTATTCACTTTTGTCTTTTTCAGGTCCATAGGCAGAACACTTCCATTTGGCTTTCCAAGGGCGAGGGTTTTAGAAGAGGGAAACCTCCTTTTTCCAGCATTGCAGAAGAGAGAGAAAGGAAGTAAAGCTTCAAAATGACCAGCACCCACCTGCTGCCAGGTGAGCATGGGGGACCTGCCTTGGATGATGCTAGTAGTCAGACCAGCACAAGTGGACAGGAGGGCAGGTCTGCGCCTCATGGATTTGAGGAACATGCACACACACTGCCCCTCAGAATTAACACACCTGAGGAGCTTATACAGCGGAAGTAATAACACACTACAGGTATTCTCCTTACTTAACCCTGTGCTGGTCATTGGTATGCACACAGAACAGTTTTCTGGGGGGCTTCACTGGAACTCCAGTTCACAGCAACCTGCACCCCACTGGTACTGTAATGGTTAATGCCTAAACCTTGCCTTGGCTGAGATCCTTCCACTGTTTGATGGCTCAACTGAAGCTTGATGTTTATGGTGGAAATTGTCTTGATTTCTTTAGATGAGATGAGCATCCATGGAGTTTGAAAATGTGTTTTAATTAAGATTCTGCTAAATTCTACCAGACACCTACTTGGAAAACAAAGCAACTGAATAATTAACTCTGATGAGAGCAGATGCTGCTCTAATGACAACCTGTTACTGCTCAAGTGCATCATTAGTTGTTTTACTGTGTTCTTTTAATATGGCCAGAGATCCTCAGCTAATGAATATATCGGTAGCAATGCATCTAACATCATTCCTCAGTGTTGCAAGGAAAAAAAAATCAATAGCCAACAACCCAGGAAAAAAACCAAACCTGCTGAACTGAAATAGCGTTTCCACTGGCCTGCACAGTGTGTTCTTGAGAGCAAACACTTCTTTAGTTACCCTTGTGGGACTATTTTAGCCATACATCAAGTGAAGCTTACAAATTGATGAGAATCTAATGATGCATTTATTTACAGATGTGCAGTTCTGTTCCCTGTTATGTTGCCAAGGGGTGAGAAGAGGGAAGACTTTCCCTTCTCTCCTCCCTGCGCATGCTCCTGCATTTGACTGTGACTAACACCCCCAGCACCATTTTTACCCTCTTATTTCTAGCTCTCAAAAAAAAAAAAAAAATCTGTATCGTCTCCTAAAATACAGACAGAACTCTTCAAAACCAGAAAACAGACTATTTATACTTCAATAACTCACTTTAATGACACACTGGACTTCCTGTTTTCACATTATCTTGTGGTTTCATCTTCAAGCATGTATTATGTTTGTATTAAAGCCTGTAGGTTTCTATTTTGGACTATCAGCATCCAGGAGGACTGGCCTGACCATGAAAGTAATGAGATGAAGCAAACAAAAACATCCAATGGGAGGATCTAGTTCATACTTTTCATATTTCCATTTTTTCTTTTTCTTTAGCCTTGAAATAATGAAAAGATACATTGAGGAATGGTGGATGTATTCTTTGAGGCATTTTTTGCAGAGTTCTCTCAACCCAACCAATCTGGTGGAGCCTAAGGCAGGGCCAAACTTTTCAAGCCCTAGAGAGGAGCTGGAGATTGCTGGGGAAAGTGCAGCTGGGCATATCCCTCAGCCTTGGCAGCAGCACTGCTAACCTTCAGCCCAGCTGGGTACTCACAGGGCAGCTTTTAAAGCCTCAAGTGCTGTGAATCTGGAAGGAGTTCAACAAGCATACCATGCCAAGCCTGTACCTTGGGCCCTGTGATCCCCTCTAGGGGGGGACAGACCTTGTTCAGCACCATCCCCAGAGATGCCATGGCCGCTGGCAAAACCTCGTTGCCCCTTTTGGAGAAGTTCGGTGGCTGCTGCTGCAGCACTCTTGAAGGTGACTTGGCACACCACATGCCATGGCCAAGTCACCTGTGTTAAAGACCAAGTGCCACCAGCATCCATGTGATGAGCTCAGCAGGCCCTTCCAGCCCAGGGAGGTCACCCCAGCTAAACCTTCTGACTATTAACATTATACCTGCACAACCACAGCAAGATCTGCTACCTGCATATGGCATGCCTGGGGCATGCCGCCAGCTGGGATCTGCTACCTGGGTTGCCATCAGTTGACTGATGGGTGTCCTGCTGCATAGCTCTTTCCACAGGGACAAGCTCCTGAGTGCAGAAGACCCACACAGTCAGGACAGCAGAACCTGTCTCCCTGCAGCACATGGCAATCCACAGGGCTGCGATTTGCTCTCTCTGAGCCATTATGTCACCATCTCAGCACCAGCAGCTAATGCCACTTTCCTCATAAGTAATATAAAAATAACCCTCAAACAAATAAACAAATACCCAAAGCAACCAAAAACCTGTGAATATTCCCAGAAGGCTGAGAAAAAAATCTCCTATAAAAGCAACAATGGACAAACAACGAAAGAAGTGGACTTTCTCCCATGACCAGCTCCTAGCTGCAAGATGCAAATCTTCCCAGGTCACCTTTCCTACATAAAAGAAGAGAAGCCCCCTGAATGCAGCAGGCTGTCAGCTGACTCTCCTGTCTTTTACAGAGACCTCTTTGGGTCTGATTAATTAGTAATTGGGGCGGGAGCTCTGCACTTCAGTGACTCTTGGTGCCTTGGTTGTAAATCGCAATCTGGTGCTAACCCTCAGCAGGTCACATTGCTGCTTTTGCTGTGCCCCAGTGACACGGCTGATTAAATCTGTGTAAACAGTATCTTCCCAGAAGCCTGTTTGGGGTATGGAGGGCTGCCTTCAGTTGGGAGGAATTGAGTTAGTTCTTTCTAAGGGCCCTGTCAGCTCTAAAGCATTTTCAACAACTGTCAGTCATCCCAACTGCTCATGCAAAAAGCTAATGGTCTTGATTTGGCCGCAGGAAGCTTGCCTGCTCCAGAGGCTTCTAAGCAGCAAGTCAGCACTCTGTGCACACATGCAGGCCTAGAATGACAAACAAACATTGTCCTGGGTGGCTTTACAACCAAAAGAAGGACAAGGACAGTACCAGAAAACAGCTGTTGCTGGGTATTTCCTGCAGAGTCCAGTGAGCTGCTTTCTCAGCAGGCACACGTGTGCTGGATGGGCTGCTTTATAGAATCACAGAATTGTTTTGATTGGAAAAGGCCTGCAAGATCATCAAGTCCAACTGCTGACCTAACACCACCATGGCCATCAAACCATGTCCCCAAGTGCCACGTCCACACGTTTCTTGAACAACTCCAGGGATGGTGACTCCATCACTTCAGTGAGCAGCCTGTTCCAATGCCTGACCACTTCTGCAGAAAAGAAAGAAACCTAAACCTCCCCTGCACAATTTCAGGCTATTCCATTCTATCACCTCATACTACGGAGAAGAGACCAACTCCCATCTCACTATAACCTCCTTTCAGGTAGTTGTAGAGAGTGCGAAGGTCTCCCCTCAGCCTCCTCTTCTCCAGACTAAACAACCCCAGGTCACTCAGCCGCTCCTCACCAGAACTGTTCTCCAGACTCTTCATCAGCTTCATTGCCCTTTGGTAGACACACTTCAGCATCTCAATGTCCTTCTTGGAATGAGGGGCTCAAAACTGAACACAGTGAGGCCTTGTCTGTGCGTTTATGACCACAGGATGGGACAGATGCAGATCTGCCTGCTCTCTATATGGGGACCCCCATGTCACTGCCTTGCTTCCATCTCTGCACCTGTTATTGGCATGCTCCTCACAGACCTTGCATCCCAATCCCTGGCTGTGCTTTGCTGCACAGCTCTTCAATACCCTAAACCTCATGAGGCTGAGCCCTGCCTACATTCCTGAAGCAAGGCAAGTGAAAAGGATGTTACTGCAAAAACCCAGAAGAAATGTTGACAGGTGGCCTGCCTCAGAAGCCTGGTCATTAAACCATCTGATGGGTTTTTTCCCACTTAATTCCCCAAAGCACACTAAGAAACGTAGGATAAAAATCAGTGGGTCTGCTCTACGGTCGCCTTTCCTCTGCCCCAGCTTCCTCTCCAACCAGCATGGCTCAGTACAGGTAGATAGGTGCTTCTGGAACCGCTATCTCCGAATTATCAAAGGGCAACTGTCTGTCAAGAGCCAAGAAAGGATTTGCAATGCAGTTTAATGCTGCACAGCTGTTTCCATGTGCTCCTTTGTGAAGGAAGCCTGTTTATCCATGGTTTCATTATAGACCTCTGGGATCTGGAATGAAGATGAAAAAATCTTGGAAGATCAGAGAATGTTTTTGGGTGGATTTCCAGTGGTTCATGACTCTTTTCCCACCATGGTGTTGCTGCAGGAATATTTTCCCTTGTGTTAATTTGTTACTTCCTCTCTTGATTCCAGAAAACAGCAGTAGAGCACAGAACAGTGGAGTAAAAACTCCTGAACTTGTAGAAACCTCACATAAATAAGCTCTGGCTGGGTAAAAAAAAACCTGTCCTTATCTTGCCTGAACTTGTTTGCCCTGTCTAAAGCTCCAGCACAGTCATGCTATCTGCAGAGCTGGAGAGCTGGTCACAAACTGGAGTGCCAGATGAGCCCATGCATCACCCGCTGGGCTTGTCATGATGAGGGATGTGCTCGCATCAGCCAGTTCAAATGGGGAACCACATGCAGCTATAGCAGGGGTTGCTTGGAGCTAGCATTCAGGGCAAATCACTAGGGAAACACATGCCATTTGCAGTGTTTAGCTCAGGATTTTGGCACCACAGACCCAAGGAGGCTTCAGATCCACAATTGCTGCTGGAACTAATAGCTGCTTCTCCTCAGATCACTTGCTCATTGGAGTGCAGCTTCTTACTGTCCTGTATCAAACAGGTCACTGAGTGAGGTTCAGTCCCCAAGGCCAAGATGCTGTGACTGTCCAGTACAGTGACCAAACCTTTCTTCTTCCAGGGAGTACAGTGCAATATGGCTGTGGGACTGAGATGTTAAGCACATTACATGGATGCTTCTGGAGACCTAAAAGGAATGTCCTGATGCCTTTAGTAGGGGTCAGGGTGAGGATTTCTTACTGTGATGAGCTAGGCAAAGTGTAAGAGATATAGAAGCATCTGCCAGAAGGCAAACAGCAGGTCACAGGCCTGCAATATCATTCTGTCTCCTGAATGCCACAAGCCAAGGCTTTACTCCCCTGGCCTCTCCAGCCTTTCAGTGAGCTCCTCAGCACAGATTCTTCCTCCATTTCTCACTTTTTTTTTGTCAGGGAAGAGAGAGATCCCCAGCTGCCTGCACATGTATCAGTTTTTACATGACTAACACTGAGGCTTTGTTGAAGACATCAGGATTTTGCCACCAACTTCAGTCATCACATCTAGAAGTACTGGAGCATATGTTACACTAACTGCAGGGCAGCTATTCACTGTGCATCTCTTAATTGCATCCATACAGACAAGATGTTCTGCTGCACATGGTCAGTTCCAAATAAGCATGACTCTGGCGGATTGAAACTAGCTTTCCTCCAGAGCAACTCTTAAGTGTTGCTCTTTACTGAGAACCTCACTCTTGCCAAATCTGAAGATTTTTAGCTCTATCCATTCCTGCAGAGCCCCTGTCTGAATAGCTGTGGCTGATTGCTCCTGCAGTTGTGTGAACATTTACAACAGCATTTATCATCTTCTCATTTTGGGTTTTTCTAAGGAAATAATTTTACTGTCAGCAAATCCCTTTCCTGAATGAAAAGCCAGTAGCTAAAGTAGCATGCTTAGAAGAGGAATGGAGTTTTGTCCTTGCCCTGCCAAACTCAGCACTCTTCAGAGCTTAACCTCTAAAGGATCACAGTGAATTAGAGGATCCAAAGTGCGTGAATTCCTTCTCAGCCAGTGGCAACCATGAGCATCCCATTACGATATTTAACCATGAAGTTACCTGAGTTTTCTTCTGTTCTGTGAGAGTTGAGTCCTGTGAAAGACTGTTCAGACACTGGTACCTATCAGCCACTTTCTATTACCTTTAGGTTCTCTTACTTACCTTTTGTTATCCCTCTTTTTCATTATTATTATCACACTAAGACAAGATTGACTTATTAAAACCCAGGTGTTCATTTTGGAGTCTTGCTGTTACCTGCAGCCTAAACCAAGCTCGGTTTAACTGTGTTTCATGTTCTTTCAGACCAGAGACAAAGGCAGACAGAAACGGATGAATATTCCAAGTGTGCATTCATTTTCTTTGCCTGAGCTGCTGGACACTTGAGCAGCTGCAGGCAGAGGCAATGTGGCTCCCATGTTTTAAGGAGCAGAGTATTTCAGGTGAGGCATTCCAAGAGAACCTTTTATCCTTCAGATCACAAGGCCTCCCACAGTGATTAGATATTGCATGTTGTCTTTAAGATTACTGTCTGCTTCGTGCAAGATTCCACTTTTTGCTTCCATTTCATCCTGTGACTAAGTCCTGCAGAGCACTCTTGGCGTGATCCCTCATTGTATATCTACAGTGCTTCACTCTGAAGAGATTCATACCAGGTTCTTTTTCTTTGCTTGTGGTACATTCTGTGTTGATTCGAGAGAAAACAGAGCAAGCAGGGCTGGTGGTGGACCATTTCTGTGAGCTAGCATTGACAACAGCAGACAGGATGATGTGCTGCCTGCCAGCTAGCTCCTGGATCACACCTGGCTAGCTTAATTCAGCTGTATGCTTGCTCACTCAGAGCAAAGAGTCAGCAAGAGGTACTGAGCAGAGCACAAATTTCCCCTTCTTTGAGAAAAGTCATTTCACTGTCACATTATATCAGGGCATCCTGGATTAGTATCTCCAGTCAATAGTTTTACACCTTTTGTACCATGCAGGAAAAAGCACAAGCTGTTTAACCTCACTGCTGGAGCACTGCCTTGATGCCCATTTGCTGACATGGTTTCAGAGTGAAATGCACATTAATTACTCTAGTCAGGAAAGCTCCAGAAGAGTTAGACATCAGGGTTTAAGCTATACCTTCCTAAGCATACGAAGAAAGCCATTGCAGTTTATGGAGAGTAGTCATAGAATGGTTTGGTTTGGAATGGACCTTTAAAGATCCCTTGTCCAACCTCCTTGCCATTGTCAGAAACATCTCCGAGTCTCATCCAACGTAACTTTGAACACTTCCAGTGATGGGGCATCCATAACTTCTCTGAGCAACCAGTTCCAGCATTTCACCACCTTTATTACAGGAAATGTCTACCTTATATCCAATCCAAACCTATCTTCAGTTTGAAGCCATCACCTCTTGACTTGTCCACATGGCCCTGCTAAAAAGTCTTTCTCCATCTGCCTTATAAGTCCTCTGTAGGCCACAAGAAAGTCCCCTGAAACCTTCTCTTCTCCAGCCTGAACAAGCCCAACTCAGCCTGTCCTCACAGCAGAGGACTTCCAGCCCTCAGATCATCTGCACCTGCTCCTACAGGTCCACATTTCTCCTGCACTGAAGGCTCCAAAGCTGGACCTAGCACTGCCAGCGGGGTCTCAGCAGAGCAGAGGGGCAGAATTTTGTCCTTCCACTTGCTTTTTTATATTCTTATATATAAATATACATAACCATATGTGCTGCCTCTGCAAAAGAAGAGGCCTCTTAATAGCCAGCTCAGAGTGGCAGCTCTAATGGTTTGTGACCTGGGTTTGGGAGAAGGTTCCCAGGAGTAGGGCACCTCCTTTTCTGTGACCATGGCATCTGGCTTGGGAGTACCCCTGCTGTTTGCCGTGTTCTCAGCAAAGGAAATAACTGAAGGACTGCTAAGGTGACCCTCAGTGGTCAGGAGTGGATGGAGTCCACTGTCCCAAGGGGCACCTCTCAGTCTGAGGGGCTTTGTGACAACCTGTATGTGCAGAGGCTGCCAGCAAGCCAGGGACATTGCACATTGAGATACAGGCCATTGCCATGCAGTTGGAAGTGTATTCTCAGCATGGATGACAGAGGTGCTCAGTCTTCCCATGTCTTCTCACCTCTTCCAGAGTGACAGGTTCAGTCTTCTTGGCTATGCTCAGGTCTGAATCACAGCAGGTTCTGGTGGCTGTGCAGAACTAGACCCTAGTCTAGGCGCAGTGGATCTGCAGAAGATGAATTAGTTGGACTGCAGATGGATGCTCACAACAATCACATTACAGGATCACGGCCATCATCTGGAGCTTCTAAAAACAACATTTCCTCATCTGTTTGCTGAGCTGATGCATACCACTTGTTTACACAGACTCTCATCTTAGGAAGTTTCATCATCTCTTGCGTAGGAGAACACTGAAATGATGTTTGCACTGTAAATGTTCCAGATTCCACACAGGCTTTCAGTCAGCCAGTGTGGTCCAGAAGGCAAAAAAATGTGACAATCACTGTCCTGTATGGTAAGAGCAAAAGCAGTACATACCTCAGTGGAGTTTCCCAAGACTCTTAGAAGTCCTGGCCCTCAAACCCTGCTGCAAGACTATTCATGTGTCCAGCAGGGATAGGGAGGTGATAGTCCCCTTGTATTTGGCCTAGGTGAGGCCACATCTCAAGTACGGTGTTCAGTTTTGGACACTTCATTACAAGAAGGATGTGGGGGTGCTGCAGTGAGTGCAGAGGAGGGCAACGAAGCTGGAGAAGGGCCTGAAGAATAAATGTTATGAAGAGCAACTGAGGGAGCTGGAGATGGTTAGTGTGAAAAAGAGGAGGCTGAGGGGAGACATAATCCCTGTCTAAAGCTACCTGAAAGGACATTGTGGAGAGGCTGCTGCTGATGTCTTCTCACAGGTAAATAGAGATAGAACAAGAGGGACTGGCCTCAAGCTGTGCCTAGGGACGTTTGGACTGGATATTAGGAAACATTTTTTTCCCAGCAAGAGTGGTCAGGCATTGGAATGGGCTGCCCAGGGAGGTGGTTGAGTCACCAACCCTGGATGTGTTTAGAAGTCGTTTGGCTGTAGTGTTTGGGGATATGTTCTAGAGTGAACTTTGTGGAGTAGGGATAATGTCTGGACTTCATGATCCTGAGGGTCTTTTCCAACCAGAATATTTCTGTGATTTCTGAAGCAAAATATCTGTGTTAAGAGTTTTCACTGACAGGATGTCAGGCTGATCCACCGAGATGCCTGAAAACAGGACTAAGGATGTGGAATGCAGAAGGCAATAGGACCTTTCACCCACTTCAATTTCTGGAGTCAGAGTTTAACCCCAGATGCAGGGCACTGGCAGTAGGCATTATGAGAATGGGCTCCACAAGACATTGTTTAGCCTTCAACGTTTCATAAATGTGAAAGTCTCATAATAGTCCTTTAACTACCTACCATGGAACTTAGGTGTACAGAGAAACTTCAGAAGGTTCACGAGGAAGGACTGTACCACCCTGACAACTTGGTTGCTCAAGGGCATAGACCTTGTTAATACAGAAAAGTGTGAAATAACAAATTAAAGCATAGGGAGGGCTCTTCCACTAAAATATTCTGATCATTCTAGGCAGAAGATTTGGCAGTGGCATGGGAAAAGGCCAAGTTCCCAATAGACATGGAGTTGGACACTGAAAGAAGATAAGCACAACTTGCCCAAGGAAGGCTTTCTGAAGAAGTTGCTTGCTTTTTAACCAAGAGTGTAAATAGCTTTCACAGACCCTGGTCTCCATAAGATTTCTTTCTGTAGGCACACTTTATTTTGTTGCACTTTGAAATCTAAAGGACTCTTCAGGAACAGAAGGTTAAACATGCATGTAAGTCCTTGTGAAGCTGGAGCCTTATTTGACTAATTTCTCCTAGGCTGATCATCAAACACTACACAGCCCTGGCTCTTGGAGCAAACATTTGCCCCTAAGGACAAACCTCTTTACTGAACAACAGATCAGAAGTGAGCTGGCACTCTGGAGTTCAAGACAGACCCACTGTAATTAATTCAGCTACAGCACAGCAATTTGGAGGTAGCAGAAGGATGGGAACCCCCACCCTGTTTCCTAATCTTCCCCAAAGGAACATATTTATTACAAACTCTTAAAATCACCTCTTGCTAACATTGAACAGCCTGTAAGGGGCCAATTATGGCATACAAGGCAGACCCATTTTAATCCTTAATACCACTTGAAGATTATCCATTTTAAATGGCCTTGCAGAGCTTATCATAATTTTGTAAACTATTAACAAGTAATAAAAAGCACCACTACATCTACCTGATGAGGAACACGGCCTTCTCCAGCCTGCCTGAGAGGAGGCACAGTAGCTCTGTGACTGCCCCATGGGGTTCCAGCTGTGGCATTCCAGATCCTTGCTCGTACCACAACTTCCCAAGCTGCACTGAGGGTGAAATCTGGACCACACCTGTTTGGGTTACTCTGCTCTTCAGGATGAAGACAGAGGTCTCATTTTCTTTTCTACATTGCCACTGCCAGCCAAACCCAAGACAGCTAACTCACAACTGCCCATTCTTTGCAGGAAACAGTAACTAGCATTTAAACACCTCCTGGCTCTTGTGAGTATGGCTTTAAAGAAACCAATTCCCTTTAAAGAAGAGAAACCCAAGCCACACTGTGGTTCCAGGACCAGGCAGTGGTTAACACTGGCTAGAGGTCTTCACACCCATCAATAAAGGCAATGTAAGGATAATCACAATTACCTAGTGCATTCAGAGTGTAGAGTCTACCAATCTCCCCATTTGAGAGGGGCTGAACTAACCTCTGTTCCTGAAGTTCCCTGAGATGCCTCACAGCAGCTGCAATGTCTGCCTGCAGGTCCGTAGCAGTGTCTCGAAATGCTTCTTCAGATGCAGCAGCTCCACACTGCTCCTCCACGCAGGCCACTGCCTCAGGAACACAACGGTGCTGGAAGAAGAGAGAAATGGAACAGAGTGCAGCCCCTATAAATGTGTAGTGGAAAGAAACTGGATTGCAGCTGCAGCCTGAGACCCCTCAGCACAGGGAGAATCCCAGCTGCCTCATTTTCCCTAACTTCTGCCTGAAGAGCCAGAGCTGAGTAGAATGTCCACCTTGTCTAGCTCACTGCTGTTTGTGCCACTGAGCTTGTAGAGGAGAGATCACCACAAAAAGAACCTGCTGGCATGGAAAAGAAATAAGAGATTGAGAGAAGAGTGAAGCATTGTGGTGTTGCCCTTCCAAGTGAAGAAACCCAGGGAAGGAAGCACAGCAAACCAAAGAGTATACAAGGCAATGGTCTCCGTTTGAGCCAGAGCAGCAGAGCTTCTCACCCACCTGCCACATTCAAGGCCTGACCTGCGACACCAACCTGGGCTTGTGAGCAGAGGCATTGATGCTCAATCCAAGCAGATAAGGAGTGAGAGGAGGCTGTCAACCTCATTTTCACTGGGGATCTGCCCCACAGTTCAGCCCAGGTGACATTTGACATATTTTCACCACTGTTTTTGTTTAATTTGTGAAAGCAATTACACAGCCAATTGAACAGTGTGAAGCAGTCACTGCAATAGTCAGTGTTGCAGCACGGTGCGGTGCAGTTCAGCTCTCCCGGTTAGGACACTGAGGCACAGCCCCCTGGTATCTGCATCATCCATCACTGCCACTGCCATCTGGCTTACCTGAATCCTCCCCAGCTACAGCTTCTGCTGAACAGACATGACTTTTCTTTGAGTTCCTTTGGAGGAAAGTAAGGCAGCAAAACACCTTGCACTGCTGGTGACATGGGCAATGTTAGCTGCCATTCTCAGCTTGTGAGTGAGGCGTGACAGGGTACAGCTAAGTGAGGGACAAAGCCAAATGTACTGGGTCTCTGGGGGGCTGCTTTGATGCAGATAATTGATGACTCACCCTGCTGAATTACACAGTGTAAACACCTCACATTAGACCTCCATGGAACTGCTTTACATGCATAACACTTCAGCTGAACTACCTGTGGCCTTTATTGCTGTGGCCGAACCCAAACCTGGTTTCTCTTCTGCAGGCTGTGGCACAGGAACCTCTCACAGAATCACAGAAACATCCAGGTTGGAAAAGCCTCTCGGGATCACCAAGTCCAACCTACAACCCTACTCTACAAGATTCACCTTAAGCCATATCCCTAAGCACCACACCCAAACGACCCTTAAACACATCAAGGGTGGCGACTCAACCACCTCCCTGGGCAGCTCATTCCAGTGCCTAACTGTGGCTGAGCCAGCAGGGCCCAATCTGTTGCCAGCACTGCGGTGGGACAAATAGGCGGCACAGGTGAGTTGCTGAGGTGGCACGACAGTGTCAGCAGAGCAGGAGAGAAGGGTGCAGAGCAGCGGGCCGGGAGCTGGCGGCAGTGCTGCTGTGTTACCTATGATAAATAGCCTGTGTCACTGCGGTAGCTGCTTTCCAGATTGAAGCAGACTTCTGCGAATCAGCAGGGTCAGCATTTGAAAAGCATGTGAATATTGTGCACTTGTAAATATTTGAGCACATCTGTTTAGCTCCCTCTCAAAAACCACTGGGAAAAACTACTTCACATCGTGCCATGCGATGCTGTTACCCTGCTCTAATTGTCAAATCTGTTGAGTGTTTTTCTCGTGCACACAAAAATTAAAAATTACTGCCCTCACTCATGATTAATTCAGCTGCAGTGCTGCACTGTGTCACACTGCATTTTTTAAAGTATTAAATTCCACCTCATAATCAGAAGAGTTTTAATTAACTTTTTGCCAGTCCATCTTTTTTTTTTTTTTTGCCTTCCTTCACAGAGCTTCAGACAACCTCCAGAGCTGCTCTTCCAGCAAACATCTTCTCAGATGCTACCAAGAAAGCGATGGAGTGCCAAGCTGACACGGTGAAAACTGGCTCCACCAACCCAAAATGATTTGCCACTTCCAAGCCTCCCTGCTGGAGGTCTGAGGCCAGTTGTCTGTCTGTGCACAGCTCACTTGGCCAGTCCATGACAGATACCTAACCCATGGCAGGTTTTATTTGCCTGGGAAGAGAATCCAGCTGTTACTTTCCTTCAGACCAAATCTTCTAGCAGATCTGGAACTGGTCTTTTATACTAAGCCTTTAGGAAATGCAAAGAGAGGACTTCAGAGAAACAATGCTCCTACCTGTATGTCTGTCATTCTTCTGTAAAATCATCTATCCTCTTCCCTTGGTGCACCTCAGGATTGCCCCAAACTGCTCATGTACCTCCTCTTAGAGGTTTGCAGAAGGCCTTTACAGGCAGGAGTATGGCTGCAGGTAGGAAAATTCACATTCTCTCTCTCACCCAAGCTGGCCCTGGCAAGAAACAGGTTATTAAAGCTCATTATTTTCAGGACAGAGCAAAAGGAAAAGAAGACAGCATAGAAAGAAGAATCAATAGGAGACTCAACTCCCTCCCACAGTTTCCATGAACCTTTCTGGACCAACATGATTTTCTTTAGATTCATATTGAAAGTGACTGAAGAGCCAACAGCTCAAGGTGGACTTGAACAGGTTTGGATCTTGATATAGGACCTTTCCTTGAGAGCAGAAAGAGCAGAGAAAAGCAGCAGGAGCTCCCTTCCCTGCCTCTGCCCCTACAGGACCCTGATGAACTGCCTTAGCAACAGAAGCAGGCTGCCTCTAGACGGCTTCTCCTCGCAGGACCAGCACTTACTCAGCCCATCTCCTCAAGTTTCTCTGACCTTGGCAATATCACAAGGGTCGCATTTTCACATGGCTGAACTGTTCCTGAACAATTTCTCCAACATATTAGGCACAAACATGCTTTCTGTCAGCAGCAGGCATGTCTAATCTCTCCACCTGCTTTCTCCTCCCGCAGTTACATTCAGTATCTGTTGCATGGAAAATCCCACTTCTTTTGGCTCTGTTTAGCAGCAAATTCCTGCTACAGGCTGAATGACCTCAATCTTTAGAGGAACGGGGCCCAGCAGCATTAAATTTTCTTTCCTTTCCCCAATAATTTTTTTTCTGGGTCCTTGATTTGTACTAACTAGGACCTGGCATTCTCTCAAAGGGATGGCAAATGTCCTCTTTTGGGTACAAAGGGCAGCCAGAGCACACCCCCCATGTCACCCTGTTGACGGGTGATACCCCTCCTAAGAGTATGCCTATGTAGTGAATGTGCAGCTCTGGTCCCAAGCTTTTGGAGCACCTGTAAGGACAAATGCCCCTTTTTTTACAGGGTAATGTCTCATCAATTTAAGAAAGATGTTGAGGTGCTGGAATGTGTCCAGAGAAGGGCAACAAGTCTGGTGAGGGGGGTGGAGCACAGCCCTAGGAGGAACAGATGAGGAAGCTGGGGGTGTTCAGCCTGGAGAAGAGGAGGCTCAGGGGAGACCTTATTATTCTCTACAGCTACTTGAAAGGTGGTTGTAGCTAGGTGGGGGTTGGTCTCTTCTCCCAGGCATCCATAGAATCATAGAATCAACCAGGTTGGAAGAGACCTCCAAGATCATCCAGTCCAACCTATCACCCAGCCCTGTCCAATCAACTAGACCATGGCACTAAGTGTCTCATCCAGTCTTTTCTTGAACACCTGTCACACACAGTGACAGAACAAGAGGACACGGTCTCAAACTGTGCCAGGGCAGGTTTACCTGGATGTCAAGAAGAAATTCTTCACAGAAAGAGTGATTGGCACTGGAATGGGTTGCCTAGGGATGTGGTGGAGTCATCATTCCTGGAGGTGTTTAAAAGGAGGCTGGCTGTGGTTTAGTTAATTAGAAGGGTTAGGTGATAGGTTGGACTCAATGAACCTGGAGGTCTTTTCCAACATGATTAGTTCTATGATTCCTGTGATCCTGTGATCTTAGGAGCAGACAGAGTGAGCAGGTACCTCCTGGTTGGTTAGAGCACTGCCCTGGTGACCATGCTGTGGACACAGGGCAGGGCAGACATGGCCCCTGTGCTTCCCCTGGGCTGGCTGAGAGAAGGGAGGCTTTGGAGGAGCACATGCTTGTGTATAGCTGCTCTGCCTCTCCTCCCTGCCCACACCAAGGCCTCACTTTCCTCATAGATCAGCACCAACAGGGTTCAGGGCAGAACTGGTGCCAGTAAAGGCTTGGATCTCTCCTGAAGAAGTGAAGGGAGATGCCAAAGGCGCCCTTCTGCCTGCACTGGGATGGCCATGCCATGACATGCAAAATGACGATGCTTCTCACAGGGTGCAGGAACTGAGAGACAGAGGATATGCAGTCTGCAAGAACTCGTGCTGCTCAGTGAGCTATCAGACACCATGGGCAGGATGCAAGCAATTGGGAAAACAAACAGAAAAGAGAGGGGGCAGGATCAAAGTGACATTTTGTGATGGGAATTCCTGACAGTGGTTTGCTGTGCATCTGAACACAAAGAGATGGGCAGCAGCCACGGATCAGGTCTGACCCAAAGGGACATGGGATGCTCTGCAAGAGCAGGCATGATGTCAGCTTGGTGCTCACACTGTCACCCTGCAGCATCCACAGCTTTTTGGCTATTTCTGTGTCCCTTTAAGAACTGCTGCGGAAGCTCCCTGAGCCTCTGGAAGGAGCTGGGAATCCTGTCAGTATTTGAGAGGATAAAATGTGGTTATGTTTGATATACAAGGCCAGAAGAAACATCTTCTAAAGCATTTGCTTTTTAGTAAGAAAACAAGCAAGGGCATTCCTGGCCCTGGGGGATCCCCAGTGGGATTTCCTTAACACCTTTTTCCTATCCCTTCCTGGCTGCTTCCTCTCGGCTCTGAACTCACTTGTGCATCATAAAAGCTGGAAACAACCATTCCTGTGCCAAAGCAACATGAACCTCGGCTGGGCGGAGGCTGCTCAGAGGATAAGGACTCTTTCCAGGCTGATGTCTGCCTGCCATGGCTTGCATCACTTTCTGAAGTGGAAGAAGTTGTACTCACAATGATGCTTTTATGCCGTTATTTTCTCTTTGCTGTCAAAACAGCTGTGTGCACAATAGCTTCACTCAGCTCTGCAGCAGCCAGAAAAGTATCAGCCACTCCAGGCAACCCCATGCAATGACCAGGCTCCAGGCTGCCAAGGCAAGGCTGCAGACAGGAGTCTTGCTTACCCTGGCTTTCAAGCAGTGCGGATTTCCAAGGGTTAAGTGTATCTGGGAAAGATGCATTGCTTTAGAGCTGTACATCCAGCCCCAGGTCTCTCAGCTTTTCCTCCTCACAGAGATGTTCCAGTCCCCTACGCATCTTTGTAGCCTCTGCTGGACTCTTTCCAGTAGTTCCCTGCCTCTCTTGAACTTGGGAGCCCAGAACTGGGTACCACTCCAGATGTGGCCTCAATAGAGCAGAACAGAGTTGGGGAAGAACTGTAAGAAGACCCTGCAGGAGATTAGGTTGTGGGCCATCTTCCCCCAGCACAGTGCAGCACTCCCACTCAAAGGAAGCTAGCCACTGGCAAGTGCCTTCAGGGGATGGCACTTTTGCCTTGCTTCTTCCCCTCCACTGCAGTTACCAGGGGGGAAATGTCAAGTGTTCTTTCCTGAAGGAGAATCTCCTTTCTGCCCTTTCTCCTGGGTTTCTTGCTTCTCTTAACATTGAAAGCGAACTCTGTTTCATGAAATGTTGGCATTGCTTTGCTGCCAGCCCTAGCAAGCACCCAGAACAGACTCCCTCCAGACTTTCCCATTCACTGCCTTGGTTGGAGAGCTGTCACTCTGCTCTGAAACAGAGCCCTTCTATGCCTGGAGTCTGTATTGGGAATGCCCCAGCGATTCACCATGTTTCACAAATGAGCACACCCCACACATTGCTCAGACCTTTTGCCGTCAGGAATGCTCCAGGAAAACGTTTGTGCAGAAAGGAAGGGCCAATTTCTTTTAGCTCCAAAGCAGGATGGGCTGAGAACAGATCAAGAAATGTTTTGTGAGATTAAAATAAAGGTGGGTCACAGGATGGAGTGTGGCTGCTATCTGTAGGTGAGAACTGCAAGGCTGAGCAAAGCATTTGGACACTTCAGCAGTAAAATTAATCAAAGATGTGCATTTCAGCCCCTATGGCTGATGCGCAGGTAAGCCTGCGGCTCTCAGATGTGCAGCATGTGTGTGCAGTTGTCAGCTTGAGTTTGTTTGGAATCGACTCAAAGTAAGACAAAACAGGCCAAAATGCAGCCTCTCAGGTACACCTTCAGTTTGGCAGAATGAAGCACAACACCCACCTCTCTGCCTGACACCCGTTTGGAAGTGCTCAGCAACCCTTGCAGGTTAGTCTCCAAAGGAAGATCACATTACTGATTTCTGCTCGGAACTGAGAAGCAGCAGATGAAAGCAGAGCCAGGCTCACAGATATAAAGGAACTCTTCTCTCCATCCACTCTAATTCTTCTTAAATCATCTTCAGCTTTCCCTCTCCTACCAGAGGAAGAGACTGTATTCTGGATTAGTTTATGAAAGGGGCAAGTTCAGCCTGAGATGGCAAATAAGGCACTACTAACAGGCTCTTCATGAGCTTCCTGACCACTCAGCATGATGGGTTATCATGGATAAGGAAAGAGGAGAACTCCCCACAGCAACACGAATGTGGTAGGCCCTCTGGCTACATCAAAGGATGAAATGGGACTCCTCAGAAATAGCTAGGAAACCAAGATGGAGCTGAACACAGCTGCTTACAACAACTTTCAGCCAAATTCCATTCATAAAATGCCATCATTAAGATCTGAAAGGTAACCAAAACTGTTCTCACTGGATCTGGAGAAAGAAATTTGGAAATGTTCTTTTTCTTTGTGATACTTTTTCTTTCTTTTCTACTGTCCCTGCATCTTTCCATGGTGGGCTATTGGGTAAGGGCTTAGAAGGGAGAGACCAGAGAGGAGGAGAAAGTACATTCATAAAAAAGGCATACAAAGAACAAACAACAAAACCTGAGATCTTACTACTGCAATTATTTTCCCTAAAATTCAGTGAAACCATTCAGGAAAACAAAATATCACTCACCTTCTCTCCAGAGATTTTTTCCAATGGTTTCAGCGTTCTTCCCCAGCCTGGTTTTGCTTCCATCTCCAAGCCATAGTGACGAGTGGTGCCAAGGGAGCTGCTCCACCAGGGCAGGAGCTAGGGAAGAGGCCATCGTGCTGTCAAAGACACATCACAGAATAACAGAACATTGGGGGTTGGGAGAGATCTCAAAAGATCATCACGCCGTGAGGCCACACTGCAGCACTGCAGCACACACCGGCTGGCAAGGACACATCACACCAGGAGGACACATCACACCGTGAGGACAGACCACATCATCAGAAAGATGCATGGCTCAAACGAAGAAGCCAGCAGGGCCAGCTGAATCCAGTAGGCCTTTGCAGAAGTGCACTGGTCACCTGCCACTGCATCCGTCTGCATTTCAGAATGAGTCTTCTCTCATCTGGGATGTTTGACACGATTTAGACAGCTGGCAATGCAAACATTTGATGGGCTGAGCATCTCCAAAAGCAAACTCAAACCCTGAGCAGCAACTTTGTCCAGGTCACAGAATCACAGAATCTTAGAGGTTGGAAGGGACCTCCAGAGATCACTAAGTCCAACTTCCCTGCCAAGGCAGGATCTCCTAGGGTAGTTCTCACAGGAATGCATCCAGGTAGGTTTTGAAAGTCTCCAGAGGAGACTCCACAACCTATCTGGGCAGCCTGTTCCAGGGCTTCATCACGCTCCCTACAAAGAAGTTTCTCCTCATGTTGAGGTGAAACCATCTATGGTCCAGTTTGTGGAACCTAGGTTAGCCCACTTCAAGACATTCACAGCACAGGCCGCTGTGTGCACCTTGCCTGATAGAGGTGAATGTGCTCATTTAACCCTGGGGATGGACACAAGGAGCTGTAGGACCTCCCCAGAGCTTTACCTTGGCCGGGTTCCCTCACTGTGGGCTTGAGGGCACTCAGCAGCAAAGAAGGTGCTGGACTTCTAAAACCAGAAAGAAGTGCTGGCTGATGGAGCACTGATCTGAACAGCTTGTGAACCATTACTATCTAGAAGTGTCAAGAAAGATTAGAACAAACATCAAGCAAAGATGAAATAAACAGCTATTGTATGGGCAGAAATGGATTTTCAGTTTCCACAGTAAATAAAATAATGTGCTGTCTTCCTCGGTGCCCCTGTGATGATACAGTTTGCAGGATTTTTACTGGCAAGCTGCCATACTTAGTTTCATTTATCTGCCTCAAAGCACCATTTCAAAAAGTGCAAAAGCATGTTGTTGATAGAGGAGATTGTTTATAGCTGAATTGAGTATTTCAGAACAAGGCGCATTGTAATGAAGCGGGGGAAGGGCCGAGGAAGCCAGCACAGCTGCAGCTTCTTGAAGCCTTTGTCAAAAATCAATGCCAGAAAGCTGAGCCATATTTATTCTGTCTCAGGAAACACAACACGCAGCCCCCTCGCAGCCCCACTCTGTGACAAGTGCTAGCAGAGGCCCACGGTACCACCCAGGCTTCCCCGGCACCTTGCACCGACAGTGCTGGCACCTCTGAATGGTCGAGCCATGGCCAGCACCACGCTTCTTGCCGGCTCCTTGGTGGCCAGCAGAGCCTGAGGACCCTTCACCCCTGTGCACCATCAGGGTTCTGCTGCCATGTGGAAGGACCATGTGGCATCGCAGCTCCTCCAGCAATCTGAAGACCATAGCAGAGTGTGTTGGGAGGAGGTGTTCAAGAAAAGCCTGGATGAGGCACTTAGTGCCATGGTCTAGTTGAATGGCTAGGGCTGGGTGCTGGGTTGGACTGGATGATCTTGGAGGTCTCTTCCAACCTGGTTGATTCTATGATTCTATGGTTCTATGAAGGTAGAGAGAGGAAGATAGTAAAAATGATAATACAAATAAACTCAAGGTGGTATTAAAAATGATAATGTAAATAAACTCAAGGTGGTATTAAAAATTATAATGTAGATAAACTCAAGGTGTTTCAAGAGGAGAGAGAATCCCAACACTGCTGAGTTGGCAATCTGCTGCTGCTGGAGTGAGGTGAGAAGACAGGGCTGTACATTTCAGGTAAGAGGTGGCAGAAGCAGGTAAGCAGCTTGTCCTAGTTTGCCAGTCTCCCTGGCACTCACAGCGTCCTCAAAAGGACAGTAAGTCACACAGGCTGGTTCTTGTGTTGAAAAACGACACGAAGAGCACATGCCTCTGGAGGTTTCCACTGCTAACAAGGGCTGGTTTCCTCAGCACAAACAATAAAAGGCTGATGAGTGAGGACTTCAGCTCCCCCAGACCATTGCATCTAAACAAATATCAGACTGAAAAAAAACCCAACCCTACTAGAATGAAGGCAAAGGAGAGAACAAGACCTTACAGGAGGGTAACTAGCTGCCACCTACAGTCAGAGGACACGGGGGGAGTGTGAGAGGCTCCTTCTCTAGCCTGCTGCCCCCAAAGGAAATGTCCCACACTGCCACTGCACT
This sequence comes from Tricholaema leucomelas, assembly GCA_013400475.1. NCBI lineage: Eukaryota > Metazoa > Chordata > Aves > Piciformes > Lybiidae > Tricholaema lacrymosa > Tricholaema leucomelas. Next base: position 165,668 of record WAAF01009989.1, on the reverse strand, counting down.
GAAGGCCAGCAGTTTGCTGGAGGAGTGGTGCTGCCTCCAGTCTGGCAGTGAAGGGGACTGGAGCCTGGGTGCTGGGACATACACAGCCTTCATTTCCTCCCTCAGCCCAGCTGCTCTGGTGGCTGCCCCATGCCCCTATGCCAGTCAGAGTTGTGTGGGGTGGCTCTGCCATGTGCTCTTGGCTACCTAGGGCCTAGGCAGCACTTGGGACATCTCAGCTGGGTGGGTGCCTCTCATTTCGCCACGTCCCTCTCAGCTGGCCTAGCTGACACCAAGTCCCCCCAAGGATGTTCATTTATGGCCCAGCTTTCTCAGGCACCAGAGGCTTCAAGAGATACTGCGGTCCTCAGCTCCCTTTGTCAGCAGGGGCTCCTGGAGGCACTCAGCACCCCAAATGAATGCTGGATCCTTTGCTGAATCAAGCCTTATTAGCATCTTTCCAGGCCTTTAGAGATGCCATATTTTCTACATTAATATTTAACCCACCAAGCCTTTCAAAGCCCATCCTTCCAAACCTCGAGTTCCCAGATGCTTTTTAATGCCCTTCTCAATAGTGCAATAAAAGTCTGATATTTTATTACACCCATGAATTATTATCCCAATTTGTAATTTGCCAGACTTCTTTTTTTTTTTTTTGACTTCAAAATCTGCACTGTATTTTCCCACACACACACACACACACACACAAAAAAAGAAAAAAGAAAAACCCAAATGCTGTGTGAGACACATTTTTCACTAATGAGCTGAAGCCTAATACTTTAATAGACACCAGGATTTTTCTGGAGGGGCATCACACTGTCAGCGAGGTTGTTTTATGTCACCCCAAATCATGTTTAAAGGTTTTTTTTTCCTAAAATAGAAAGGATAACCTAGAACTGTGCATGAAAGACTGGAAGCAGAATGAAGTGGTTACTGATTCTTCTGAGCTTTGATGTACTATAAAATTCCAGGATGGTTTATAGGCAACTGGGATTTCTTTTTCTTTTTCTTTTTCTTTTTCTTTTTCTTTTTCTTTTTCTTTTTCTTTTTCTTTTTCTTTTCTTTTTCTTTTTCCTTTTCTTTTTATTTTTATTTTTATTTTTCTTTCTTCTTCTTTTTCTTTTTTTTTTTTTTTTCAGAAGTAAAGCATCTTGGTTATCTGGAATGCAGATGCTGGGCAAATTCAGAAGCTCTGGAATGCCTGCAAGCTGTGCTCTCTGTGCAGTAGACGCCAGAAATAATGGAGCAAAAGATGTCATCCAGCATCTAAGTCAACAACGGCCCTTCTACTGAGTAAGCTGAGCTGCAGATGAAGCCTGCAAAAAGCTTTTTCTCAACAATAAATTAGAGACCTGACCGAATCCAGAACCATAAATGAGGTGAGTCAAGAAGGCCAATGGCATCCTGGCCTCTATCAGGAATAGTGTGGCCAGCAAAACCAGGGAAGTCCTTCTGCCCCTGTACTCAGCACTGGTTAGGCCACACCTTCAGTACTATGTCCAGTTCCAGGCCCCTCAATTTTAAAAAGATGCTGAGGTGCTTGAACGTGTCCAGAGAAGGGCACCAAGGCTGGTGAGGGGGCTGGAGCACAGCCCTGCAAAGAGAGGCTGAGGGAGCTGGGGGTGGTCAGACTGGAGAAGAGGAGGCTTAGGGCAGACCTTATTGCTCTCTACAGCTACCTGAAAGGAGGTTGTAGGCAGGTGGGGGTTGGCTGCTTCTCCCAGAAGGAGAGGACACAATCTCAAGCTGTGCCAGAGCAGGTTTAGGCTGGATGTTGGGAAGAAGTTCTTCACAGAAAGAGTGATTGGCATTGGAATGGGGTTCCTGGGGAGGTGGTGGAGTCATTGTTCCTGGAGGTATTTAAAAGGAGGCTGGATGAGGCACTTAGTGCCATGGTTAATTAGAAGGTGTTAGGTTGGACTCCATCTCAAGTGTCCTTTCCAACCTAGTTAATTCTGTGTGATTCTGTGAAAAGAGCACAGAGACACTGAAATGGTGACCTCAAAGCCATATTTAGAGTAATAAGAATATTCAAACACTGCAAGACTTGTGAAGACATGAGGATGGTGGTGTCTTGTTTCTTTGGCATGGATTGCCCAGGATGGTGGAGCTCTGTACTGATAATAGCTGACCTGTCATTGCGCCTGACCACCATTTGTCACCCAGGGAGGAGCGAGGGCTTAATTTCCCTAACTCACAGCAGCTCTTTCTGTTGGAATCTCAGTGGTAAGTTCTAGAGAAGCAAAAGTGGGAGCTGTTTAAAACCATTTGCTTTCTGCCTTCTGCAGACCTATTAACAAAGAAGGCAGGCATCTTCTGCGGAGCCTAGCTCTAATGGCTCAGAGGCGGCCGCAGCTTTGTGAAGAAGGCTGTGTTGGCAACTTGACCGGCAGGAGGTCAGAAGTTTTTATTTCTCATAGCATCACACTTCCCATAGGTACAGGTGATGTCATCCTGGAGTAAGCAGCTTGATTACTTATGGAGAACTTAAAACATTTGAAGATTACCTAAACATTCTCATCCCAGAGCATTTAAACTTGTCGGTGGCTGGACAATTCTGAGACAGAGACGTGAGAGTGCCTAGACTGGTGAACCTGGATTGAGGACTGACTGAAAGAGTGCTCATCTTTTAGGATTGTTTTCTAAGGACTCTTTTTCACTATGGGGAAGATCTCCCTTGCAGTGGACCTTTCAAGGTCTATTATATGATGTACAAAAGCTTTGGATATTAAACTATCCTCAAAGAGGAGTAATTTCTAGTGATATAAATGGATTTTAAAACACCTTTGCTTCAAGATGTTGAAGAAAATCTCTGTTTTGCTGAGCAGATACTTCCCACCTTTTACTCTAACTGTATCTCATCCAGCTAAATGATAGCTTCAGCTCAGAAGAGAGAATTCAAATCCTCTTTTGCATCACTCTTATGGGAGAGCTTCACCTTAAACCCACAATTTTGCTCAAGGGTGAGGGATCTGATAAGTGCCAATTCACTTTAGCACACAGGGACCCCCCAGTCAGGTTGTTACCATCCTACTGGGAAGATGTATCTGTAGAGTACAGCTTGGAATATGAGTGTGCACAGGGGCAGTACTGCCTCAAACCATCCTTTATGTTTAGCAGTCTCTCGAAATGGTGAGGCAGAATTGTGGAAACCTGAGAGAAAAGTCAAATGCACTCTTCTAAAGGCCTCTGAGAAGGAATGCAAAGAGTTGCTGATGTATTTTTCAGTGCAGGCAACCACAGTGTTCACCCCAGAAGTCCTGCCAGCAGAAGACTGCTATTGGGACACAGTCAGATTCATTGTCATGTTCACTCCTGCTTCCTGTCCATCACCCCCCTGGGCTAATCCAAAAGTACAAACCTCCCCTCATGCAGGGCAGGGAGAGCCTTTGTGAGCAAGCATAGGGACAAGATGCAAGAGCCCAGGTACCCAACAGCAGGTGTGTGGTCAACGGCCTCTGCGTGGCACTTACCCTCTGCTTATTTCTCAGGGCTGTGAGTTACTGACAGTGCTACCTCTTCTGATGGAATACCACCCTCACTCGTAAACATCAGTGGCAGGCATTAATTGCAGACAATGGCTTCAATCAACAATTGAACATTAATAAGCACAGACCTTGAGAATTAACACAATGAGACACTTGTACTTAACCGCTATAGAGTACTTCTCATAAAAAAACAAACCTCTCCTTTTGTTCCTAAAAAGGTCAAAGTCTTCTTTTCTCTTTTTTGACAAGGAGAAAAACCACACATAGTGGAGCATATCTAGGCTACTTTATGTGGCTTAAATTGTTTCCATCCATGTGTAAAGAAAACCCCAACAAAACCAACAAACATTCCTTTTTCAAAGATGCTCACCAAGTTTTCATCTGTGATCTACAGCTCCCAGAGTCTCTGTTCCTGAAATTATTAGGTTAGCTGCTGAAAGCAGCAATCAAGTTTCACTGTTAATCTTAAAAGCTAATCCTTTTTATTGACTTCCCAGTCAATAAACTTGTAGCTCTGAAACTACTTTCAGGTTTCCTTGAGTAATAAGAGGGTTTGTGTGTACCTGCACACGTGTTCAAGGCTGCTAATTTCCTTGCTGAGTAAGTTGCACTTGCAGGTTAAAACTGTAAAGCAATTTGCTTTATCTTCTGACATGGAGTCGCACCTCTACAGAAACCAGAGCAAGGCTGGGGCCGAGAGGACTCTTGCAGTAAGGCCAGGATCCTCATCTGGTCAGAGTTTATGAGTGGCTGTTTCAGTGAGTGAATCTCCCTGACCAACAGAAAGGATAGGGAGAAGGATTGAGGTTTTGACCTTCTTAAGCAACATGGTAGATGTAGTCCTGTCTCTATTCCTGAATTGAAAGCTAATCCAGAGAATTAAAGAACAGTTAAGCATCACACAGATTTATCATTTCTCAGCTCTAGCCAAGGAAAAGGGAAGAAAGGACACGCCAGATGTCTCAGACTACTTTGAGTGGCTGTGAACCAGTCTGGCTGTACTCCTCCATGCACAAGCCCTGTTCACTCACACCAGTAACCAGCAGCATGAGACTCCCCAGAAGCCCCAGCACCACCTCAGCACAAAGAGGACACAGCATGGGAGAAGAAAAGCAGGTCTGTTCTCAGCTTATGTGCTGTGTCAAACACTGAAACATAAATAGCTCTCCAAGCAGCAGGGAAAACATGAAGACTTCCTTGCCTTTTGTAACTTGTGGTGGGATTTTCTTGTGCCGAGCAGTACACAAGCTCTTCCCACTGGTGGGGGGCATCCAGAGAGCAGCCGTTCCCTTGGCAGAGTTAATGCCCTTCCTCTTGGTCCATCACCAGTTTTGTGCAGTCTGCCAGGATTCAAATCTTTACCATTCATAGCCAGTGCTTGGGTTTAGTGGAGACTAGCCCCTGGGCTCGAAAGGTGCAGGGGCAATTCTTCCCCTCCCTAAGCGTAAAGTTTTCTCTTTCCAAGAGAAAGAGGAAGCATCTAGTTGGATGCTCTTTCCTTTCCAAGAGCATCTTCCAGCTGCAGCAGTAGATCATGACCACCTGAGCACTCCCCACACCCAACAGGGAGCAGAGGGCAGTGCTCACTGCCCACACAAGCCAGGACAGCCTCATGTTTCTGTTCGGGTTTCAGGTGGGCTGGTTCCTTGCTGCTCTTAGCATGTACAACAAGCTTCATGCTCTTAACATTTCCCAGAAATTCAAAGTGACAGAACCGGAGGTATTGCAATCTGGAACTCTTAACTTTGGTAAACTGGTGAGAATACTGGAATGTGCATGTTCCTTATTTAACTGCTCCACCAGTTTTTCTTCTACGCTGCTCAGCACAGCCGTTCAGGATACATATTAGACAACTAACATCTGGACTGAATATCTATTAGGACCATATGCTCCACTCAGCTACAGCATCACGTTGGAGATTGGGAAAATCCAAACCAAATGGAGATATCAGGAACTTTCAAGGGTCAAAAAGAAAGTAATTTTGGTTTTCCCAGCCCTGATGGTATATTGGCCTGTGCTCTGTGTCTGGTGCAAAAGCCTCCTTGTAGGAATAACCTGACTTTAAAAGCCCAGCATGAGCACTGCAGTTGAAAACAGATCTATCCTGACTGGGGGGTTCGTCTCTTCTCCCAGGCAACCAGTGATAGAACAAGAGAATCATAGAATCAGCCAGGTTGGAAGAGACCTCCAAGATCATCACACAGTCTCAATCTGAACAGGGCAGGTTTAGGCTGGATGTTAGGAAGAAGTTCTTCACAGAAAGAGTGATTGGCATTGTAATGGGCTGCCTGGGGAGATGGTGGAGTCACCATCCATGGAGGTGTTTAAAAGGAGGCTGGATGAGGCACTTAGTGCCATGGTTTAGTTAATTAGAAGGTGATAGGTTGGACTCGACCTCAAAGGTATTTTCCAGCCTGGTTAATTCTGTGATTCTGTGATTTTTCACCTAATGAGGCTTTGAGTGAGGCAATGCTGACTACCTCTGTCCCCTCAATGACAACAAACAGCAAAGATCCTCAACGTTCCTTTTCCTGTCAATATTTTATGATGCAGTTTTCAGTGTGGGTGTGATAATTTCCAGCTTCACCCCAAAACGATTCTCCTGATTTACTGTGAAAATGGTTGTAAGTACCCTAAAGGGCCATGCCTGGAAGGTTCTGCTTACTGAAGATACTTACTCAAATGCCACAAAAGCCCTTCAAGATAGCCGATGGAGCACAGCATGACAGAACTGAGAGCAGTTACCAGCTAAAACCTTTTGTACGTGAAAGAGAGACTACAGGAATTCCTTTAACTGGCTTTGAGACCTGATCAAGAAAAAATACCCCAGTAATTTCTCACAGTCTAACAAATCTCTCATGCAGGAAGAGACATCATAGTGCTTTTACAACATTAGAGGTAAAGTCCTGAGTCACCAGAGGCCTTTCTTGAGAGAACTGCATTATTTGTACCTACCTGAATTCCCTGTGACCTGGCAGCACAGACTGCATTGGGGCAAGGAGTGGAGCTTAATACTATGTCTTCTTGGTACTGCTGCCACTTCGGGTGAGTGCGCTTTGGAGCAGTGCACATCTCAGGAGCATCTCAGACCTTAGATAAAGGGATTCCTCCCAACTTATCTGAGACACTTGGAAAACTATTGCATTTTATCAAAGCAATATCCATATTTTCCCAGGTCAGAATGGCAATCCTTCAAAACAACAACCCCCAAATAATTTTGCCAGAGCAAACAATTCCATTTTCCACTATTGTGGAGGGGGAGGGGAGGATTGAAACACAGTAAAATAAGTCAAGCCCCCTTGTATTTAAGAACCTGATGCAAAAAAAAAAAAAAGTCTTTTTTTTCCCCCCCACAAGTGTTCTTCTCTTAATGGTTTAGATGGATGGAGCAACACAACAAAGGTGGAGAAAAAGGTGGTGCACAGGAGGGATATTTCTGGTCCAGAGAACTGGAAGAGCTGGATGACTGGAGTGACAGAAGTCGGGTAGGATTCAATAGCATAACATGCCTGACTGTAAGCTGCAAAAAGTGAGAGCTGCTGAGAATGAGAGAGGATGAAGAGGACCTGAAGGTATTGGCTGTTCACAGGACAAGCACGAGGCACCAGCAGAACCTAGCCTTGAGAAAAGCTGTCTGTCACAGCAGCAGTAGCAGCCCTGTTCAAGGCCAGGAGGCATCATCAGGAACATGGCAGACTCTTACTGTCACCCATGTTGGGTAAGGCTGAAGCATGTAGAGAGAATGGCTACTGAAGAGATCACAGGGAGGCACAATGCCTGGTGATCTTGGCCAGTTTAGACCAGCAAAATGAAGCCAGAAGTGGACCACAACAGTGGCTGCAGATTCATGCTAGTGCAAAAGGAAAAATGGGACTAAGCATCACAGAGGGAAACTCTTTTCCGTAATTGTGTTGGCAAAAGATATATAATAAGCCATTAGGCAGCCCTAAGTGAATGCTAATCTTTTCTTCAGGATGTTAAATCACAGAACCACAGAATTAACCAGATTGGAAAAGACCTTCAAGATCGTCGAGTCCAACCTATCACCTAACACCTTCTAATTAACTAAACCAAGGCACTAAGTGCTTCATCCAGCCTCCTTTAAAACATCTCCAGGGACTGTTACTCCACCACCTCCCCAGGCACCCCATTCCAATGCTAATCACTCTTTCTGTGAAGAACTTCTTCCTAACACCCAGCCTAAGTCTGCCCTGGCACAGCTTGAGGCTGTGTCTTCCTGTTCTGTTGCTGGTCGCCTGGGAGAAGAGACCAACCACCACCGGGCTACAAACTCCCTTCAGCGGTAGAGAGCAATAAGGGCTGCTCTAAGCCTCCTCTTCTTCAGGCTGAACACCCCCAGCTCCCTCAGCCTCTCCTTGCAGGACTATGCTCCAGCCCCCTCACCAGCCTTGGTGCCCTTCTCTGGACACATTCCAGCACCTCAGCATCTTTTTTTAAATTGAGGGGCTCAGAATTGGACTGTGGTCTCTCAGAGAAAAGTATATGAGGCTTGATAACCCTCTTAAATCACTGACATCTCAGTGAAGGCAACATCAAACTCCTGCCCTCCATCCCTGTGCTTGGCTGCCTACAGAATCAAGCAGCTGTTACTCAACATCTTGGTTTCAACTCTGTGCCGAAGCCGTTTCTTCCGTTTTTTTGATTCAAACTCTGAGGTCTAGAGACTTCATTTCTTCAGCTTAAAGATTAGATTCTGTCAGCTCTGAGTACATATGTGGGCTGATCTGGCCTATGGGCCGTATGTTTGACACCTCTAGTTACTGTGTTATTGTACCCGGAGGAGGTGACGGGGACTTATTTATAGAGGCAGTGTCTGTCAGAGGAAGTTCTAAGTGTGATTTGAGTGGGTTCAAATAGGAAGAAGATGTACTCCTGAAGTGGACACTCCCTTCGTTCTAGGCATGGCCAAGGGCGAGCGCCTTTAGCACACCCTCAAAGTCTGCAGTTTATTGCCTTTTCTTCTTCTCTTTTTTTTTTTTTTTTTTGGTGGGAAGGCGCCAATATTTTTAGAATTCTCAAGTATATCTTTAAACTTGGAGAAATGACAAGTCCAGGGACTTCTGGGACACTTGAAGCAGATCTAACCTGTCATCTGTGCTGTGAGTAGCTGCAGACGCCACTGCAGAGTTAGTGCAAACGCTGCCTCGCTGCAGGGGCTCCACTCAGCACCCACCCAGTGCAAAGGCAATGCTGTGCCAGGGCTACCCAGGCTTTGGTCCTCTGAGCCCCCAGGCTACCCCGAGCCAGGCACTCACTCGCCTGTGAGCCGCTCTCCCTTTCCTCCACAGGGACGTTCAAACACAAGCCTGATGTTTTGGAAGCTCACTCCTCCCGAAATGCCTTAATATGAAATAAAACCCCACCCTGGGTTAAGAGGGAAGAAAACATCTCCGGTTGACTTTGTGGCAGGGGCCTGGGGGCTTCACCCTGTCTGGCTGAATCTGTTCCTTCTCTAGTGCAAATTATATGAGAAAGAAAGTTTCCTGATATTAGCATTTCACACATCACCAGGCACATCGCTGGTGCTTGAGAAACAGCCAACCAAAATAACTCCCTTGCAGGGTTTAAGCACAGAAGATTTCAAGCAGCCAATGAAGTTTTCAGACTCCAAACACTTCAAACAGAAGACCTCCAACAGTAAGCACACAGCTTAAAAACTTTAATCAAACGCACTAGTTCACAGAAAGAGCCAGCAGATAAAGCAAACACAAGATTCCGAGACCAAGGCTTTCTCACATGTGGTAACACCATCCTCTCTGAGGGCAAAGCAGGGATGGCAAACAATAGAAATGCCCTTACTCAAAAAAAATCCTTAGTATGGCCAAACTGCCACCTTCATTTAAGTTCAAACTTACAAAATCCATTCCCCTTGGTTAGGAGTTTGCTGATACTTTGGGCTGCCAAAAAATCCCCCTACCTCCAAGATTCCCACAACTCCCTCCCACCCTAAGCCCAGTAGCCTGGAGTTACTGCTAAATAAGTTAGGGTGAGGGCAACTGCTCAAATAGGTTATTTCAGTCTGTGGTTTCTAATAGAGTACCCTGTGACAGCATCCTGAAAGGTGGAAGTTCAGGTTGTGTTAAGTCCATTGCCACAGGTCCCTGATGTTCTGCCAGCAGCTGAAAACAGAGCTGGGACCTTCAGCAGCCCCTGCATGGCAACTGTGAGAGAGAACTGACCCTTGGGTACGCAGATTTCCTTTACATTTCATCTAAGGGGTTGTTTTTCTTCTTTCTCTGGTCTGGATTGGATGCGGCTTATGATTTTGGTGACGAAAGAGCCAATAACTGACCCCACCAGTCAGCCCTGCACTTTCTATTTTCATTTATTACATTACATTCCAGCCATTACCAGCTATTCCTGCGCTCTCCAGTGCGTGTACACATCCACACACCTCCCGACAGCAACACTTCTCGGGAGGTGGTGGTGCCCAGCTAAGAGCCAGCTTGTATTAACTACCGTTTTCCAACAAAGAGGAAAGATGTGAAATCAGTACTGCCTCATGCAGAATGAGAGAAACAACAGGCTGGGGGCTTCGGTCTGGGCACCAGCACAGCCCTGTGGTGTGGGTGAGACTGCTCCCTCATGTCTGCCCCTTTGGCTGGGCTCATTAGAAAATTATCTCAGAACCAAAGGCATTCGGCAGAGGAATTGACAGCAAGGAAAAGCTGTTAGCACAGAGAAGGGATCCAGAGCTGCAGTACCAGTACTAGAAGTGAGAGCAGCCTTGTGCCTGTGCTTAGCAATGCTCGCTTCAGCTCCTCTTGAGCCCTGAAGAGGAAGGTTCAAGGTCGCTTGAGCTTACAAACCTTGCTAGAGGAAACACTGAACTTCTCCTGTTCTCTAGGGAACAGGGACTCCCAGAGTGGTCGGGAGGCTAGCCTGAAAAGCATGCTGCTCCCAGACACATTGTGGCCATCTCCACACCCCATGGTCCAACCACTTACAAATAAAATCATTAACTTCTTGGTTCAACTTGCTGGTGCTATTCACAGGCAGGATCATATCCTGAGCTGGTGCAAACTGGCACAGCCGCATCAGCTCCGGGGAGGGGTCAGCCTGGACACCCTAGATGAGGATATGACCCCTGATGGCACAGTGATGGGGTAGCAGGAGTCCCCTGTGCCAGTGCATACAGAGCACCTGCAGAACACGTTCTTCAGGTGAATGAATAGCTCTCCAGTCAGGAGGTTAGGAACAACTACACCCAGAGCTCGTGAAACTGAAACAATATCAGCTTTGAGCAAAAACTTGTCCTAAATGAAAATTCATCCCCTGCTAAATTTAACCAGGTTGCATGACAGCACATATGTGTTGATTTCAGAGAGGTTTCTGAGGCATGAGGGAGATCATAAATAGGCCCTAACATCTGAGAAAATTAGACAGAAAACACAGTTTTGCTATCGTTACACTTTTGTTTAGAATTCAGCTATCTGCTCTTCCTTAAATGTCCTGGCACACAGCTTAATTATTAGCATGGTTTCCTTCAGAAGGAATAGAAAGTGGGAAAGGTTATTTTTATTTCAGTGTCATGCAAAAACTAATAGGGAAAAAAAATCATTTGCAAAGTGAGAGTATTTTAACTTCTGCAAACTGCAAGCTCAGCTGCTGGCACCCCAAGCATTACAAGCGCCCCATGTGTCGGTGGTGCTGCTTGAGGTCAGGCAGCCAGCACTGTCAGGTTAATCATCTCACAGGCAAATAATCACCCAACCAACATCAACAGTGAAAGCCACTAAGCCTTTCTAACCGTGGACCTGAAGTTAGGTGACACCAGGATGGCTGGGCTGTGGTGGGGCTGCAACACCTTCCTGCAGCACCAGCAACCCAAGAGCGGACCTTGCCCTCAGACTAGAGGCTTCATCGCGAGGGCTTACAGCAGAAAGAAATAGAGCTACAGGAAGACTGTTCTGAGAGCAGGACTGAAAGAGGCTTTCCACCTATCTCAGAACAAACTGCCAGTTGATGCTAGATTGTTTTGGTCTCTAAGCACTGAAAATAAATCCCTCAGTGCAATATTCTGTGGCTTCAATAAGAGCTCCACCACATGCAGGTGGGATGTGCTGCCTATCAAGACAGTGACTTAAGGCAGTCAGGTCTGTGTGGTGCAGAGCAGTTCCTCTCCTATTCCTTTGCTCTGCTTGGTGCTTGGACCTTGTGCACACAACCAGGAAGAGTCTTGAAGTGCACAGCTCAGGGGCATGCTAACATCCGCTTCTAGCCCAGGCAGTCTGTGGGCTTCACCCACATCCTGACCATTGCCTGGCAGACCAAACATGCAGTGGGACACGCAGCATGGCTGCTGTTCGCAGAGAATACTAATCTAGCTCAGTTTAATTTATTTATCTGACTTTTTTTTTTCTGCAGTAAATGAGAGGATGCAAGAAAGAGCCACTTCAAGAGCAGTTGCAGCACACTGACTTATAGATGTGATTTCCCCTGCTGAACTGTTAGAAATTAGAAAGCACTGTGAAGTTTTTGCCATCTTCAAGTTTGCCTCTCCTCAAGCCTACAAGAAGAAAAAAAAATTACAGAAGTTTAAAAGGTAACAAATACATCCCTGAGAACTAATTATCACAATTTGAGAACGTGTGTCTGATTCACAAACCATTCCCCTGCTGCTTCTTTTATTTCTTTGGAAATGCTACACCATGCCATTCTTCGCCTTGTGTAGTAGGTTCCAAGAAGCCAGGAGAAGGTGACACATCTGAAGCCATCTCCTCTTGGGAGCAAAGCAGACTGACAGGGCAGTGCATCAGCGCCGTTCTCCTCATTGTCTCACTTGGCATTTAGCTCTCTCTGGCAGGTTCTTCCCGTACTCCCTCTACCCAGGATGCAGGTAGCAAGCACTGACCAAGTAAATAGTAGCAAGTGAACGACAATGCCAAATAACATCATCAACCTTGCCACTGCATGGATATCTCTGCTCAAAGCTGCGCTGCATCTACCTCAGTGCTGCCAAACATGATTTGCAACCAATAAAACCCCCTCTCAGTCACTCAGAGGACTCGCATCAAGGCTTAGGAAGGCTTCTGACAGTCAGTGTCAAGAGGTGAGAAGCTGAAACTGCCACCAGGACAGATTGCAGGTCCTATTTCAAACCTTTTATTCTGAAGCTCTCAGATTTGAAGCCATTATTGCCAGCAAAGCAGCTGATTTGTTTACAAATCATGAAATAAAGTATGTAGAAGACATAATTTCTCCTTTAGCTTTTTGGTAGCTTGAATTATTTTCTGCAGTTCAGACATAAATAACCTGTGTTTTATGCTTTCCCCTGGATGGAAGTCATCAGTAGTGGCACTCTGGAGCTCCATGCTCAGACGAACCCTCTGAATGCTCAGCACCAGATTTTCTCCTGGTTTGAGAGCACCACTCAGAAAGCTTTGGTTTTACATGACAATGTTATAAGACTGGAAGGGGTGAGAGTGAACACAAGTGCTCTCTTGTCCTAGGGATTTTGATGTCTCTTACTTTGTCCCCACTCTCAGGCTTGTGGAAAAACATTTAGGGCCTTCAAATGCTGGAGACCATGACCAAAACCCAAGGCCTAATGGGTGTTCAAGGAGGACAGGGAGGCAGTAAGATGAAGGACAAGGCTTGAAAGAAGCATGACTTGAGAAGTGAGGTGAAAGAAAGAAGGCTCAGGGGATGGTGTGGAGGTCAAAGATGCATAAAGGAAGGGTGTTAGCGGAGACTGCTGGTGCATTATGTCCTACATGCCCTGTCTCCTAGGACTTGCCAGAAGAACATGATGATTTTGTTGCTGGGCTCCTCAGACTGCACAAAAAAATTGTTCTAATTTTCTTGTTATGTCTGAAATTTCTGGGGTTTAATGTATGAATTTCTGGCTAACTTTCTTGGAGCAGCAGTGTTATATTTTTTTTCTTTCTGTTACCTCTGTGTAAAATCTTGTTTGTTTGTTTGTTTCCCTCCTCACTTCCAACTGTCCTCTGCTCTAGCAGTGCAAATGCCTGTACTCACTAGTCTAAATGCTAAGCCCCACAGAAAGCTTCACAGAGGGCTAGTTTGGAGGACGTAGCCAGAACAACGACCTGAATCCATGCAGGAGTGTGTTTGGGTTATGCACAAATAGAGCATAAAGTCAAACTGAGCTAGCATGAAAATGTTACTATTTGGGAATATGAAATTTCCCCATCTGTTTCCATCAGGCATGGCTGAGTGGATGCTTCAGCATCCCCAGAGGAATGTCTCTGTGAGGGGACAATGTTTTCTACTCAAATCTTCCAAACAGTCACATTTTAAAATTTAATTGAATTTCATTTCTTAGGGAAAGGTCCAAGTTGCACAAGGACCCGCTACAAAGAGCAGGAACAGTTTTAACAGGGAGAAAGACTAAGTCAGAATCCCACAGCTACGAGAGGCTGCAGAGGAATCGTGCTGACTTCTGCTTTCAGACTTTCCTAGAAATGTCCAGCAGCTAATGAGAAGACTTGGCCAGAATCTTCTAGGATACGCAGGGTTCCAACCTTCCAATAAAGGGCAAGGGATATTTACTCACTGAACTTCATCCTTTAAACCAAGGTAATGCTGTTGGCAAAGAAACACATTCAACTTCAAACAGAGCAATCCTCAACTCCTTAGGATTCTACATGAAGAAAGGGGGAAGGTAAAAAAAAAAGAATTTATTCCTCCTCCCTTGGGTCAAAATCTCAGCTTATCCCAAGAAAACAGATATGACTTTCACACAGTGTAAGTACAAGTTAGCTGAGAAACCTGGAATGAAGGAAAGCAGATCCATACGTTGGCAAACTAGTGTAGTCCCTCAGCTTTGAGTGATGCCAACAAATCCATTACTGCAAGTGTACTCTGCACCCAGAGAGTCTCATTTTGGGTTTACAAGCTTAATATAAGGAAATCGGACTGGGAAGGAGAAAAATTCCCCTCCAATTCACTGTTTCCAGTGGAAAAGGACTCTTCCCAAGTGAAAAGCAAATTGCTGAGAAAATGCTATTGAAATGATTAAAATTGCTGAAGGTTTTTCTCCTTAATTTCATTGCCATCCTTCTCCCCCCCCAAAAAAATTCCCAGGATACTCAATGTCAGAAGATTTTGCTCACTCTTAAATTCCTCCTCCCCAATCATAAATATTTAGCACATGAATGGGGTCTTCACCAGTCTCTCACATTTGTGAAAGCAAGCCATTTGCTGCAGGATTTGACCTTGAAAATCTTCCCCACTCTCACTGACAGGAGCCAACACTTTCTTTTTTTTTTTTTTTTTTTTCTTTAATAGCCTTGGAAACTTCTGCCAGCCAGACCAGTCAGACCAGCCAGACTAGCCAGACCAGTCAGACCAGCCGGACCAGCCAGACCAGCCAGACCACAGGCAGATTATCAATAACTGTTCAGGGTGTGCAACTCGGGTGTGGGGACACTGTGGCCACTACCTTATGGGCGAAGGGGAGGTGGTAGGGCAGGAGCAGGGATTGCTCCTTAGTGAACAGAAATAATGAAAGGACATTTAGACGTGGGTCAGTCAACATAAAAAGGCAACTTCTGCAGCTAGAAAATGGAATCAGTAGTCTGAAGTAATGGAGGAATCAGAAAACACTCTCAACTGCCACTTATCTCATTCCTAAGGAGGACTTGGATGTCAGAAAACCCCCACTCTGGTGTTGCCTGAAAAGCAAGGGGGTAGATGGTGTGGACTAATACCATGACTTCCACAGACTCTGCACGGACTGAAGTGTCCCTAGACTCACAGTGCAGACCTCTGCCATGAAGACACACTGCACAACGTGCACAGAAAAATATGTGCCTCTGTCTATGCTGGAGGCCCTACCAGCAAAAAAGCAACACAGCCCAAGGCAGAGAAGAGCATCGCCTCAGAAGCAAGAGGCGATGTTGCTTTGGCCAGCTCTTCTGTGAGAAGCAGGAGGAGGCATTTTGTTTCCTTGCATCTGTGCTTTCCTCCTCCGTATCTTCTGTCAGAACTGTAAGAGTGCCCGGTCACGGGGCTCACAGCAAGCAGCTGACTCACCTCCAGCCCTCCAGGCAGGCATGCGATGTGCAGAACTTGCACATGGCACCTTCGCTGTGCCCTCAGCACTGCCACCTGGCAGCTGCCCTCCTGACTATTGCTGAGCTTCCCAAAACACCCAAACAATCTCCACATGAAAATCAGTGACTAGTAGCAGCCAAAGAAGCTGAGAATCTCAACCAGCTGACCAAGGTGGGCTTGCTCTGGCTCTTACAGAGGAGAAGAGACAATTCCTGACAGCCTGGATGAGATGATCCATAGGTGAAGCTGTCCACCATCATATTAACGCCAGCCAGTGCACAGCCCCTATACAAAGATACCAACAGAGGGGACTGCACAGTCAGAGGAACCTTCCTGACGAGCTACCTTGCCAAGACCAGAGAAGGCTATGCATCATACCTTGGGACGTGCACTGATGCTCATGGCACAGGAAGAATCCTCGGGTCTGTAGGATCGCTGAGGCCCAGTGGATTCACCAAATAATAACAGGGAAAGTTAGCAAGTCCTGTGGGACAGACGACCCTCTGGTCTTACAGCCAAGGAAGCAGAGCCAAGTCAGGAAACCCACTGCCTGTCCCTTCTTTCCAAAGTCTCCCCTCCTGCCCTTTTTGGCCTCCTCTGGAGGGGAAAAAAAGGAAAAAAAAAAAAAAGTTTTAGTCAGAAATGTCTTTGGTTTCCCAAGGCTGTATGGTGAAACACAAAGATGTTTTGGCCAGGTTTCCTCTTTTGCCTCACTTCTCTGAGACACAATAGAGTCCCATTCTGGTGGAAGGAAGCTATTACTCTGGCAAAGGAACATTTCCATTGAAAAATGGCTTTTGGAAAACTCCCTCATTTTCCACTGGCCTTAAAAAATACCATTGACAGACTCTTCAGCATCCTGGTTTCATGTCAGGAGCTCTGTCTGAATCTCTATCACTGAAGGAGGGGACAACTTCCTAAGAATGACTTGGGCTCCTTAGCCCAGCTTCCATTTGCCTTCCCCAGCCTTCCATCCAGTCAACTAACCCAAATGCAAGCCACTAAATCAGATCAGCGGCTGCCTGAGCACAAGAGTCCTATCCCAGGGAAAATAAGGGGGGTGGGAAAATGAGCCTTAAATATTCTTCAGGATGCAAAACCTGGGCTTGCATCACAAAGCAAAAGAAATATTTTTCCATCACCACAATGAAATATTTATTAATAGCAGACACTAAATAATCTAGTACAGACTTGCTCAACAGAGTGCAGATTTTAGCAGGAGCCTCTGAGAACCAAAGCCCATTTAATTGTAATGAATAATAGTACAGATTTCCTAGATTTGGGCTCATATTCTGCTAAAAAAGCATTAGCAAGTAAACATGGATATTCCCAAACTGTGAATATTTAGTTAAGTTCCATTCTGATGCCTCTTGTTCTGAATATTACTCTATGAATTATTAAACTGCAACCAATTTTCAAAAGGATGGATGTGCTAGTTTGAAGCTAGCTAGAATGTTTTGGTGAGAAGAACTAGATGATAGGCTGAGAAATTAAAACAATGGTGAGGTCTACTTCCCTCACAGTCTTGCTGAGATGTGTAAAGAAGAAAGGCAAAACAAAGATTAGGTCACTTGCTTGCTCTCTTCGCTGGGAGCTCTGCCTGCTGGGGAGAGCTGAGGCTGNGGCGGGGGACACCCAAACCATCACAATGGATTATTTGTTTTGTTTGCGAGATTTGCTACTTTCTTCCTCCTGAAGCTAAAGTCACTACACATGGAGACAACTAGAGGCAACATACTCCTGAAAAAGAATGTAAGATCCAAGGCAAAGCATATTTGGGATGGAAACCAGAAATCCTACTTTTAAGAGTCTTCAGACTAATGAAGGTTTTCACCAAATGGCTTCCTGGTATTAAAAGTTCTGAGTAGAAATTGGTTTAGTTGAGCACCCGCTTCTGACTGAGCATTTTCATTTCATTTACACCTCATGTTTCTGACCTGAAATAGGTAAAAAAAAATCCCATTTCCTAAATGAAGAATGTTGAGGACAGAGAAATGGAGTATGAAGGTGAGAAACCAAGTAGTCTCCACACACAGCACTGGGATGGGACGCCCTGTCGTGAGCTGTGGCGTGGCACCAAAGTGCCCAGCTCACACTGGGTGGTGGAAAGAAGCCAAGAACACATAGCCAGGTGGAAAACCTGCACTTGAACACCAACTTTCCCTCACCCTGCCTGATTAAAACTCCCCCACTCTTATTTTTCTTTCCAAAATTGACACTCTTTGGCAAAGACCAAGTGACAGTGGCAAACTTGTTCAAGCACTCTGCTGCTGGTTTGCCTCAGAAGCTTAGGCTGGGCTTGCATACACCTTACAATTGTCCTGCCTGATTTAACATGCCATACACAAAGCTGCAGATCAGCCTGACAGCATGGAGAAGCGTCTGATTAAACAGCAAACTTCACTTTCTGTCCTTTTTAAGTGTTACATTTCCATTCTCACACATGTGCATGCTCATTTGGGAAGCATCTGACTAGTTCTGGCATCAGATTTGGACACCTTAATGTGTGCATCTTCCCCGCAGTCTCATAGCACTGAATAACACATGAAGCTGCATTTGTCTAGAGGTCTGCTCGGTTCAGCCTGGGCGGGTGGAGAGGCAGATATTTATTTACCTGCTGCCAAGAGGGGCGAGATCCTGAGGGGCTGGTGCAGGGTGTGCGGCACCCAACTGCAAGCTGACCAGGGTTTTGGTGCAAGTCATAGAACCTTAGCATCATTTCTGTTGGAAAAGACTTTTAAGATCATCAAGTTCAACCATTATGTAATTCTACCAAGGCTGCTGCCATGTCCCTCAGCACCACGTACCTGCCTCTTTTAAACACCTCCATGGATGGGGATTCAAGCACCTCTCTAGGGAGCCTGGTCCAATCTTTAAGAACCCTTTTAGTGAAGAAGTTTCTTCTAGTAGCCAACCTAAACTTCTCCCGATGCAACTTGAGGGTGTTTCCTCTCATCCTATCACTTGGTACCAGGAAGAAGAGACCAATCACCACCTCACTCCAACCTCCTTTCAGGGAGCTGGAGGGAGCCAGGTGGTCTCCCTTCAGCTTCCTTTTCTCCAGACTCATCAACCCCAGTTCCCTCAGTTGCTGCTCACAGGACTTGCTCTCCAGACCCCTCATCAGCTTCATCACCTTTCTTTGGACTCCCGCCAGCTCCCCAGTGTCATTCTTGTGGTGAGGGCCCCAAAGCCAAACCTACTACTCAAGGTGTTGTCTCACTAATGCTGAGTACAGGGGCATAATCACTTGAAGGCCTCAGAGAGCAAGGTGTTGCCCAGCTAAAGCTGATGCTGGTCTCTCTCTTTGAGTTTACAGAGGTCAGTCTTGGTGGGGACAACCAGAATGGCTGTCCTTTGCTAGCCCTTCTCACCTGCAGTCTGCAGAGCAGTTGTACTTAGAACAACAGACCAAATTATTTGCTGTCCAGCAGCCTATGAAAGGTTGGGCAGCAAATACTGACTTTTAACTGCAACAGCTAGCAAAATACACAAAAGCATTTGGTAAACTATATCCTATTGTAGAAAGAAAATCACAGAACTTTAGAAGTTGGAAGGGGCCTCCAGAGATCATCGAGTCTAACCTTCCTGCTGAGGCAGGAGCCTCTAGGGTAGCTCACACAGGAATGTATTCAGGTGGGTTTTGAAAGTCTGCAGGGAATGAGACTCCACAACCTCTCTGGGCAGCCTGTTCCAGTGCTCCATCACCCTCACTGTAAAGAAGTTTCTCCTCATGTTGAGGTGAAACCTTTTATGCTCCAGTTTGTAGCTGTTGCTCCTTGTCTTATTACTGCTGACCAGTGAAAAGAGACTGGCCTCAGCTACTTGCCACCCACCCTTCAGATATTTGTATACACTGATGAGATCTCCTCTCAGTCTTCTCCAGACTAAACAGCCCCAGGGCTCTCAGTCTCTCTTCCTAGGGGAGATGCTCAAGTTCCATAATCATCCTCATGGCTCTCTGCTGGACTCTTTCCAGCAGGTCCCTGTCTCTTGAACTGGTGAGCCCAAAACTGGACACAGTATTCCAGGTGTGGTCTCGCTAGGGCAGAGTAGAGGGGGAGAAGAACCTCCCTCGACCTGCTGGCCACACTTTCCTGATGCACTCCAGGATGCCGTTGGCTCTCTCTGCCACAAGGGCACATTGCTAGCCCATGGAGAACTTCTTGTCCACCAGGACTCCAAGGTCTTTCTCTGCAGAAATCAAACTCTTCCTGCAGAAGCCAACCATCCTTTAATGTTAAGAGAGCCTAGACTTAGGCCTGCGTGATCCTTACCTCTTCCTCACAGCAATACATTTTGCAGGAGGTAGTGGGAGCGACGCGACAGCTAGGTCATTCCTACAACACAGATTTTGAATGGAATATCCCATCATTTTCTTCTGTGTACAAAATGCATTTATAGGACAGGTTCAGACGTTTTCAGCTTGCAAAAGGGTTTTAATTTGTTGGTCGGGTTTTTTTTTCCCCTCGGCGCATGAACTGCCAACTAAACTGAGAAGCAGAAATCCTAAACAAAAGTTTAAAACCATCCACCAACTGTTTAGAAACTGAAAAAAGAAACTCTAGGAGGAAATCAGCCCTTTTAAGACAGTGTTCCAGTAAGATGCCAGGGACAGGTCACTTGGTTGTCTCACTGGAATAACCACATTTTAGGTTCTCAGAGTAAAATATATGAGGTTGGGCAGCCAAGAGGGTTAGTACAGGGCTCAAATTTTAACACAAACAAAGGGTAATCTGGTCTGGTGCAGTCTGGTCACTGCAGCAGTGTATCTGAAGGTTAGGTTTTATGTTTATTAGCATCATCCAGATGGCGTTTTATGTCCTTAATAACTTTGTCCCTGACTAAGCCATGAACCTACTATTTGACAAACACTGAAGGAAATACCCATCAGCAGAAAAGCCATTTTGTTACGAGGGGTAGAGATGGTATTGTTTAAAACACCTACAATTTACTTCTGTGTACCTGTCACCTTTTGCTGTGTACACTTCATGTCGTAAAGCACTTTAAACAGCTATCCTTAAGCTAAGGGGTCTGGACAAAGGGGCTAAGTACCTTCGAGGATGCCTGGGACCCTGCAGCTCCTGCCAGCATACTGCTGAGCAGCATGGGCTCCTCCTCAGGTGCTCACACTCTGGCCCCTCTATGTGTTCAGCCCCACCAAGGAAGGAAGAGAAAGCATTGGCAGGGTGGCGAGGCTGGTTCCAGGGTCCTCCCTACACACCTGATGCCACACTGGGAAATTCACAGCAAGAATCGTGAGCTCAGAGGTTATCTGCACATTGAGGCAAATCCATTGCTTCCAGAAAGCTGCTACAACAATTCAATTATCCTTGCTGACAGAGCACCTTGCAGTCCTCCACTTCATTAGCAAAGATACCTTCTCTCCAACATGTTGTCCCAAACACCGTACACCTCAAAACCTCCAGGATTGGGCAGAGGCCAATGGGATGAGATTTAACAAGGCCAAGTGCAGGGTTCTACACTTTGGCCACAACAGCCTCAAGCAGCCCTACAGGCTGGGGACAGAGAGCAGCCAGGCAGAAAAGGACCTGGGGGTACTGGTAGATAGTAGCTGAACATGAGCCAGCAGTGTGCCCAAGTGACCAGGAGAGCCAATGGCATACTGGCCTGGATCAGGAACAGTGTGGCCAGTAGGACAAGGGAGGTTATTCTGCCCCTGTACTCAGCTCTGATCAGACCACACCTTCAGTACTGTGTCCAGTTCTGGACTCCTCAATTCAAGAAGAGATGTTGAGGTATTGGAACGTGTCCAGAGGACATTTGCAGTGAAGCTGGTGAGGGGCCTGGAACACAAACCCTGTGAGGAGAGGCTGAGGGAGCTGGGGGTGTTTAGCCTGGAGAAGAGGAGGCTTGGGGGAGACCTCATTGCTGTCTACAAGTACCTGAAGGGAGGCTGTAGCCCCATGGGGGTCAGTCTCTTCTCCCAAGCAACCAGCAACAGAACAAGGGGACTCAAGTTGTGCCAGGAGAGGTATAGGCTGGATGTTAGGAGGAAGTTCTTCACAGAGTGTGATTTGCATTGGAATGGGATGCTCAGGGAGGTGGTGGAGTCATCGTCCCTGGAAGTGTTCAAGAGAAGACTGGATGAGGCACTTAGTGCCATGGTCTAGTTGATCGGCTAGGGCTGGGTGCTAGGTTGGACTGGATGATCTTGGAGGTCTCTTCAAACCTGGCTGATTTTACGATTCTATGATTTACTCTGTTTGGATGACAGACAGGAAAGCTCCATGCCTAATTACTGGGACTTGTGACTCTGTGTGAAAAATCATTTTAGCTTCCAATTGTTAAGAGGACTGTTGACACATTTTTTTAGCCAGACTGTCCTTGCCCATAGGACATCTCAGCAGCCCAGGAGCTTCTTGCAGCACTGCAGTTGTTCCACTCTCAATCTAAGCTGGAAAACGTTTCATTTCTTCCCAGCTGCAAAACATGTGGTCAAGACATTCCTCCAATGAGCAGAAGCTGTTACAACTTGGCAGAAAGCAAAGATGCAAGTGCAGCCTCGGCAGGGCAGCCCCCTGGCACAGCACCCATCATGACATGATGAGTGTTCACACACTCATGTTGGCTCTACCATTGTGTGGTTTCTTACCCAGGCAGCCTTGGGCCCAAGTGTCTATATATGACATTTAAAACCCAAGCCAAAGGCCAGCTGCTATACATCAACCAAATGTATGGGCTGAAAGATAATGACTTCAAAAAATCCCAGAGACCTGACAGAGAATCACAGACTCGCTGGGGTTGGAAAAGACCTTTAAGACAATTGAGTTCAACCATCCTCTAACTCTGCCATGTCTGGTGCTAAACCTTGCCCCGCAGCACCACATCTCTCTCCACCCACCCTAGGGATCTTTTTTTCCAGAACCCTCTCAGTGAAGAAGTTTCTTCTAATATCCAACTGGTGCAACTTGAATCCGTTTCCTCTTATCCCATCAGTTGCTACTAGGGAGAAGAGACCCACACCCACCTCACCCCAACCTCCTTTCAGATAGTTGTAGAGAGTGAGGTCTCCCTCTGAGCAACACACATCCTTATCCCACTGCTTTATTGAACTCATTTAAGTTAAATTGGTTCAGCCTCATGATTCACACAAGAGCAGAATGAATGTTAGAAGCACTTTTGGTGTTTCATGACACAATTTACTTCAAATTAAAGCAACTGGAAAAAAAAACTTTGCACTGGGGGAAGGATGTACCTACGGCTGCTGAAGCCAACACTGGCAGTAGTGACATCAGCACGGGTTGGGGTTTTTTTTTAAGTATACGTTCGTCTTTTGCAGGGATATTTTGAGACCCTAAAAATGTCACTCCAGAACTGTCCCAGTTTTTTTTTTTGATGTTGAAAATGTCACCTGTGTCATCGGTGGAACTGGGCTTGTTATTTCCAGAACTAACCATTTGGGGAATGGTTTACATGAAGCTGAAACCTTAGCACCAGCTCTGCCGCGAAAGAGGGAAGGCAAAAGCGCTGGCGCTCGCACCGGCACTGGAGTCATCCAGGAATTGGCTGGCTTACCTAAGGCCAGCCTCTCACTTGCCAGAAAGCACAAATTCACATTTCTTTTCAAATTTGCTATTTTCTTTAGGCATTCATTTTGAACGTGACCAGCTGTTCTCAGAACAGGGATATGGAGCCATATTCTATATTTTTAGAGCAGGCATCTTTCCTGTTAAGCAGAAAGATGAGAAACTCCAAATTAGAATATGGTTAGAAGGAACAGAAGTAAAAATCACAAGTGCAAAGCTGCTGCTGTTCACCCAAAAGGCTTGCAACGAAGAGGCAGGACAACTTTCCTGGTAACTCACAGTGGTTCAACTGAAGTGGGAGGAGAACAGAAAGGTGAGGCAACCACACAACAAAGACCTCATCAGGTTCAGTGTCGTGGTCAGTTAAACTTACCAAAGCCTTCCCAGCCCCAGCCCTTATACAGATTTCTGCTTGTCCTTCAGGCCTGCACCAACACTGACACAACTGTCTCAGGGACTAGATCAAGGACCTGATAAAGCTACAAACTAATTGTCCCAAAAATTGCAATCTTGGATAGAATGAACGACTCAATTGCTCCACATTGTCCCTACTGGTGCAGTCACAATGAGTGGAGTGGGACTGGGAAGACGGGACAAGCATTTTTCAGAGCAAAGAGGCAACAAAGGTGTAGCCTTAGTAAAAGGTCCCCATATTTCCAACAGCACTGGAAATAACAGCATCTGAGTTTGCAGGGCTTTGGGCTGTGAGCTGCTAGTCAAGTGCAGCAGGTACCTGGTCTGCACAGTACAGCCTCTCTCAGCATGCTCATCCTCTGCTGCCTGGTAACACGCATGTTCGCACCACGCCCCTTCCATCTGTCAAAACTGACAGAGCCTTTCTGCTCTAACCAACCACAGATACTCCTAACACTTGTAGAAAATCGTTTCTCCTTGAGGCCTTTACTGCTTCAACCATTTTGGTTGAGGACAGCCAGCAGTTTCTACTGCCTTTGAAAGTGGTACAAAACACATAAAACATTACTAAGCAAATTCATAGCCTTATAGCCTTACCAAATCAGCCAACAAAAGAAGCAAAACAACATTAAAATAAATGCTCACAAACATCAACACCAAGCTTAAGGGAAATATATTTAGAAGGCCATCATGGGGCATTGCCCTCAAGAGCTCCTTTGGAGGTCAGCAATTTTATGGGAGGCTGAAGAGTAAAGGAGAAAGCCATGGTGGAGTTCAGCAGTAGGTAGCAATGCACTTCTGCGTAGCTTATTTCCGTTGATGAAAACATGATGCAACCAGCAGTGTGCCTATGTGGCCAGGCGAGCCAATGGCATCCTGGCCTGGATCAGGAACAGTGGGGCCAGTAGGACAAGGGAGTTTATTCTGCCCCTGTACTCAGCACTGGTCAGGCCACACCTTCAGTACTGTGTCCAGTTCTGGACTCCTCAATTCAAGAGAGATATTGAGGTACTGGAACATGTCCAGAGGACGTTTGCAATGAACCTGGTGAGGGGCCTGGAGCACAAGCCCTATCAGGAGAGGCTGAAGGAGCTGGGGTTGTTTAGCCTGGAGAAGAGGAGGCTCAGGGGAGACCTCATTGCTGTCTACAACTACCTGAAGAGAGGGTGTAGCCAGGAAGGAGTCAGTCTTTTCTCCCATGCAACCAGCAACAGAAGAAGGGGACACAGTCTCAAGTTGTGCCAGAGGAGGTACAGGCTTGATATTAGGAGGAAGTTCTTCACAGAAAGAGTGATTTGCATTGGAATGGGCTGCCCAGGGAGGTGGTGGAGTCACCATCCCTGGGGGTGTTCAGGAAAAGACTGGATGAGGCACTTAGTGCCATGGTCTAGATGACTGGATAGGGCTGGGTGACAGGTTGGACTGGGTGATCTTGGAGGTCTCTTCCAACCTGGCTGATTTTATGATTCTATGTTTATGTAAACCTAGAAAAAATCACATCATAAGCCCTAAATATTGCTTTATTAGCCAATTCTCAAAAATTTATTTAGAATTGTTCCTGTGTCCCTAATCCACAGGATATACAAATCCAGATTAAATGCTCCCTTAATTAAGAGTTTAGCTTCAGTAGCAGTAGAAACCTTCCCTGTTTTGATCAAGAATGAATTGTACTGAACAGGATAATTCAGAAGAAATTCTTCAGCAGAGCTAGCTCTGCTCCTAGACTTGGCCACCACACTGCCAACACCCAACCAACTCATTTCACCTCTCACTTGAATCAAAAGGGCCATCTACACTCTAAGAAGAGTACATAAAATCCTCCTTGTCACAGGAACTGAGAGAAGAAGGGTTTCTTCAAAATTCCTTTATGAGGAACTTCCTGAAGACATTGAAGATTAGACTTACTGTGGCCCTGGGCAGCAGTTGGACAAGAGGCACTTTGGCTGATGCAATCCGTGAATCTGTATTTCACCAAGGGTGCACCACACGTTTTTGTCAAATTCATCCCAGGTCTTGACTGTAGGAGAACATTTGAGATGATGACAAAAGGTCTTTCATGCAGTGGACACCTGCTGTCCCCTGTGTCATTCAGAGGAGATGGCCACCGGTAGCAGTCAGTGATTCTCACACAACACTATACACAAAGGAAACCAGGGGCACTGTGGTTACTTTGCATCTGTNCTGTTGCTGGTTGTCTGGCAGAAGAGACCAATGCCCACCTGGCTACAACCTCCCTTCAGGTAGTTGTAGACAGCAATGAGGTCTGCCCTGAGCCTCCTCTTCTCCAGGCTAAACAACCCCAGCTCCCTCAGCCTCTCTTCATAGGGTTTGTGTTCCAGGCCCTTTACCGGCCTTGTCGCCCTTCTCTGGACGTGTTCCAGCACCTCAACATCTCTCTTGAGTTGAGGAGCCCAGAACTGGACACAAGATGAAAAGGTAGGGAACAGCCCTGGCTTGTCCGTAGGAAATCCTTGTCAGCCACTTTTTGCTGCATTCCCTCAGTGCCCATTTGTAGGAAAGCCATTTCTCCCCAGGAACCACTTTTCAGCTTGCTTTTCCCCCTGCTTCCCATCAATTTCTGTTTTCAGAGCAAGGAAGGCGGCTGCGGTTTTCTTCTACACCAGTTTGCTGCATTTCCTTTTTTTTTAAAATAATTGATCATATCTCTGTAATTTTATCCTTTAAAACACAGGATGCATACAGTTGCTGTGCAGCATGGCCAGTGAATTATGGCTTATTTGGGATCTTAAACACAAAGATTAGAAAAGCATTGGTTAAAGTGCTGCCAAGCGAACTAAACTTAGTGCTCCTGGTATCTGCCTAACTATATGGTTTTTAAGTAATAAGCAGGAGTTGTTATTGAAACTGCAATCATCTCTCACAATAAATACTGTTTTACTGGAAGGCTTCTATACAATGAAGTTATATCAGTACTTAGGGAGGGTGTACTTATCATTAATGCAAACACAGGGAAAATGCACCCATGTTTCTTAAACGGTGTTTCCCTTCTGTGTGCACAAAATAATTTGGTGTGCCACAAGCGCTGAGGATGGATGAAGGCAGGTCCCTTCCAACCCCTACCATTCTATGACACCAAAGGCAAGGCTGAGGATTACACGGGGATGTCTGCTCAGAGGTTATCAGCTCATGCAAGTTGTGAGCAGGAACATTACCAGATATCAGGCTGCCCAAGGAATTAGGGGAGTCATCATCCCCGGAGGTGTTAATAAAAATCAAGTAGATGTGGTACTTCAGGACATAGTCTACTGGTCACAGAGGTGTTGGGTAGAAGGTTGGACTTGATAATCTTAGAAGTCTTTTCTAACCTTAATGATTCTATGATCTATGATTTTATGTAATCAATGCATTAAAGAGGAGTCAGGCTTCAGGTGCTGTCTATAAGGAAAGGGTTGGGGGTCTAAATGAACATAGAATCATCATAGAATGCTTTAGGTTGAAAAAGAGACCTTCAAAGATCATCTGGTATTTCAGTCTAAACAAGACTGGGGATCTGAGGCTGCTGTTTGGCAGCTAACTGAATATGAGCCAGCAGAGTGGCCATGAAGGCAAACAGCATCCTTGGCCTAGATCAGCAACAGTGTGGACAGAAGGACCAGGGAAGTGATTTCACCCCTGTACTTAGCACTGGTGAAGGTGCACTGGGTGTGGTAGGACAAAGAGGCGCTGTAGCAGGTCCCAGAGAAGGACAAAGAGGCTGGTGAGGGGTTTTGAACACAAGTCCTGTGAAAAGCAGCTGAAGGAACTGGGGTTGTTTGGCCTGGAAATGAGACAGCTGAGAGGAGACCTCATTGCTCTCTACAATCACCTGAAAGGAGGTTGGAATGAGGTGGGGACCTGCCTCTTGTCCTAGGTGACAAGTGATAGAACAAGAGAAAAGAGCCTTAAATTGCACCAGGGGAGGATATTAGGAACAATTTCTTCACTGAAAGGGTCATTGGGCAATGGAACAGGGTGGAATCACCACTCCTGAACATGTTTAAAGGATGTTTGGATGAGGTGCTTAGGGACATGGTCTAACAGTTGTGTACAGGAAGATGTTAGGTTATGGTTGGACTCTACTTTTAAGGTCTTTTCCAACCAGACAATTCTGTGATTTTTAGGTATACTCAAACCCACATAAATAGGGCCTAGAAGAACACTACAGCAACCTGCTGACCTCATAAAAACTCGACCAGGATGAAAGTTCTGCAAAATTATCAACCAGCATTACATTTCAGACACAGGTACTCTGATGGAAAAAAAAATAAGCTTTGTCATAAGAGCAAAAAACAAAGCTCAGAAGCATTTAAAAATCAAAAGTTTGGGTTCTCCTTGCTATAATTAAAGGTGATTGAAAAAAAAACCACAACAAAGCAAACCAGCAGGTTTTTACTTTTAAGTAGGCATACAGACATTCAAATAACACACATCTAAATCTTATATATATAAAATGTAGATTTTTTTCCTAGGTAGGCCACTGGGGTGAAGTATAAAAACAAAGTTGTCCTGCAGTACTGGGAATGAAATAAGGAAAAGTTCAAAATGGTCCATTTCCACATGGGGAAAGAGTGAAGAGAATTTGAGATTGAGAGAGGTTAAGGTGGAAGCTTTTCTCTCATGCATACAGAAGACATTCCAGCTATGGTTTCTGTTGCCAAAAGTTGAACTTTGCTCTAGTGAAGCATCCTTCAAGTGGCACTCAGGTATTTTACACAAGCCAGGTCTCTCATCCTGATGAGATCAAGGAGGCTTAAACACACAAATGACTGAAGGTTCAGGAACCTGCATGGTATTTATGGTACCTTTTGTGTCTTTAGGGTTCATGAGGCCCTAAACCTGGTCTAGTACAGCAAGGGGATTGGTTTCCTTGTGACACAACTTCCCTCTTTCAGGAAGATAAAGTGCCTGGATACAATGTAAAAGCCTTGAAGAAGGAATAAGTCTTAATGGTGAAAGCAACCTGTCTGAAAGTCCTGTTGTCCCCACCGGACCCCCAGCAGACCTAGCATCCCAAGAGGAGTATGGCACAGCAGTCCCCATACAGAGCACTAGCGTCCCTGCTCGTGGCACCTCTCTAGGCAGATGGAGACAAAGTGGGGGCAGCTTGGCTGGAAACTACGAAGCAACGTCAGCCTTCCCACTGGGGATGAAGCTGCAGGGCCTGTCCCAAGACTTCTCTGCCTGGCCTGGCTGTGCCAGAAATGCCATACAATATGGTGAGGAGGAGATAGTCCTGCTGCCCGCGTGGGCGCAGGCAGGCGAGGGACAGAGGGAGCGAGGGAGGAACCCACAGATTTGTCCTTCATCCTTGACTGCTCCATGGCTGAAACATATGAAAGCGTCAAGCCTAAAAACAGCGCAGCGTCTGACATTTCAGACATGCTAGTGTGTGAGAAACTGATCAGCTGCCTCCAGGGAGTCTTCAGGCATGGACCCCTTTCAGATGACACGGTTGTGGACGCAGTGCGGAGAGCACGGCTGGCACATCAAGCCTTGCTCACCCACTGCCTCTGGGAGGGTCTGAAGAAAGAAGGAGCCACCTTGAGGCCACCTCTCCTCTTGCCCTGCTCTCTCTCTCTCTCCTTGCTTACATCCTCCCTTGAAATGCTGTAGGGCCACATTGCCACCCAAAGCCAGCTGGTCCCTTCAATTTCTTGGGCTCAGATCTACTCTCCTTCGGGAGGCTGCCCCAGCTGAGGAGCAGAACAGGTGGGGACAGCCAGTGGAGCCTCCCCAAGACCCTGGTGCAAGTCACGGACAGCTGGGGGTTGCAGTTCAACTCCAGATTAGAGCTGGTCCAGCTGCCTCAGTCAATGAGATTTCTCACTGGAAAAAAGGTGCTTTTTAGAACTTGAAACTTTTCATGTGAAAATGGCAGTTTTGACAAAGGCTTTTCATCCTGTGATGGAGATAATCAAAATGAAAAATCTCATCTCGAAGCAAACTGAAAAGAAATGGAAAACTGAAACAGTTACATTTTCTGTTTTGACATTTCCCATTCAAAACTCCTCAGAATCCTTTCCCTGCTGTGTGAAAATGTTCCTTTTCTGATTTTTATTTGTTTCACTGGGGGAAAAGAATTTGGAAATGCTGACATTTCTTGTAGGAGATATTTCAGGATTTATCTAGAGGAGTTGTGCCTACAAGTACGCTGAGCAAGGCTCGGTTGCTTGCACCCCACTCCACAAGATGTGGGAAAATATCAGATTTAAATAATATCTCCCATATCAAAGGCAAAGTCAATGGGTTTCATTTTTCTCTTGGAGTCCAAACACTCGCTTGAGAATTCAGATATTAAAAGGTAAACCAGCTCTAAAACCAGTTTCCCAGCAGAAATTCTTCCATGGAAAATGATAGACCAGCTGATACAACTGGCAAAATTCACACTTTTAATTAAAATGATTAAACACAAGAGACCCCACTGCCTGTTTTATGTATAAAACAACAACAAAGTGAAGATTTATGAAAGAAATAGCACATTTCTGCATGTCTTAAAGGAAAAGCTGAGAACTGAATCTGAAGCGACGTTTTTTACGTCAGGTGTTGATACTCCTTCCTTCTGCAAACTACCAGGACAGATCTGAGACTAGCCCAACGTTTCGATTTTATCCTAGCAAAGGTGATCTGCTGCACCACACTTTTTCACAGAATCATAGAAACATTCAGATTGGAAAAAACCCTCAGGACCACCAAGCCCAACCAACATCCTTACTCTACAAGGTTCACCCCTAAACCATTTCCCCAAGTACCACATCCAAGCGATCTTTAAACACGTCCAAGATTAGGGTTAGT
The DNA here is from genome assembly GCA_013400475.1 of Tricholaema leucomelas. NCBI lineage: Eukaryota > Metazoa > Chordata > Aves > Piciformes > Lybiidae > Tricholaema lacrymosa > Tricholaema leucomelas. Next base: position 135,403 of record WAAF01009989.1, on the reverse strand, counting down.
TGGTGACCCAACCACCTCTCTGGGCAGCCTGTTCCAATGCCTGACCACTCTTACTGTGAAAAAAAATTCTGCTTGGAACCTATCAATGTACATACACAGGGAGACTGTATTAATTCCAGTCATATGAAATGAATCCTTTCCTCAGTGGTCAGAGGTATTCCTACTGCAAAACAAGTGAAACACCTCACACTTTTCCTGTGCTGCTTTACAGCGAGCGTTGCACAACACTGAACTGTCAGCCTCATCTGAGGCGAGTAAACAGCCTTCACAAGGAGACAGAGGAATGCATCTTTTTAGTAACATCAAATGTATTTATAGATTATTTTATACTCACGTTCCCTGCAAAAAAATAATACTATTCTGCCTATTGATCTTTTTCTTCCTAGGCTCACCAGAGAGATCTCATTCATCCCCTGGAAGCAATGTTCTTTATAAGAAATTATTTGTAAACGCAGTTAAATTAACATCTTCAACTGCTCTTACTCCATCATCATGAAAATAACTACATCCAGAATCATTTCACTTTAAAAAAGTCATTTTAGTAGAAAGTTTGGCAAAAAAAAAATAAACTGAAATGCTCAGAAATTTACATTTTTGTCACTCCATAAATCAAAACTTACTTTACATATTAGAACAATTTTTGTGAGAATTTTGGATCCAAGCTGATAACCTTTTGCCAAGTTTTAACGAAATGCAAATTGAAACATCTGAGATATTAAACAGACAATCGAGGTTTATGGTTACATCATGAGATTATTGCTCAGGAACACTGCACACTGTGGCCCCAATCCTGAAACACTCACAGCCTTTATGTATGCAAGCAACCCTCCTGAACACAAATCTGAGTGCTAATATAACCTCATGGCATTGAGAACACAATGTTGTACCAGCAATTGACATGCAAACTGTTTTGCTAAGGGAACATTCCTCCAAAAGATGTAGGAGGGTGGATGTGTAGAAAAGGGCAGCAAACGATGGCAGGAGCTTAATTATAGTCCCACTAATGGCAGGAAGCGAATACAGCATTGAAGGCAGTCAGCAGTGTTAGCTCAGAGCAGCTAGAGAGCGTGAAGGTCCAGCTCCCCAGCCTGTGTCAGCTGGAATGGGCCCGCAGGAGGCATTTTCTCCAGCTCAGGAACTGGCTTATATCTGTAGAGGCTGTGAAAAGGCAAAAAACCCTCCTTGCCTGGCACAGAACGAAGTCTAGGTACTCTCCTTGTAGGTCACCAAGGAGCATGCTGGCACTAATGCTTCTCCCTCAGAAGCCCGTGCTGTTGATGCACACCATAATGCAGACCTTATGTAGTGCTGAGGAAAGTGTTAATTAATAGCTTTAATTGTTACATAGTACAGCAAGATAAGAAGTGGCGGCTTGCTGGACATAAAAACAAAATAATAAAATCTTTCCAGACATTGCATCTAGGCTCAATCACAGCCACTGCCCACCCCTACACCTCACAGAGGCCAGACTGATGTGGTCCTGCTCAGTTTGGGATCGCTTTCACAACAGCCTCCAGCAAGAGGAGTGGAAACCTTTGTGCATTGATGGTTCATATTAATTCCATGATTCTCTGATGAATTACATCCTGAGCCTCTGTGAAAACTACAGGCAAACATCTGACAGCAGGGAACTGGTTGTTTTGAATGGACTGCTGTTAATAACAAAGGCCATGCATTCCTCAAACGGGGAAAGACAGTCAGATTTAAAAGAGAATGAATTCACTTAGTACTCAGAGGTACTACACCCACACCAAACCCAGGTCCTCAGAATGGCCTTTGGGTGAGTCTGGCGGTGGTTTCAACAACAAGGTGAGGTTCCTCCTCCTCTGGTGTCCAACACAGAGGAGGCAACAGCAAGTCCTTTGAGGGGGTCCACAGTATATTTATGAGAGGGATGCCAAGTGCTGAAGAACCAGATGTGCCACAAACAGTTCACCGTAAGGTCATAACCAGCGGATGCCCCCAAAATCTTGTTGTTCAGCTCTTCTAACCAAATGAATTGAGACTAAATTGTAGGCTAAGCTTTCCTCTGGTGAAAAAAAAAACCTTCCCACTCAAATTTCACTGTTCTAATTACAGAAGCTAGAAATAAAAATATTTTCATTCAAATAACCAGCATCCAAAAGGCTTTCAGCTGAACTTTGACTCTGAAAAGCAGCAAAAGAGACTGGAGGATGTTCAGCATTATCACTTTCATTGGTGTTACAGGCCAGGACCCCATAGGTGCTGTCCTACCACAAAACAAAGACTATCATCCCTACTTCAAATCATGCAATTTTATTACAACAGTTTATAGTCCTTGTTTAATCATTTCAGCATGTACTGAATGGAGTCTGTAGTGGAATCAATTCATTTCTAGCAAGTATTGGGCCAAATTGTGCTTTTAATCCCTGGAGGAGGGGTGGGGGTAAAATATACAGAGCAGCTGGGGCCACCCAGTAGCTCAGCAAGGCACTCTGACAACAGCCATGCCAGATACAAGCAGAAAACGTCTTTAAAGATCCCTCAATTCTTCGTCAAAGTCATAATTTTATTCTGAACATTTTTCCCATAATCATTTTCATCCCAAAATTTGCCAAAAAAATTCATCGTGAAAGCCGTAGAAATCTACATTTTTGACACTCCATAAATCAAAAGCTTATTTTACACAGCAGAACCATGCTGCAGTATATTTTACCTCAGCTGTACTGTCTTGTAGCATTACCTGCTCCATTTCCAGACTTGAGGATTTTCACATATCCCTTTGATGGCTGCTCCTCAGATTTTTTTGTAATTCATTTTTTTTCAAACTCCTCATCCTCTTCCTTTACAACATATACAAGATCATTTATCAACATTTACCCCTTGGAGCACAAAATGTCTGTAGAGCCAAACTAGCTCTGTTTCTGCTCGGAGGATGTAGGACTCTGGAACCACTCACACGCCACCTTCCTTCCCTCCAGGTCCCATTGGTTGGTGATACTCCTCCCATGCCAAAGGTGCAGCAAACCTTCACAGTATCACAGTATCACAGTGTGACCAAGGTTGGAAGAGACCTCACAGATCATCAAGTCCAACCCGTTACCACAGAGCTCAAGGCTAGACCATGGCACCAAGTGCCACGTCCAATCCTGCCTTGAACAGCTCCAGGGACAGCAACTCCACCACCTCTCTGGGCAGCCCATTCCAGCAGCCAATGACTCTCTCAGCAAAGAACTTTATCCTCACCTCAAGCCTAAATTTCCCCTGGCGTAGCTTGAGGCTGTGTCCTCTTGTTCTGGTGCTGGCTGCCTGAGAGAAGAGAGCAACCTCCTCCTGGCCACAACCACCCCTCAGGTAGTTGTAGACAGCAATAAGGTCTCCCCTGAGCCTCCTCTTCTCCAGGCTAAACAATCCCAGCTCCCTCAGCCTCTCCTCGTAGGGCTGTGCTCGAGGCCTCTCCCCAGCCTCGTTGCCCTTCTCTGGACACGTTCAAGCATCTCAATGTCCCTCTTAAACTGGGGGGCCCAGAACTGGACACAGTACTCGAGGTGTGGTCTAACCAGTGCAGAGTACAGGGGCAGAATGACCTCCCTGCTCCTGCTGGCCACACCATTCCTGATGCAGGCCAGGATGCCATTGGCTCTCTTGGCCACCTGGGCACACTGCTGGCTCATGTTCAGGCGGGTATCAATCAGCACCCCCAGATCCCTCTCTGTCTGGCTGCTCTCCAGCCACTCCGACCCCAGCCTGTATCTCTGCATGGGGTTGTTGTGGCCAAAGTGCAGCACCCTGCACTTGGAGCCATTGAATGCCATCCCATTGGACTCTGCCCATCTGTCCAGGCGGTCAAGGTCCCGCTGCAGAGCCCTCCAGCCCAGCCACATCAGCCCTCAGCTTGGTGTCATCTGCAAACTTGCTGATGACTGACTCGATGCCCTCATCCAGATCATCTATGAAGATGTTAAAGAGGATGGGGCCCTTGTGTGAACCTGTGTGAACACACTCGAGTGACAGAAGGACACACACTGGACTTCCAGCATAGCTGCTGCAAAACAAAGGGCAGAAAGGTTTCCCCTTTAGGAACATTATTCCACGAGGGAAGGTGAGCAAGCCCTCACTTTATGCTGGTACTTTAAAAGTGTTTGCTCTTCAGTTTCAAATCCCATTTCTGTTTTCTGTCAGGAGGAGTCACCTTTGTATTAGGGAATCACAGAACCTTAGAGGTTGGAAGCCACCTCCAGAGTCCAACCTCCCTGCCAAGACAGGAATCCCTAGGGTAGTTCACATAGGAATGCATCCAGGTGGGTTTTGAATGCTTCTAGAAAAGGCGACTCCACAACTACTTTGAGTGGCCTGTTCCAGTACTCTGTCACACTCACTGTAAAGAAGTTTCTTCTCATGTCGAGGTGAAACCTTTTATGCTCCAGTTTGTAGCTGTTGCTCCTTGTCTTATTGCTGCTGACTGGCAAAAAGAGATTGCCCCCCTCCACTTAACATCCACCCCTCAGATATTTGTATACATTGATGAGATCTCCTCTCAGTCTTCTCTTCTCCAGACTAAACAGCCCCAAGGCTCTCAGTCTCTCTTCCTAGGGGAGATGCTCAAGTTCCCCAGTCATCCTCGTGGCTCTCTGCTGGACTCTTTCCAGCAGTTCTTTGTCTCTCCTGCACTGGGGGAAGCTGAATCACAAATTCCTATAGTCCAACCTCAATCTAAACCTAAGTAAATCTGATAAACCCAGTAACTTTCAGACACAATCAAGCTGGCTTGGATTTGTGTTATTTATCAAAGCTTTGTTTCCCTCCACCAGTCCCCTGAGCCATTAGCTTTCACATGGCACCACATTCTTAGAAGAGTATGGGGATTTTCAGTTTAGAAAATCCAAAGCATTCTGCAACTGAGCACATTTAGTTGCATTTTACAGCTCTATTTTAAAGTAATACCGCTACATCTGATACCCCATACTTGTCTGTGACAAATGGAATACACAAACATCTTCCATTGCACAAAACGGCAGAGGAATGGCAGTAACAATATGCTGAGTATCTAACTCCCATTGTCTGCAGAGCAGCCATCGTGTTGCTGAGTTAATGAGAGGAATGAGCACTGTGGGCTAAGTGTGGCATAAATAATGGTTTCCATTAAAAAAAACCCAACTGTGCCACCACACCCTGGCCATCTCCAGAAGCAAAGCTCTAGAGGTTTCTCACAGACAAATATACAAACCAGTGTTGGATGTCTCCCCTTTTGCCCTCTCTATGGAAGAGATTCTAGTGGCCTCTTTCTTTGTGGAGGCTATTTTTTGGTGACAAAATGCAGCTGAACCATTATGTGGGTTTGCTATGAACAGGAGTAAAATGTGCTTAGCATAGACCAGGCTCTTCCCTGGTCTACACTCTTCCCACCAAAGCTGCTGAAGGCCAGTATGAGCTGTTTTCACAGAGAGATCAGTCTCTTTCTGTGACTTTCCACAGGTAAAGCGACACAAGCTGCAGTCACACAGAATCCCATAGAAAACATCTGGTTGGAAGAGATATCAAAGATCATCCAGTCCAACCCTCGACCCAATTTAGGGTCAATCCTGAGCCATGTCCCCGCTAAGCACCAGGTCCACAGGCTGCTTAAACACACTCAGGGATGGTGGCCTCACCACTGCCCTGGGCAGAGCATTCCAATGTTTGAGAACTCTTTCAGTGAGGAAATATCTCCTAATATTCAGCCTGAACCTCTCCTAGTGCAGCTTGGAACCCCATCCTCTGGTCCTGTTGCTTGCCACCAAAGAGAAGCAGTTGCCCCCACCTCACTCCAACCTCCTTTCAGAAGTTGTAGAGAGTGATGTTGTCTCCACTCAGCCTCCTCTTCTCCAGACCTGAGCTCCCTCAGACGCTTCTCATAGGCCATGTGCTCCAGGACCTTCTCCAGCCTTGTTGCCCTTCTCTGGACATGCTCCAGCACCTCAGCATCCTTCCTGTAGGGCCCTCCTGTAGTGAGGGGCCCAGAACTGAACAGAGTACTCGAGGTGTGGCCTCACCAGTGCTGAGTGAAGGGGGATGATCACTTCCCGGTCCCTGCTGGTCACGGTGTTTCTAATACAAGCCAGGATGCAACTGGCTCTCTTGGCTGCCTGGGCACACTGCTGGCTCATATTTAATCGATGGTCAAACAACACTCCAAGGTCCCTCTCTGAGTCACAGCTTTCCAATCACACCTCCCCAAGTCTGTAGCTTACTGTGGGGTTGTTGTGCCCTAAGTCCTCCTTGCTCAGGCCTGAGCTGTACTGTCACACTTATGACAGCTATGGGAAGCATGTGTGTGAAGGGTGTGTGGATCACACCAAGAAATGCCTGGATGCAACTCCACACAGCCAAAGAACTTCTGCAGCCAGAGTCTTACCGAGGGCAACCTCCAAGTGTGTTTGGGCAAGGGAACAAAACACACACAACCAAGCTATGAATTATCCTAACAGCAGCAGTCAGGGCATGTGATAGCACTTCACAGCTCCAGTCAGTGCAGCACAGCCTGTCTACAGGCACAGAAGCCATGGCAGAGAAGGAAAGGGAGAGCTGACCAAACCAATCTGGGAACTCAGTCTTGCATGAAACCAGGCTCTCAAATTAGCCTCCACCGGCCTGCTCTCCTACTGCCACAGGCAAAGAAGTGGCTGCTTCTTTCCCCAAAAGTCCTGAAGAAGTGTGAAAATTACACTGACAACCTCTGGGTACAACTATCTGCAGTCTGTCATGGGCTTTGGATCTGACATCTGGCAAGATGCACAGTCAACCACAGAGCATTTTAGAAGGATGCAGGGGATAGCCTACAAAATGGTCAAGTTTCAGTTGTTGATCTGGGCTTTTGTTAATTTTCTGCAATTTCCTGCTATGGTTTCTGTCAGTGGGGATCTGCAGAACAATTTTAAAAGAGCCAGGTGTTCTGAACCTGCTGAGGACGTAGGGACCCAAATGCCTTGAGCACATCAGAAAGTATCAGGTTTGCCACTTGCAGCTACTCACAGTGATAGAAGCCTGAAAGGTACTGACTGTGTGCAGTCCTGCTCTGCTATGTTCGCTCATTGTTCATCTCGTGGAATCATACAATTTTTTGTTGAAAAAACCCTCAAGTCCAACCATCAACCTAGCACCACCATGCCCATTGATCAATGTCCCGTTTTTTAAACACCTCTAGGGATGCTGACTTCACCAACTCCCTAGGCATCCTGTTCCAATACCTGACCACTCTTGCAGGAAAGAAATCTTTCCTGATACCTCCTCTAAACTTCCCCTGGTGCAATTTTAGACCATTTCCTCTATCATTGATAGTATCACCTGATACTAGTACTAGGGAGAAGAGATCAACCCCAACATCACTACAACCTCCTTTCAGGTAAGTTGTAGAGAGTGAGAAGGTCCCCCTTCAGCCCCCTCTTCTCCAGACTAAACAATCCCAATTCGTTTAGCTACTCTTTGGAAGCCAGTTTGCCAGTTCTATTGCCCTTCTCTGGACACACTCCAGCACCTCAATGTCCTTGCTGTAGTGAGGGGCCCAAAGCTGAACCCAGGATTCAAGACGCAGCCTCATCAGTGCTGAGTACAGGGAGCATAATAGCTTCCCTACTCAGAACTTGTCCAGAGCCTGGCTGGATGCTTTCATCCTATAAACACATGTCTTTAGATTTTGCTAGCACTGGTGACTTCTGGGTTTACAGAAGGCTCAGATGAAAAGCAAGGAATCCATTCCATCACAGGAAAGGTTCAAGCAATTGAATCATAGAATGCTTTAGGTTGGGAGGGTCCAAACTAATTAGCGGTAGCAATTTAGCTTCTGGATGATAACAGAAAACCTTTTCTTAACAGGACACTCACCATTTTATCATGGTGCTCCAGACCTGCTTTTGGAGCATCCGGAATTAGCAGCCATTGTTCAAACTGCTGCAAAGGCTTTAGGAGCTTCTGCTGCAAGTCAAGACCTAGGTCAGTTTGCTGGTGTCTGCAGCAGGAAACATCACAGCACCTTGTCCTTGCCTTGGACTGTTTACAGCATAAATCTGGAGCGAAAGACAAACAAGTAGAAGCACAGAGAAACGATGAGTGAAGATTGGCATCTACGGTGTTGAGTTGTTCTCTCATTTCATCAGCTGAAACATCTGGAGCATTTTAATGTTATTTTCTTTTTAGCTGTGCAGCATACTGATCTGTGGGATAGGATTCACTTAGTGCTGACAGTTAGCTGGAGCAATGTGATAACATTTGTTTGAGAGGTCTGAGATGTGCAGACTCCATCAAGGCTGGCTTCCCCTCCAAGTAAGAAGCGATCAATGGGTCTTTTTCAAGGTGAACTTAGCATGCAACTTATTTGAAAAGGTCCTTCGCTCTCAGAAGTAATTGTATGAGCATCCTGACAACAACCCACCTCAGAGCAGCAACATCAGATTGACCAAAGACAAAGATCACAAAATCACAGAAACATCCAGGTTGGAAAAGACCCTCAGGATCAGGAAGTCCAACTTACAATCCTACTCTACAAGATTCACCTTAAACCTTAAGCACCACATGCAAACGACCTTTAAACACATCCAGAGTTGGTGAATTCACCACCTCTCTGGGCAGCTCCTTCCAGCACCTGACCACTCTCTCCATGAAAAACTTCTTCCTAATGTCCAATCTAAACCTACTCAGTCTCAGCTTGAGGCCATTCCCTCTTGTTCTGTCTCCAATTACCTGTGAGAAGAGACCAGCAGCAGCCTCTCCACAATGTTCCTTCAGGTAGTTGTAGACAGCAATGAGGTCTCCCCTCAGCCTCCTCCTTTTCAAACTAAACAGCCTCAGCTCTTTAGTTTGATGGACTTCTGTCTTCTCCAATTTAAAAGCAAGCTTCTTTATTAAAGGACAATGTGTAGAATTTTAAGGAGAGAGCTTACTTGCCTAAGAAAAAAAAACAACAAACCCAAACCAGGAAACAGGTGTACTGTGTATTCCCTTGTTTGATGCACAGTTTTATGTACTCAGGTTTTTAGGTGGTGTGTTTCCAGAAAAGATTTAACCAGATAAAAGGTATCCCAAAAGCATTTCCACTGCCACAAAATCCACTTTGTTCTGAATTGGTGTGGTTTCTCGTGTCCCATCATCAACTCCTATGGCTGTTTTTTGTGAGGCAGACTTGAGCATCAGACTCGGCAACAAGAACTTTGAGATCCATTACAGAATCAAAATGTTTCTAAACCAAAACCCATCTCCAGTACTCATTTAGATATGACTCACCTATGGCCACTTTGACTTCAGCCACAGTCATGTGGTGGCAATTTACCTTCTGGATTGAAGATAAACACCAATTGAAGACAGACCTCACTCAATATTTCTAGGTGCTCTTCCTTGTTTGCCTTTCACTCCAAATTTACACTGCTGTCCAAAGCAACGACAAGCTGCTGCGATGTTTCCTGCTGCAGACGCCAGCAAACTGACCTGGGTCTTGAAGGTCCTAGAGCTGCTACTGCTGTTTAAAACAAGGGCTGTTAATTCCTGATCATCCAAAAGTAGTTCTGGAGCATGCTGATAAAATGGTGAGTGTCTGCTTAAGGAAAGGGCTACTGCTATAATCCAGAAGCTGAATTGCCACTCTCAATCTACCCTACTTCTACACAGCAGAAGTTACAAACAGGCAAAAACTCAACCAACCATCAAGTAACTGCCAGAATGACAACTTGTGTGGGACCTGTGACTTGGCTGCTAGGTAAAAATGAAGCCTTGTCTAAGGCAGTGGCAAACCTGTTTGGCTTAAAGGGTAGCAAAGACGCCTTGAAAAGACAGGAAGCACTATATTCAGCAAGTCCTGTCCCACAGTTTGGTGACATGACAGGCTAAGGCTCTGAACATAGCTTACAGACCATGCTGAGTGCCAGCCATTAGCTCCTCACTTCATTTCTGGAGACGTTCAACCACTTCTTTAACCGATTCTCCCATTTCCAGCTTTGCTATGTTTTGACTGCACATCTCTGGACTGAGACACTTTCAAATACACTTTGGTACTGCCCTGAAATGATTTTCCAGTATTTCAATTGGTAGACACCAAAACATGTTCAGTTAAGATGATGCAGGCTTGTCTACTAGCATCTTATGCTGACCAGAAATAGACTTGTTGAGAACTTCACTCTCCATGTCTCTCAGAAAAGACCACAAACCCGAAGGCTCCACACAGCACAGGCTGTAGGACAGTATCCTCACATCATGTGGAGTCACCAAGCACACTGCCAATGCCAAGACAGTATTTTCGGGCGGGCTTGAAAAGACGCAAGTCTAACTCATAGCATGTTTTGCTGAGATGAAGTCTGAGCCCACTAATGACTAACAGATTATCAGCAATTGGAAACCTACGGAAACAGGGAGAAGAAAAATCACTCCAGGAAGCCAGTAGCTCACTGTCTCTTCTCTCTATAGATACTTGACAAAAAGCCAAGTCGGTAGCTTCTTTTAGCCACTTCTTCCTTCTGGAACGCTTCCCTGTTGCTTCACAGAATCACAGAACCTTAGATATTAGAAGGGACCTTCAAAGATCATTGAGTCCAGCCACCCTGCTAAGGCAGGAACCCCTAGGGTTGTCTGCACAGGAATGCATCCAGGTGGGTTTTGAAAGTGTCCAGAGAAGGAGACTCCACAACCTCTCTGGGCAGCCTGTTCCAGGGCTCTGTAACCCTCACTGTAAAGAAGTTTCTCCTCGTGATAAGGTGAAACCTTCTATGTTCCAGTTTGTAGCCATTGCTCCTTGTCTTATTCCTGCTGACCAGGGAAAAGAGATTGGCCCCATCCACTTGACACCCACCCCTGAGAAGTACTATGCCCAAGCTGGGTTATTTTGGATTCACCTCACAAGCTGCTGGTGTTGCTGCTAAAGTCTCTGATGCTAGGATATGGGTAATAATACAGGCTGCAAAATCCTGTAGTTTGTTTGTGGGCACGGAAGTTAATTTTAATGCCAGCTTTTGTACCTGAGACACTGTAAATGAGTGTCTTCAACTTATATTGCCCATCATAAACTTTTTTAACCCGTGAGTCATTTTCAAAATAATAAACGTAACTATTCCATAAAAATATCTCAACACAGAAGAGCCAGAAAAGTGAAGGACATGAACAGATGGCACATCAATCTTCTGCATTTATACAATTTGTTTTTTAATGCAAATAGTGTGGGTTGCCTGCTCTTGCCTTGGATATTGTTCCAAAGACGAGCACATTTTCTTATCTTTCTGGATCAATGTGACATTTGCAGTTATCATAAAGTGGGAGCCCATTTAATGATGTTAATGCTTCCTTAATGTAAAAATAAAATCACCTCCTTTATAAAAGCAAACAGATTAAAAGTCCCAAAGAGACCATTGAAATCTGTGACATTTGCAGTTACCAGTAGCAAGATGGCTTGATTATATACAGGTAAAAAATATCTTAAAAGCATTGTTTACGCTCATTAATCAGAACATTAAATAGGAATGCTGGAGTCTCCTTACCTACAACCCGGTTTTAAACAGGCAGCAACACAAAAAGCGGAGGCGTCACATTGTGCAGCCTGTTTAGATGGTTCAAAAAAGCCCAAACTGCAACCAAGCAAACTTATGGCCTTATGGCAGCTTGGTAAATCTTCAGACCCCAGATGTAATATGTGGTCTGCATTTTTATTTGCACATATTGGAAAGTGACTCTGCCAGCAGTCCCTGATTCATGCCTCTAACTGTTCCCTCTGCAGTGCCACCAAGCAAGTGGCACATCACTAATATTTCCATTCCTGCCCCTGGGGAGGATTTGAGTATTTCCATTTTGTAGGGGCTTTTAGAATGAAGCAAAACCCAAACCACCAGCGACCAACATATCCTTCTCTTCTATTCTGATTCTTACAAAGTGAAATAAAAAAACCCAGAGAAACATCCCACTGAGTACAAGGTATCCTGCAGCTCTCAGATTCCCAGGCTCCCAAATTTGGCTGGAGTTACATTCTATCTCTCTAGTTCTAACAAGAAAGAAGTCAATAAATGGTATGAAGTACCTTTTCCATTGAAAAAATATGTTAGCAAAAAAAAGTGATTTCTAAACAATCCAGCATTTTTCAATTTGTGATTGTTTGAAAGTCAGAATGTGGTGATGGCTTCGGTGGAATCATTTTGAGGAAAACCAAAACCAACACCACCAACAACCCCTTTGAACTCTGCCTATGATTTTGCTCAGGAGAAAGGCCATGGCTTCCTTAATGAGACCAAGAAGGCTCCACGTGCTCTGGCAAGGCAGCAGACACAGCTCCAGCAGCACCATCGGGCTGGCGGCAGCCACCCCACCTTCTGACCCCCAACACACTCTGACAGATCAGCTCTGTGTGTTATGTTTATGTTAACATTTTACAGTGAAGGAGGGATGAATTGCATAAATGGGAAGGGGTGGAGGAACTAATAAAGGAGTAACTAAGAGTACCAAGGGAATCCAGGCATTCCAACCAGGAGTAGCTATCCCCTTGACACCCTCAGGCTTCCTTCTGGACTTGCAGCTGCTCGTAACCACCTGTTGCCCTTTGCTGCCCAAGGCCATCGCTCATCCAGCTGCCCATACAGGGTAGATCACCACAATCACTCCCTGGAGAGTGCCCACAAAACTAGAGGAAGAGGCGAGGTGGAAGAAAGCTGAATACTGCACAACCTGCAGATGAACACTTCTTTATTTCTGCCCTCAGACAAAAAAACAGAGGCATGCTGCTGTCAACAGGAACAAACCCCATTTGTGATGCCCCTGTAACTAGCAAAGGGAGCAAAAAGTGCCTTTTGATTCTCTGTCCTTCCCCTTCTGAATGAGCTGTTAAAAGACCAAGAAAAACTGTTATAGTGATACCATAAAAAGAAGAAGGAGAAAAAAAGCCCAAAAAAACAAAGAGCTCTCAGCTCCAGGCATGTCCGAGGGGCTGGCAGGGAGAGACAGCGCCCACATGGGAAAGTTCTGTCACCCCATCTGAGATATCACTTAGTGGTGGCAGCTCTCCAGAGGCAGAACGGGTCCCACCTGTTTGCAATGTGTTTAGCTATTAATATTTATATAGTAGTTCAAGTGGGTATAAAAAAAAAGGGATGAAATTCATCAAATTGTGTCAGCTCTCAGTGGTGTAAAATAAAAACCCTTGCAGCAGGGGTGGAGGGGAACGGCTTGTTTTGCTGCCTTGCTGCAGAGCGAAATGTCGCTGCTCCCAAAACGCCTCGGCACGGAGCAGTTGGCAATCTCCTCAGTGCAATCCACACCTTGACATCCAGGCTAAATATCATGGCCACAGCCTGGCCCCATAATCACAGGGCTTCGAATGGCACCACACAAATAACACATGTATCAGCTCTGTGAATCACTTACAACATTGGGGGGGAGAAGCAACAAAAATTCACCGTGATGTGGAAGTAATTACCTGCAGCTCCTCTTACAGCACTAAAAAAAGCTGAGAACAACCAAAATGATTAAATTTTTCATTTTTCCATAGTACTGATCATGGATTGTTGTGAGAGTGAGCGATGTCCAAGAGGAGCTCACGTCCCTGCGTAGAGGTGAGGTGTCAGGGATGCTTCCTTCCTAAGAAAATACAGGTATTCCTGCCGTGCCATGGGTGCTCAGACCTCTGGGACTTGTTCCGCTTTCCATAAGATACTTCAGCATTGATGGGAGCGAAAGAGCGGAGATGACTGATCACCCATGAATAACTTTACCATCAGCCTTGATATGTATTTGAGTTGAAGGTAAATGAAGAAGATAAAGTCAGCATGGGAAGGACAGAAATATCCTCTCTAGGTGTCCTGTGCCACGGAGTACTTTCCAGGCAGGCAAGCGGCCAGGGCTAAGGATGCTGCTGTAATCACCTAAGTCCTGCACATTTAAAATTCCTCTGCCTGACACGATTAGGATCTAAAGGCACAGAAAATCAGACAGGTTTCACAGGAAAACACTGCAGGCCATTCATGCCAAAATGAATGCGCACTTTTGGGCGGTGGCCTGAGCAGTTATATTGTCTTTGTATAAATGGGAAGGTTGCCTGCGCCCAAGGGGTGTCCCCTAAACAAGGGGCAGGCAAGGGAGATAGAGATCCAAAGTGGATTTTCTGTTCAATCCTATGAGCATTATCCCATCATTTTTCAAAACTGAACCCAGTCAGGAAACTCAAGTGAAAGCTGTGAGCAATTTCAGGCCTTTTTCTGTCAGAGAATTAAGTATTTGCCAAAACAAGAGCAGAAATTGCCCAGCCTCTACTCTGAATAGGACCAGCTCCCAAGAACCTCCTGAAGAGCAGTGATGGGGATCAGCTCTGACCTGTGAGGGGAAAACACGTGCACCCAACCTGCACACAATGGAAGGGAAACAAAGCTTCATCTTCCAGGTCCTGAAAGTTTCTGGTCAGCCACGACTTTCACACCTCCCCATCTCCCAAAACAACATCAGTCAAAATATTTCAGTTCTCTTCTCCTTGTCCACATTCACCCCATAAGCTGATCTCATCCCCATAACTCTCTCACCTCCACAGAGAATTTTCAGCCAGTGAAATGGAAGTGGTTGAAAAGCAGAGCTAGCTGCAGATCACAGCCCAGATCAGTCTCTCAGACCATGCTTGCTGCAGGATCATGTGTAAACACGTGAGACTGGCATGGGCGCATTTTTGTCAGGGACCAGGAACCAGCTCTACCTCCATGGGCAGCTTTCATGCTTCATGAGACACTTTTAGACACTTTAAAAATAATTTTTCATGAGACAAAAGAAAAAGCAGTCATGGTTAGCATGGCAGAGAAAAGACATATGGCGAGTTGCCTCTATGGCATGCTTTTCTAACACTCTGACTAACTAATACTGATTTCAGTCAAAATAGACTTCTACCTTCAAGAGAATTGGGTAGGGAACAATCTCAGTAAGCAGGACCAGATTCAAGCCACATATTACCTTTCCCCTGCTCACTTTGAATTCAGAGAAAATCAGGTCTGAATGCAGATTCAATTCATTATTTAAAAAAAGAAAAGAAAAACCAAAACCAAAACCAACAAACCCACAATCCCCAGCATTTTTAATAGAAAAGAAACTGGAAAAAGAATACATCCAAAATGAGAGTTCAAAGACACAAGAACATAAGAATGACACTGTAGGTCAACTCAAGGTTGTCACCTCATCTCCTACAGGAACCGGCAGTGGACACCAAGACAAGTAAAATTTCCATTTAAAGAATGGGAGAATTCATCAGAGTAAACAAAAAGACGATTCAAAACCTGTCCCTGCCTGGCCACTGAGACATCATCACTTCTAATTCACACCAGCAAAACGCCAAATCAGCCTCAAATTTGTCACGATATATTTTTTTTGCCAAAGTAACCCCAATCTTAGGGAATCAAGCAATGGGAAGAACCCCTTCTCCACTGCAAACCCAGAACACAATCTCAGAGCATGCACACCTGACACGTCAGGCTGAAGCCCAGGTGCTGTCCCACTGTGCCATCTCCCCTGCTTCCTGCCCCAAAAGCATCCCACTGCTGCAGGCTGCATGTCCTCCCACCTCTTGCTCAGGAGCAGCACCGAGGGCAGAGACCAGGATGGTGTGCTCGGCACACTTCTGCTTCTGCCCTCTGCCTCAGTAGCTCTCAGAGTCCAGGGCACCCAGCAGCTGGGTGAGGCAGTAATGCCTGTTCTCCGGGGCTGCGGGAGCCATGCCGGGGAGCACCCCACGCCTCCTTTGCTTGCTGCATGTGTCTGCTCCATGGCGCAGAAGAGACATCATTAAACAGCCACATATATTACCACTCTAACATGTTCAAATCAATTCCACCTCCACTCAGATGAGGGCTGAAACCCCCTGTGTGACTGGCAATTCCTAGAAGAGGACAGATCTTTTCCAAAAGCTAGGCTGAACTTAAAGTAGATACAAAATAATACCATAGATCTTCTTTCTCTCACTCGCTCATCACAGCCCTAAGATTAGCATAAAAATGTGCTATCCTAACTAAGCAGTCTGTTAACTGATAAGCTATCAAAAAATCATCTGTTATTTTTATAGCTCAAAGGCAGATGCCATTTCAAGAACCAGAGTTGATTGAGTAGGATTTTTAGTGCTTTGTAGATTTATCATTGTAAACTTGAGGTATTTTAAAACAGAATGATTCAAGCCTTGAAATATTACCTCAAGAGCAATCAAGCATTTGCGGGTCTTAAGTTTTATCTGGGATGAAATCATTTAATCTCACATCATAAAGAATTTGAGCTGTTTTCTAATGTGCACACTAAAAAGCCCCAAACCTTTTCTGCATTATGGTCCAAACCAATGTAATTACTCAAAAGCGTGGTGGATGTCAAAGCTCCCCAGCTCCTCCCGCAGGGCCCCCTCTTGCACATCCTCCCTTATCAGGAGCATATCTGGTGAGGAGCTCAGACAGCCTGCTGCAATCAAGCTTACTGGATCAGGTTTAATGGTTCAATTGGCTTGGCACCAATGAGATGCCCTGCCAATATCCATCTGATGATCCTGCTGTGTGTTGTACAGACCCTTTATTGCAAGGCTGAAGCCCACATGCCACTGCAGGAAAGGGAAGACACTTCCAACATGTGAGCTGCATGCAGTAAATCGAGTATGCTGAGATTTTCCATAGTAGGCAGAATGGAACAGGGCCAACATGCAGCTCGTAGGAGAAGAGAGGGAAATGTGCAGCAGTTCTAGCCCCACGTTGTGTGTGACGTGGCCACTGCATTAGGAAACCGTGTAGCACTCTAGAGAAGCAGTCGGCACTGAGAAGCTCCAGTGGAGGAGCTTCTCCTTCCATAATGAGAGACAGGTGCCTATGGAAATTAAGAGTCTGTAACTAGTTATTGTCATTAATATTGAACTTCTGTGGTTCTACAAGATTTCATAGCAAGGCATGGGCAGCCTGGCCTTTCAGGGCAGCTCTTCCACATTTTATACCAGTCAAAACAATTAGACATACCTCTATGCTGATGTCCTCTAAGAAAGAGGCATGACATTGCCCCCAAGAAAGGAAAAAGAGAAGTGTCAAAACATGTGGATCACCCATTTTCAGAGGAACATGCATCTGAAATACTTCAGTGCTTATGACAACCCCTGCAAGCACAAGCTTGCAGAGGTTGCTAGAATGAACTTCTTTCCTCACCAGCCTTCACTCAGCTCTAGGTTCTCTGTACAAGAAACCACTTTGGTCAGAAACACACTGAGAGATTTGGGGTTTTTTTGAGCAATAAGTACTCAACCAGCTCAGAGAGACAACAAAGAGATGCAGGGTACCTCGGTACAGCCCAACAGATCAGAGATCTTTTTGTTTGTGTTGGTTCAGTGCAACTGATGCTTCAAAATGTCACAGAATTGTGTCTATCACCAGTTAATCCTAGTGCTTGGTTTCATGCACAGACGCTTTGCATAGTGACACATAGGTGTTCAGCTGGCCGAGAGCTGCTATTGCACCCTGGGCACTGCTGGGAGCCTTCTGAGGTTTCCTGAGGCATCCCTGGTTCCACGTGCTCCTGACTCCTCCTGCAGGTAGCTGAGCTCCTCCTTACACAGCAAACACACACCTTGCCCAGAGCGCTTCACTCTGGGATACAGGCTTTACTCCAGCACTCCCTGCAGAAGATCCAGCAGATGACTTAATAATGAGGTTAAAAGCAGCACCCATTTATCTCCTCAAGTCTAAGGGGCATCCCTCAGCAACCTGCACGTGTTATCTCAGGAAGATCCTGCAGGCTTTGGAAGACATGATGGTGGCTGGGTGGGTTTTCTGCCTGCCTGTTTCTCTCTCTCTACCACACAGCAGGGATCACATGGATTTGAAGAACAATCATAGTCTGGGAAAAGGGAAGACTCACCCTGATACTAATTGTCTCCCAGGAATAGATGCATTTTACATGCAGAACCCCTGACTGTCTTTTGTTGCAGGCATAAACTCACCCTGTCCTTGCTCCAGCCCAAGCAAAAGCTGTGTTGATGAGGTCACTGCTGAGTTCAGGCCCACCTTGAGCATCCAGCTGTGAGACAGGGTGCCAGACACGCAGGGCTCCCTGGTGAGCTGGGACAGCATGGAAAGAGCCAGTATTTGCTTCAGCAGCTCACCTCAACATCCCAGCTAGCATCATGGTAGCCTGCAGTGGTAGCTTAAGGAAGGAGGCAGCTAATATGAGCCTCTTGAAGCAGCACTGTGCCTGCCTGCTTTTAGTTTGCTACAGTCTTTACACTCAGAAAAAAAAAGAAAACCAAACAAATAAAAATATCCACAAGCTTCTGAAAGAGCAACGACAAAGCTCTCCAGGTAGCGGCAAGTGCCTCCCAAGGATGTGATCTCCTGCTAACCAGAGGGGATTGGCTCCAGATTCCAGCCTCTTCCAGGAGTGTGCTAGGTGAAACGGTTTGGGAAATGGCACCACATGCTCTGATAAGTGCAACCAAAGCTCTAAGTGAGCTATGGGGATATCCTAATGTACTCCAAACAAATTAGTTTTAAAACTCAAGCCCATCAGAATACTACAGCAGGTTAAGGGCTGCTGTGTCAAAGCTGAAAGAGCATTAATGGTCCACAGACACCTTGCTTTGTGCATGAATTTTCCCCATCAATTTTTAGTAGCCAGTACCCCATGAGGCCTCAGATTCTGCCAGCTGTCTTCCAAAGACAAGGGCAGAGATGTTTTTCTTGCCCCAAATAGTTAAAAGTCATCAAGCAGCTCTGTACTTACAAGGCCAACCTTTCCCGACCTTTCTGGCTAGACCAACTCTTGTTACATTAACCTCCGACCTCAAGTCTCCTTAATAGCAATATTCCTGGGCACTGTAATTTCCCTCCCACTGTGTTGGCTCAGGGAAATATTTACTATCTCAGCTTCAGAATTTATTTTTCAACAGAAGTGGCAGGGACCACCCTATTCCACCCCCCTCCCTGTGCAGTACAAGTGAAGTAATTCCCAAGATATTATTTTACCTGAACAAATGTGCTTCAGAGTCCCCTTAGCTTTGTACCAAGCCCTGACTTCCTATCAAAATCAAACAGGGACCTTGTCAGATTTGAGATGGATATAAACAAGAAGTGGGAGCCCATAATTGGTGATGGAAATCAGATAAGCCCCTTTTAAATACAACCATTGATAGAGAAATGGGAACTCAAATTACCTTTGATTAAGTCTCTTAAGAAAATAAAGCAAGGGGGAGGGAAAGGAGGGTCTGACTTAGTAAAACCACCCTCGTGGATAAAAATCACTGGAAAAGGAGTGGAAGGAGATGGCTGTAGATTGTCAAACTCCCTAGGCTGGATGCAACAGGGCTGAGGCCAAGAAGAAATTTGTCATCCACTGTAAGCAGTGTCAACACTTGTGACAAAGAGTCCCACAGAAGGAGCCCTGACAGGCTCTTTGTCTGGTGCCCTTGTTGCTCCAGCTTCTGCAGCCAGGGACTGTGCAGAGGTTATCCACAAAAAGTCAGCTGAAAGCAGCTGGGGATCTGTGATACCAGCCTTTGAGACTTAAGGGTTTGTCTCATTGCTTCTACGTTTAGGTAAAACAAATTATTTCAAGACTGGTCTGTGAGGAACTGTGCTTGAGCTTGCTTGATGGTTTCAGAGCAAATTACCTATGGATTTGGTTGTAAGCCTGCCTGGTGCACCTCTAAACAGCAGGAAAAAAGTGTCTTGTTGATAGAGATCTGGCTGAGCCCTTCAGCTAATCTGAGTTTCTCACCAGCTAATTACAGTTAATTGTGGTGACCAGGGATTTGTAGGTATGTCATCCAATTGGGAATGAAATGAATTTTTGGACGTGCATCAGGCAGGGAGTAAAGAATGACTTTCAAAATGAAACTGAAATAAGCAAGAAGGGAACTCCCTTTGTACAATGCACTATTTTACAGTAGCCCTTTGCCCATTTCCTTGACTTGCTCCCTCCTCCTGTCTCTCCCCACCCCCTGACATGGGTTCTTACCTACTTTAAAATACTACTCCTGACTTGAAAGCAAACACCCAGCCCAAATTACAAACATATTCTCACAGAGGACAAAAAGCAACAAGGCAAGCTCGCTAATACCTCCAAAGAAGGAAGCATCTCTACTCAGCCAATGCCAAGCACTGGTCCCTGTCCTGTCTGGAAGCTGCAGCGTGCACAGGATAGCTGGCATAGATGCTCAGCAGCTTGGCCAGGAGAGCCACCACTGGCATCACACCGGCAAACAGGAGTCATCTCACCTCTTACAAATGCACTCCCAAAAGCAGTTTTGGAGCTCTGCTAGTGCTGAGCCCGTAGACAGCTGCAGCAGCTATGAGGCAACCACCATATATGTTAACTATTCCACTCCCCATTGGCTTGGGAAGGATTTGAAAAGGAGAAGTGGGTGTTCTACCTGCTGCCATGCAAGCACTGATGACGGCTCCCACTAGAGAGCACAGGACTGAGCTGTACACAATGCCATGTGCTCTCACCCTGAGGATGCTGTGATGCCATGTGCGGCTGCTCCTTGCATGGTAGAGGGAGGGGAGGAAGTGAGGAAGCCTGCTCCTGCCCAGGGACAGAGTAGGCAGCACAGAAAAGCAGCTGGGCTGCGAGAGAGGAGAATGGGAAACAGCAGTAGAGCAGGAGAACTGCCCTTCCAGACAGTGCTGGGAGGACTGGGCAGCAATGCACTAGGTATGGCTTTATTTCCAGTTAGGGATGCCAAACACTGGATCTCTCCTGTGCTAAGCACCTTAGACTCATGCACAGTCAGCCTGATTTCCCCGGAGCTTCCGGAGGCACCACAGCAAAGTGCTGCCCGGCTGCTTCCCGGACCCGAGCAGCCTCAGCCAGGCGTGCCCGGGTGGCCGCGCAGCACACAGGCACAATTAAGGGGACACACGCTGCGGTAGATGTCAAAAGCTCCTTCTCGCACAGCACTCCCGGCTCGGAACAGCATCCAACCCCACGTCCTTGGGCGGCGAGCACCGACACAACCGCTCCGAAGTCAAGGTCATCCCCCAGCCTGTCACTGCGTCCCCACGTCCCGAGCCACAGGCAGGGCTGCGCCCACACGCCGGGTTCCAGGTCGGGCGGCCGAGGCTCAGGACCGGCACAGCGCCTAAGCTCCTGCAGGTTACACCTTCAGTTAATTAGAGAGCAAAGCACTGCTTGCGGGTCAGTACTCTGTCAGCATAAATAAGCATTTTCACACAGTCCTACATTTCTCTATTTCTTTTGGCTGATAACCTTGGACACTGCCCAAGTCCATCCCCAGTGACCACAATAATCTTTATCCCGACTCTAATCAGGGTCATATGCAACCTTATCACGCACACATCTTCGTAAACATGCAGCCTTTAAGCAAGCATAAGGTCATCAGAAACTACTATTTTAAGCAAGTTGGTGAAACACAAACTACTCATCTTTTGAGGAGTGTTCAAAATGACAAGTTCTGGTTCTGGACAAGTGGGTATTCGGGGGGCTATTGGACTGAAATACAGCTGCACGCAGAACTGATCTTTATAGTGAGGGATGGGTCCCTCTGTGCAGATAAAGCCCAGATTTAAAATATTTCTTTTAATTGTTATTGTCTTTGTGCTCAAGGACTGATTGTGGGAAAAATGCCATTCTCTACCCATAAAAATAAAAAGAAAATACAATAAAGCAGTAATTGGTCAATGATGATTGAACTAACGACTTTACAGTGCCAGTCAGACACACATAATAATTGCTCTTTGGACCCTTTATGAAGGTACATCACTGTTTCATAAGACTAATCCAGCACTATAAAAGTCTTTATTTTATGTCAGCCTCTGCCATTATCAGATACATGATAAGTTGCATATATTATTAAAGCTTCCTAATTTAGACATCACAATGCACGACTAAAGAAAGGATTATGGGCTATCCTCACCTAAAGTAGGCCAGAGGCAAGGCATTGTTTTTGTTAGATCTGAGTGACGAGGGTTGGGAAGACTTGGGTGCTGTGACCTGTCCCCTCCTTCTGTGGAAGGAGGCAGAGATCACTGCAAGCTGCAGAGAACTGCAGAGGTGAGGAGGGAGCTCACCTGTGCCACTTGCTCTGTCCAGCTTCTCACTAGCAAAGAAACTGAACTCATCCCGAGGCAGCTTCCCAAGACGTGGAGGTGGGCATGCCATGACTCTGCCACCTCAGCCGCTTTGAAGGTGGTGCATCAATCTGCCTCCTTCCGTGCAACACACTCTGAAGCTCTGCAACCTGCACCATCTAGTCAGAGAGGAAATCATACTCAAGGGCTCGGTTCACTGACCAAGTTTCTTGCATCTGCAGCAGCAGATCACAAAGCCGTCCAACTTCTTTCAGCCCAAAGAAAAGCAATGGGCAGTTTCATAGAAGATCATAGAACAAATTAGAATCATGCCAAATGGTGCCTGCTAAGACCAGATCTTGCCCATGCTGCCATGCAGGTGAGTCCCTTAAGCACTCTTGGCATAAACATGGAGGGAGTGGAGTGGGGAGAGTTCCAAATCTACTGGTGTCTGTGCAGAGATCCACTGATCCACTGTGCCTGAGGAAATGCAACAGGCTCTCCTAGGACCGTTTTCCAACAGGAGAGTGGGAAAAGCCCCCAGCATCCTCATTAAGGGCTTAGAGACAGACCATAAATTCTTGGTGTTGTGAAATGAAGTTGGAACACCTTTTTGTCTTGCTTAACCTATACCTAGAGCCTTGCAGTGCTCCCAGAACTCGTTTTACTTTTCCAGTCTCTCTCTTAAGTGCATTCTTGGAAACCTGTCAGGAGAAGACCGTGATTTAATGTGAAACACTAACACAAGCTCCTGCAACAACTCCCCATTCTGGCTGCACCCTCACTTCCAGTCCAAGATATGCTGTGCAGGATGTGCTGAGGCAGCCTGCACTCCTCTCCAGTGAAATGGCATGGAGTCCTTTCCTACAGTGGTCAGTTCTGAGACCTCACAGCCACCATCGAGCATGCTAATAAAGTTCTCAGCAGCTGGGTGTATGATTATCTATCAAGCACCACCACAAAGCGAAGTGTTCTGCACAGCAGCATTCACTCACTGCTAGCTCATCTTCACCTTCTAACTGCACAGCCTTTTTGGCCCCTTCTGGAAGTGATTGACAAAGCAACACAATATCTAACTGTGCCAAAAATATCCTGTGCAATGCCACAGCCTTGCTTACATCAGCATGACCCTTGGCACGTTGGAATTACCCAGAAAGCAACATCAGCTTCCCCCAGCCCAGGCTCTGCCATGGTGGGAAGCTATGGCACAAAGCACCAGGAAGGGCAGAGAAGCAGGCCTCAAACCAGGGGTGCTCAGAGACTGAGGTAGGTCTCTTGGATGCTCCAAACTGTACCAAAAACTTGATGAGAAATATCAGGGAGTCATAAACGTTGCAGGTGAAGAAGATAAAATGTGCTCATTGAGATCTCTTCAGCCTCAAAGTACACTACACAGTGTGCATAACCACACTGACACAGAAGGGAAGAAATAACAGAATTCCTTGGGTCATGGAGTAAAGCACTGGAACAATATTGCTCCATCATATGCTGCTAACATGCCTTGGCACCACAGGACTTCCAACCCAGACTGCAGACATATCTCTGGTGGAAAAGATGAAAGCAGAAGCAGAAGAATGAGGAGGAATTACAGTAGAGGGAAAGGCCAGAGAGAAATCTGTGCACCAGAACCACCACTTCCAGCTAGGCAGTGAGATCCCCCCGCTGTGGGATGGTGCACAGGACTGTGCTTCTTCATCAGCCATGGCCTTTGTGTTGGAGAAACCAAGGCTGTGGGGAGGAGGATTGCACAGTCCCCTTGCGCACTGCAAGGCAGGTGTCCATAGCCTGCTTCTGCTTGGCACACAGCTATGCTGGTTCAGGGCAGGCCAGCTGGCCTAGGCAGGCTGTATCCCAGGGAGCCAAAGGTGAGTGGTTGAAGTGTGGTCTGCAATTAAGCATTTCTCCACTGTGTGCTATCTTGAAGATTGCATCAAGATCGCCACATGAGAAGAGCCAAGGAGCTCTGGAAGGATGAAGTTTCAGCTTTCATATGCATCAGAGAGTTATCTACACACATTTTCCAACTGAGATTTGGGTACCTGTTAAAGTAAACCACTAGAATCCAACTAAGTGGTAGCAGACAAAGCCTTCCTTGTACCTAACAGAACTGAAGCAACACCTGAATTGGGAGCTACAGCTTTGCCTCAGGGGGTCACAGCTGAGAGTTCCTCAGACCTGACCTTGACCTATAGCTTCTGGAGAGCAGAGCAGTTTTGTTAACACTCGGCCTCTGCAAAACCAAGAATAACTGCTTGGTAGGAATTTGGAAATAGTAATTTCATCCTGAACTGCCATCAGACAACAATGCTATTTTGACACAAGGGAATGTGGGCTGGGGCTGAGGCAGCACCCAGGAACGCGCCCTTGGCAGGGCACACCACCCGGGCTTGACAGCTCCAGGGCCAGGAGGTTGTTAGAGGCTGGCTATTGACATTTCAAACAGTGAACACTTACAGTACTGATCAAAATTTATATTTGCTCTGTGCAGGCAGCAGGCTCAAGCATCAAAGCTTCTGTTTCAGCACTGTGCCAAAACCCATAAAAGTTTAAGGCTCGACCAAGCATTGATTCAGCACTAAAGCAGAAGCCTGGGCTCTGGGGACTACTGAATAGTTGGATTAAATAAACACTTTAAAAATACCTCTAGTGCTACCAATAAAAGCTGGGACTAAAGAAATACATAGGTAACCTTTGTCTGGCAAGAAGGGGTTTTATTCTCATATGTATAATAATTACATTGGGAAAAATGCTTTCTAAAATAGCTGCAACAACAAAAGCATTCACTGTGAAATCAATGTGCTAAATGCAGACATTTTAAGACACAGGTAAAAATAATTCTATTTGATGCTTGTTAACAGGGTTCAAGGGTCCTGCCATCACTTCCTGTCTCTTTCACAGAGAGGGAAGGGGAGGAAAGATGAGAAATAAGAGAATGTGAGCTACAACAGCATCCTCATGTGGATGCCTCATCCCTGGAAGTGTTTAAGACCAGGCTGGATGAGGCCTTGAGCACACAGGATGAGGCCTGTGGTCTAGTGGAAGGTGTCTCTGCCCATGGCAGGGGATTGGAACTAGATGATCTTTAAGGTCCCTTCCAACCCAAACCATTCTCTGACCTGTGGCTGCCAGCAGAGCTTCAGTATTTCAAAGGTTCACAAGACCCAAACCCAGACATAATTTTTGGTGACAAATTCATCCAAGCTTTTGATTAGGCTGATGGAGATATTAGCTAGATAGCACAACAGCATACCTACAAGCTGCTCGACAGCCCAAGCTTGGGCTGACCAGGACACATAGGCATGTGGCTTCTCTTCTATTCTCACCTAAGCACAGCCCTATCCGCAATGCATCTCCAAGAGCAGAAAGATCAGAAGCAGAGCTGGAAATGCTCACAACTCCGTCTGTGTTTTCAGTCTATCATCCATTTTTTCCTAAACCTGTTGTCTTGGAGCCCTGTGATTACCCAGAAATAAAAGTTAGCTGATGGATAGTACTGAGAACATTGGAAGCGATTCTGCTGGGAGTAAAAGCCTAGCAGGAATGAGAGTGTGCATGCTTCCAGACTTAAAAGGAGGCTTAAATAAAGCAATAAAGTAATAAATAAACCTGCTTGACGTTAACAAAGAAAATCTACTCATTGTACACGAGGGATTCTGCAGACAATGGAGGGACACAAAGGCCCTTACCAGGTCCCAGTGCTAGGACCAGGGCATTGCAGAGACATCTTCCCCAAGGTAGCTTGGATGGGGAGGGGGAGGGCAGCTGTACACTGCACTGCTTGGCATCATCTGGCTGAGTAACACAGTCTAGTCCATCTGGAAAGAATAACTAATTATACCCCACCTCTATTTATGTCTAATTTTAACAGCAAATTTCCTAGGATATAAAACATGATCTGTTACCAGCCAGGCTCTAGCACTAACGAGTGTCAGTGAGCACTATGTTACCCCAGTGCTAAACCTTTTTGAAGGTCTCCACGCAGTGCTTTGCATTTAATGAACAGATCAAGTAGGCCCTTCTTGACTAGGCCATTTTACACGGTGAGATTGCAAAATATACCTCTCAGGAATTTCTCACCTGTCCAAAAAAATGTCCTGTTTAACACCAGTGGATGGAAAAAGACCCCAAAGACCTGCTTAAAACAAGTCATAGCCTGGCTAGAGTGAAAACCAAGTTTGAGGCTGGGCCATAGAGGTTCTCTCATGGCTCCAGGACAGAAAAGATGTGCAATCAAAAAAGTACTGATATATAACCAACTAGAACTACCAAAACCCCTAACAAAGCTTCACTGTAAATTGTCCTACCTAAAGTCATTGACTTGATTTTTCTCATCGTAATATTCATTGGCTGACAAAACCCACTTGGTGTCCTCTTGGTTCATATGCCCCAGATATGCACTGCCAGTACCAACCTGGGACGTGCATCATCTGTGACATCAAAGAAGCTGTAACAGGGCTGAGACCTGTAGTTACCCACATGCTTCCACTCCAACATTACTTGATTTCACCTTTTTTTCCGTGACGACAAATGGATTAAAATTCTTTCCTACTATTAATCTTTTATGATTAGTTTTAACAACTTCTAGGCCATGAACAAGCTATTAGCAAAGAAAGCTGATGGAAAGCAAGTAAAAGGCAAAGGCAAAAAAGACCACAAAGACAAAGTACAACTCAAAAATGATGGCTACTTCTGCCCTTGTTAGTAAACAACTGGGTTGCTTACAGTCCAAACACACTGGGAGTTGGGGAGGTGCTGGATTGAATGCCCTGCAAAGTGGGAATTACAGTAATCAAGTCTCGTGGTCTAAAAGACCAGGGCTGCTCCTAGTAGCTCACTGTGGAACACATGGGGGCTTACCACAGCCTACACAAACTTCACAACAAAACCCAAACCCACCAGCTTCCAAATCCTTTGATGTCACGTAGCATGTGGCAACTTTCCAGAGAAAGTATGGGATCAAAATCTTGCTAAGGCTTGCTAAGGCTGCCAGATCAATGAACTACCCTTGAGCTTCCATTCTTGCTAGGAAAGAGAGCAGCTGATGGAGCTTCTTTCTCCTACACCACTCTTACCCCATGCAGGATTCCCTTGTCTGAAGAGAAACGTGCTTTGGATTTTTTCAGCTTAAATCTACCAGAGCACCTTTGTATTGTCCACAGGTTAAAAAAAAATACTGTTGTAGGATAGACAAAAGCCACAAAATCCATCTTCTGTTTCCAGATGAGATGAGATTTAACAAGGCCAAGTGCAGGGTTCTGCACTTTGGCCACAACAACCCCAAGCAGCACTACAGGCTGGCGACAGAGTGGCTGGAGAGCAGCCAGGCAGAAAGGGACCTAGGGGTACTAGTAGATGGGAGGCTGAAGATGAGCCAGCAGTGTGCCCAGGTGGCCAAGAGAGCCAATTGCATCCTGGCCTGTATCAGGAACAGTGTGGCCAATAGGACAAGGGAGGTTATTCTGCCCCTGTACTCAGCCCTGGTCAGGCCACACCTTAAGTATTGTGTCCAGTTCTGGACTCCTCAATTCAAGAGAGACGTTGAGGTGCTGGAACACGTCCAGAGAAGGGATACAAAGCCGATGAGGGGTCTGGAATGCAAACCCTATGAGGAGAGGCTGAGGGAGCTGAGGTTGTTTAGCCTGGAGAAGAGGAGGCTCAGGGGTGACTTCACTGCTGTCTACAACTACCTGAAGGGAGGCTGTAGCCAGGTGGGGGTTGGTCTCTTCTCCCAGGCAACCAGCAATAGAACAAGGGGACACAGACTCAAGTTGTGCCAGGGAAAGTATAGGCTGGATGTTGGGAGGAAGTTCTTCCCAGAGAGAGTGATTGGCATTGGAATGGGCTGCCCAGGGAGGTGGTGGAGTCACTGTCCCTAGAGGTGTTCAAGAAAAGGCTGGATGAGGCACTTAGTGCCATGGTCTAGTTGACTGGATAGGGCTGGGTGCTAGGTTGGACTGGATGATCTTGGAGGTCTCTTCCAACCTGGTTGATTCTATTCTGTTCTATGATCCACCGAGCTTCACAGGTATGAACACAAAGCCTTGGGTGATGTTTTCCTACATGCTGCACCAGATCCTTTAATGACACACATGCACACCCTAGGGCCCTTTACCTTCTACGCAGCAGAAGGCCAGAGCTGCATTATCAGTTGAGCCTTCTAGTCATCAGTACAGCCCTTGGTAGCAATGGTGGCACCTGTCAGCCTTCCGTAAATGCAATGAGAAACCCTTTATAGGATCAAATGTCTACACCAGGCAATCCCTGGTACCTAGGCAGGCTTCAGGTAGCAAAACAACATCGTTTTGGTTAGGCAAGCAGATGAGGAAACATCTATGAAGAAGGAAATCTGGAATCAGTCCATAGCAGCAAATCCTTTTCCAACATTTAACTCTAAGAATAATTTTAAGCAGAAATATCCTAGAGAAGACATTTATTCCTAGTCTACCTTTTATCCCCTTAGGTGACATGCAAGACTTCTCCTAACACACATTTTAAATCCCACAAGTTAACACAACTTCTGAAAACGTCACTGCTGAAGGCTACAGTTAAAGCATTCCTGTTCTCCAAATGTGTTTTCCCGTTTCTGCAAAGTTCTGAGACACCTGGGGTGGCTTGGTACCAATTGGCTTCTGGTTTTGGTT
The DNA here is from genome assembly GCA_013400475.1 of Tricholaema leucomelas. NCBI lineage: Eukaryota > Metazoa > Chordata > Aves > Piciformes > Lybiidae > Tricholaema lacrymosa > Tricholaema leucomelas. The sequence goes on along the minus strand of WAAF01009989.1, from coordinate 106,788 downwards.
ACTGGCAAGAAACATTAGCCTTTGCTCTTCAGAGCACTGATTTTGGAGTGCAGAATGGTATTGCAGCTTGGATTTGAGGTTTTCTGTAAACATGTGAGTGATGAAAGATCCTTTTAATCTCAGAATTAAACAGCCATCTAAGTTCCAAACTGCTGATTTGATCTAGAGGATGTACCTTTCGGTAAAAGAGCCAGGACAGAAAGGTGAGATGAGTTTCTGAAGCAGCAGTGGCAGTGTCACAAAAGCAGGGCTGCAGGTGGAGATTTAACCCCAGCCACAGGCACCCAAGTGGGATCCTTCAACTATGGAAACTTAGCTGTGTGTTTGTGCATCACCGATCTAGCAAACTTCACTGCCTGCCACATTCAGCAGATTGTCCCAACCCAGAACAACTTTCCTCACTAGGAGAGCTCTACAGCTGTGCAGATATCTGCTGCTTTATAAAGCTACAGAAGAAAAGAGTTAACTACACAAACAGTGAATTTAATGCTCCATAAGAACTACTCCAGCAGGGACCACAAGGCTACCAAACACCCAAACAGAGAAGAACCATCACAATTATCCCCTGGGGCATGTGGTTTGGTACCCTGCTTGTTTAAATAAGTGTAATTTTTTTCAGTTCACTAACACTAGGCACCTTCTGCCAGCACACAAGCGCTTCGTTTTAAGGAGTGAATTTCATAACATAAGCATGCAGCATCTCAAGAAGAGAATCAGTGTGCTTCTCTGCCTCAGCTTCTCTAGTCTTATCCTAAAGTCCACAGCAGCCCTGTCCCTGAGCTGACACAGAGCTTCACTAAAGTCATGATTTGTGCGAAAAGGAAAGAGTTGGCAAACATCTGAAAATGTTGTTTGTTAACCTGGCTGCTTCACAACTACCACATCTCTTTGTGGCTGAGCTGAACTTTCTCTCTAACTTGGGATTTATTGCTCTGGAAATACTTGGGGGTTGATGTACTTAGAGGCTGACTGGAGGCTCTGTTTCTCCAAGGAGCACTATTAAATCAAAGCCTCTTTTCCGGTACAAAGCTCCCAATACCACTGTCACATTTGGGCACTTTTAGGTCTGTTGGGAACATCTCCTTGAGTGAGGAATGAGAGTCATCATGCTTTGAGGACTTCTGCTTGCTCCAATGTGCAGTAGACCTCACACATGTTGGCTCCTCACCCATGCCCCAACCTCCCCTTTTCCTCACAACCCCCTCTCCTTGCCTGCTGGCCGCCTTGGCAGCAAGAGGCCTCAGCACAGATTTACCACACCCCCGTGCCACACAAAGCACCCATCAGTCCCTCATTTCCATTTTCCTTCCCCTTTATGGAGCACACTCAGTTGTTTGGAACAAACTAAAGTATCTCACCTTGCTGGAGCCAGGGGTTGGGTGCAGACAAGGCCCCTTTCCGTGTTTGCCTCTGCAGCAAAGCCTGGAACAGCAAGGGGCATACCTCAGCAGGGGGAAAAATGTGGAAAAGAAGCTAAACCTTCATGACAACAGTTCCTGGGTGCTACCCCAGTGCTAAAGACCCCAGCAGACTCACAACTCTCCCCACACCAGGCAGTACAGGCCACCTCTCCAGTGGCAGAAGATGACAGCAGAAGCAAGGGAAGGTCTTCCTGCTGCCACCAAAACTCACCTCCAAGCCACTCCATCTCCCCAGTTTCCATTTGCTTACTGAAACCCTTGAATGCAGCTTGCTGGATAAGGGACAAACAAGTTTCTTTCAAAAATGGCAATGCCAGAATACCTCTGACTTGCAAAAAACAACAGAAAAATTACCATCAGATATGTTTGTGCAGCAAGCTCGTTCTTCCCTTTTTATAAAGCCACAAGAGATATAAAATACAGAACATCCAAGGACCACATGAAAAGGATGTCTAGATCTGTTAAAACGTAAAGAAGGTTCCACCAGGCAAGGGCAAAAGTTTAGCAACAATAAAAGTGTCTTCATGGTTGAGTTTTTGTTGGTTTTCTTTCTTTTTATTTTTTTTAATGCACAGAGAGAGGAAAAGAGTTTGTGGTCATGTTTTCCAGCTTTATGTATATTTGTCTATCATTTTAATATAAACAGGGTGTATTTATAAAGCCTAAAGAAATGGGAAACAGACTCACTAGTTTCTAAACACCAAGAATCCTCTTCAAGGATGATATGCAATTAAAGAGGAAAGTCAGTCAAACTTTTATGACACTTCTGACCAAGGGTTTTATTTTTATTGCACGAAATCCAAAGTGACAACAACAGATATATACAGTAGTAGCACCCACCCAGCCTTCTGTTGTGAGGGGCCTGCCAGAATTCCCACTGAAATCCCACTTCTGAGAGTAAAACAATGCTTGAATTCATGTACCCTTTGACAGCAGAGTTCCCAGCCCTTCTGAACACACTAATGCACGCAGGGAAGCCTACGGAAATGGATACACACGTACGACCTCCACACACAGGCACAAATACCCATTAAGAGCAATTCTCTGCAAAGCCCCTGTGGAAATGGGATCTGTTTTCTATAGTAAATGCTATGGGGAGTCCAGAAATCCTTCAGCAGCCCAACAAAAAGAAAGAAAGAAAAAAAAATATATATATACACGCATAAAGAGGAAATGGAACAAAGTAGGGAAGCAGACAATGCAGCTGGTGCGTTATTTTGCACCAGTCCCAACCATCCCACTTGCACAGCAGTACAGACAATTTGATATTGACAAGGCAGAACTTCAGTTGTCAGGTTTTGACAGGCCAGTTTGGTAGTGAGGAAGGTTTGGCTTTTTCCTGAGAGAGGGGGAAGGGGGAGAGGAATGAAGGTGCTAATTAAAGACATAGAGCGTCTTATGTGCCCACGGAGAGAGCGCAGGAAAGGCTCATTAATGGCTCTTTTGATAAAGGATATCCAAAACCAGCGAATAAAGCGCAATGGAAAGGTCTATATATTTTGCAGAAGAGGGATGCTGCATGCTCCAAAAAACTTATGGTTCCTATCTAAAACAAGCAGATACAGAAATTTTGAGTCCAGTCCATGAAGAGTGTTTTGGGAGATAGGAGTTTTGCATCATTAAGAAACTGCAACTTAAACATCAAGTAGCTAAAAGAGAAAATAAAGAACAGAGAATTGAAAATGAGTAACAATTCCTGAATTTTGTCTCTTTTTGAGACAAATGTCTTTTTTTCTTTTTCCTTAAAAATGTCTTGTGATAACTCAGGTGCTGATACTGACCTGGAGACCCAAAACAGCTCCAAAGTATCACTTGTAGTTGTGAAACAAATGCGGCCTCCCTGGATTTCTCCTTTTACTTGGAGCATGGTCCTTTGGATAGAAATCAGTCCAAGGTACAGAAGCCCATGATAGTACACAGGAAGCAGCAGGAATGAATGGAGAGAGAGACAGAAAAAAGGGCTGCTTTCAGCTAGAATACATGGCACTATACAAAAGAGAGCATTTCTGTATCAGGGCAAAGGACTGTTCATTAAGATCTTCATTTAGGAGACTTTTCTCATCCTTGCCCCAAACTACACCAGAAAATACAGGAAAACAATTCCTGTGCTGGACTCCAGAGCCCCAGCGGCAGGAATATCCCATGCTGCATCTCACCCGCCCTCTGACCAAGCATCCCCTTGTATCCTGCCCACCCCTCTAGCACACAGGACTACCACCACCACCATTTCTCGCTGCCTCCTGCCTTTGCTGGGAAAGTAAGGTCTGGCTTTTCTAACCTGTTTTAAAAAAATCTCCAATGTGTCAGTTCTAGGGTACTTGGAATGGCTTGGTTCATCATGCTGTTATTCTTTCTCAGCTCCCTCAGCTTGATAGCTCTTGAGTTACCTGTAAGAATGCAAAGCTTCTTTATTTCTTCCATCATCACCCGGGATGAGCGTCCTCGAGGGACTGAAGTGTTTACATTTTGTTCTGATTCTCTGAGCTCTATTTCAGTTGTCAGATGAAATTCATCCTGGTGTAAACCCAGAGTAAATCCCAAGGAAGTCTAGTAAGTCACTGAAATTACTCCAAAACCATATGATGTAAGATTTGACTCTGCAATTGCAACAGGCTTTGCTTCCAGCCCAGTCAAGTCCCAGTCCTTTCTCAACCCATCAGCTGGAGCAGCCACACATGAGCTACCCACACAAACCCAGCAATCCCCAGGCAGCAGAGCAGTGAGGTTCTGGGGCACAGTCTGCTAAGGAAATGTGCAGAGCAGCAAGGCAACAGTCATATCCAAGGAATACGGGGTGAGGAGTGTCTTTTGTTGTCCTGGGCTTATCGTCAACTACAAGCAATTTTTTCCTTTGATGTCAGGTCACGACTCCCACTGGCCCACAAGGGACATGCTCACAGGTGTCCAAGGACTGGAGAACCCTCAGGAACAGTCAGGTTGTCAAACAGGTTAAGTCTCACAGCCATTTGAGCCAGAGCACTTCTACTCCCTCCCTTTGTGCTAGGCTTGACTCAAAAAGGCAGAAAAAGTTAAACACCATGTGACATGAAAAATGTGAGGGGTGATCAGCAATGAAGTGATAAAGCAGGCTGCCTCCCCTCCAAAACACCACCAGACTGCTCTACTCTAGTCAAGCAAAATTAATAATTCACATTGAATAATCTGGAAAATTATGTCTCCTGACTATGCCTGCAAGCAGCTTACAGTTTGCTTTTAGTCATTATTCTTGGAAACATCTATGAAAAGTTCTTGGTCCACTAGAATTGCTGTGGGAAGCAAATTCCAGAAGGGGAATGAGCAGAACTCTGGCCAGTACAGCCCAGTACTCTGTTGGGATGCAGGCAGTGGCCAGCTGACTGTACTGTCAGCACTGAAGCATTTGCTCAGCTCCCCAGCAACTGCTCCATTTTCTCCAACAAGCAGAACATGCAACACTTTCATATTTGATCTGAAATAGTTGGGGTTTATGTCTGCTTTAAGTTGCATACAGCAACAGGAGGAAGCTGGATGAAGGTGTAGTGGGAGCCAAACCTGGTGTTATCTGACCCTCCTTGGCAATGCCCCTCCTAAAGAGGTTTGCTGATCCCTGCTGATCCCCACTTCTGAGGCCTGGAGCAGCCAATACCAGCTAGGGAAAATAAGAAGAGGTTGGATCCTGACAGCACTTTCAAAGCATAAGAATCAGTATCAAAGTGAATGAGGTCATAAAGGAAATTTCATTCTTTGCTCACAGCTCAGTCTAGAAACAATATTCCACTTGGCTGATGTGAGTGATGCCATCTACATCCTCTGCTTAGTTGGGCCTCCACTGCACATTTGCCTCTGTGCTCTGGGACCTCAGGGAGCCTCACTCCTCCCTCAGACACCAGAGGTGCAGTGGTTTAATGTGGAAAAGTAAGCATTTTTTACACTAGTCTGAAGGCCCAGAAATCAACAAAGCCAGTAAGAAGAATGAGCCACGTGAAGTCTCAGCGTGATTCAGGTTGGGCTCCTGGCCACAAAAGAAAAAAAAAAGATATAGTGGAAAGGGAAAAGCTGCAGGCTGTACTTCTCCAGAATTTTTCTAAAGACCTTGAGAGGGACAGACCAGTGATTGAGAAGATACATTTGATCCCACATCCTTGCAGAGGATAAGAAGATCTCTCAAGGTCTTTCCTACTCTACATTTCCAGGATTTTAAAAACCACTCACAAAGAGGTTTTGGGTGATACAGAGTCAGTGGTGAATTGCATCATCCACCCCTCTGATTTCACTAATGAAAACCAGCACAGCCAGCACTACAGATGAAGTCAGATGAATCCTGAATGTCCTTGCTTTTCTGAGATTAGTCAGACCCATAGCAGTCCTTTTAACATTTTTTTTTCCTTGTGGTTATTTTTTTTATATCACACTTATCATCCAGGGAGCTCCTAGAAATAATAGCAAACATGCATGCACAAGGGTCACACAACTGCTAAAATGCTCATGCCCTATATTCTCTGGATTCTGCACTTCTGACCCAAGAAGTTTGCACTTCTGCAGACAACAATGGAGGAAAGGTTTCTAGAAATCCACCAATTATGCTGAAATAAGGAGCTTGTGTATTTTTCGTTAGTTGCAAACATATAAAACTCTGAAGATGCTAAAAGGCAGACTCTGCTAATCTGGAAATTTGAGTACGGGCTAAGTCTCTGCATAAAAGGTCCTGCATTTCGACCGCTGAGAAGCTTTTGGTTTCGAATCATCTAAAGTCCTCAGCTGCCCATCACAGCATGGTTCTGCTAGCAAACATTGTCAGAGCAACAAACTGGAGCTTTCTGCTGGCTAAAGGGAACTGCACCGCTCACACACCAGTGTCTCCCCTGGGCATAGGCTGCCCAAGCTGACAAATACACCCTCAGTGACAAGACTGCTTCCCTTCTCTGATCCTTTCCTGGGTGAGTGACTAACCAGAGGCTCTGAGGAAGTTTTTTCCATCACTTTGAGCATGGATCTTCTATTCCATCCCTCTCCCTCTCCTCTCTTTGAAGCCAGAGTCTCATTATTACTTTTGTGCAACATCCCCCCTTCATGCAGAAATCCCTGCAACATCCCTCTCAGTACAACCTCCTAATGATGCCATTTTCGCCTGCTGTTCCCATCCGAAAACATGCACACCAAATGTATTGGGCTGAGTACTCCTTACCCTGCGCCTTAACAGTCTCAACGTCGGGAATTACTCTGAGCCTTACACATCTCCTCCTCAGGGATCACCTTTTCTGCTTCCCTGCAGCACATTTGTCCAGAAGCTGTAAGGGTTCCAGAAGGAACTGTGCAGCAGTGCAGAGATGTGGCCCTGCCAGGGCAGAGCTTTTGTTTTTGCAAGATTTTCAACAAGTTTTCTGCACTGTTTGCTACAGCTTCTTCTGGGCGCAGTGAAATGCTCAATGTCAGTTTCAGTCACAGCCACACCGGGCAGCAAATGGCAAACACAGCATTAGGACACCGCTCACGTCTCAGACTCCTGGCTTGCTGCAGCAAAGATCAAGTTAACTTTGTCAAACGAGCAGGAAGGCTGGAGACGGGCAGGTAGGACTGCTGTGGAGGGCAGCCCGAGAGGGAGAGGTTGTTTGGAAGCAGCACCCAGTTTCTATAGACTGCCAATGCTTGGTGTCGAGTTGCCTCTCTCAGAACAGCCATAAAGCATACAAAGCGACACCCAGTGCTTGGAGAACTAGTGGATGGTGAGAAAGGAGGGAGAAGGAACATGCTAAAAAAGAGAGGAAGAATAGCCTAAGTTGTGAGCTTCCTATGCTCAGAGCAGCAGAAGACAGGCTGCACGCTGTTCCATGCTCCTGCTTACCACCGATGGTCACAGCAAGTGTCCATCAGGCAGCCAAGCAGCTGCCAGAGACACCACACAAGAAGGTGAACATGCCGTGGCACTCACACTGCCCACCACCTGCACTTGATGACCCCCGGCTCTTGAGATAACTCCAAACAACTCAATGCACCAGCAGTTCACATCCATCCTCCCAGTGCCCACCATGGTTTATAGACATACTTCAGAACCTTTATCACTGAAGTTCATGAATTTCTCTCATTTTAACAGCCAGAATCAAAGTTCACTTCCAGCACTTTTCTATCAATACGACTGAGGCACGAAGGCGATTAAAAAATTCCTCAAGTTCTGCTCACAGCCACACACATGCACACAAAATGAACAAAGCGAACATTTGGCAATGTTTGTGCTGCCAAAATTAAAATTAGGCACCCAGGCTGCACCTTAAGACAACTGGGAAGGCTGGAATCCATCAGATGGAGACACATAATGCCTACGTCAGGCTCTGATTCTGAAATGCCCTTTGGGAGAGGTCTGTGCTTTCCGTCAGCCTCACCAGAAATGTTTGAAACTAGTTTGTTGTGAAACTCCCCAAGCCCACACATCCCTCAAGCCTTTGTTTATAATTTCTTATTTGCATCTTTACTAAACAGACGAGAACAAAGGGGGTCACTTTCTGAAGCCCAACAGATGACTATTGCCTTCCTACTCCTTTGTTTCTTCTGCTGATAAAAGTGAAATTATTTTTGGGTTTCCAACAGAAGGAAAGCAGAAAGATTAAACCAAAGCAGAAGCTCACCACAACTTCTTCCAGCAAAGCACAGTCATTTTTTTCAATTAAAAAAAATGTTTTGATGAAGAATTGTAACCATTTTTCAGTGAAGTGGCTTTATAGTTTCTCTTAATCTAACAGAGACACCCACACAGAGGCTGCATTGTTTAACCAGCTGCAGTATCCCCCCCACCACAGTCCCACTGCACAGAGCTCTTTGCAAAGCTGTGAAGCTATTTATAGCCTAGATTCCCAGAAGGGAAATCTCCAAGGTGCCGCTAATTAGTTCTCCTAATGCACTGTTAATAAGAAGGGGAAACATGACTTATCTCGTGAACAACAGCTTTGTTGCTGTTTCTAATAGGAGCTAGGATATCCCACGGGAATTACTCAGGGAATGAATTCCACAGCTGAAAAGTGGATTTCCTCCACGGTATTCCCTCCATGGTATTCCCTCAGGAGAAGGTTTCACAGAATGGTTTAGGGTGGGAAGGACCTTAAAGATCATCCAGTTCCAACCTCCCTGCCATGGACAGGGATACCTTCCACTAGACCAGGTTGCTCAAGGGCTCATCCAGCCTGGCCCTGAACACCTCCAGGGAGGGAGCATCCACAACTTTCCTGGGCAACCTGTTCCAGTTTCTTCCTCGTATCCAAGTCTCAATCTGCCCTCCTCAAGCTTCAGTCTGTTCTCTCTCATCTTTTCACTACAAGCCCTCCTTAAAAAAAAAACACAAAACAAAACACAAACAAAACCTATTCCCAGCTTTCTTGTAGGTCCCCTTCAGGTCCTGCAAGGCTGCTCTAAAGTCTCCGCAGAGCCCTCTCTTCTCCAGGCTGAACAGACTCATCTTCCTCAGTCTGTCCCCACAGGGGAAGTGCTCCAGTCCCCTGATCATCTTTGTGTCTTTCCTCTGTGTCTCTTGTTTTGGGGGTCACATAGCTGGGCATAGCNATCCACAACTTTCCTGGGCAACCTGTTCCAGTTTCTTCCTCGTATCCAAGTCTCAATCTGCCCTCCTCAAGCTTCAGTCTGTTCTCTCTCATCTTTTCACTACAAGCCCTCCTTAAAAAAAAAACACAAAACAAAACACAAACAAAACCTATTCCCAGCTTTCTTGTAGGTCCCCTTCAGGTCCTGCAAGGCTGCTCTAAAGTCTCCGCAGAGCCCTCTCTTCTCCAGGCTGAACAGACTCATCTTCCTCAGTCTGTCCCCACAGGGGAAGTGCTCCAGTCCCCTGATCATCTTTGTGTCTTTCCTCTGTGTCTCTTGTTTTGGGGGTCACATAGCTGGGCATAGCATTCCAGGTGAGGTCTCACAAGAGCAGAGTAGAAGGGCAGAATCACCTTTTTTGATCTGCTGGCCACTATGATTCCTCTTGGGCTGGACGGTTCCTCAGGTGTTTGTCCTGAAGAACTCATCACTGGAGTGAAATCCCCTCTTTATTAACAGCAGGGGACTTTTGACAATCACACAGTAAAAAAAAACTACATGCACCTCCCTTGAGAAACTAACAGCAAGCCAAAGTCTCAACAAAACTTGTCAAAAACATCATGAATGCATCACAACATATCTGCTCAGGGACACCTCAGAATGAGGAGTTAACCTGCTGGAGAACCTGAACAAACTGTAAAACTCCAACAACTCCTTTTACAACAAGTACAAACCCACATGGGCAAGCATCTGGATGAACACAGATCGCAAGAGCTATGGAAGAAGGAGTACTGTGATGGTTTGGGTGTCCCCCGCCCCCCCACACTTTAGAAATTACCCAGACTAGACTCAGTTGGCTCTGGAAATTTGAATGAAGCTTATATTTACAGCAATTTACAAGCAGATATTTACAGTATATACAGTTTTAGACAGAAATATACAAAGTAAAAAATGTAATACAGACACAACTCCCCTCCCAGAAACCTGAGTCCCCAGGAGGGGCTCTCAACCACCCCTCACCTTCCCCCTACCCCTCTCAACCTTACCCCAGTCCCAAGGAAGAATGGAGGTTCGGCCAAGAGGATTAAGAAGCAAAGGTGAAATCAGCCAAAGCAAAGGAAGGGTGAGGTTAGAAAGCAAGATGAAGTCCAGCCAGCAGACCCAGCTAAGTGCCCAAGCGAAGTACAGAGTGAAGTGACCTTATCTTTTGTTTTGCCTTTCTTCTTTACACATCTCAGCAAGACTGTGAGCGAAGTAGACCTCACCATTGTTTTCATTTCACAGCCTATGATCTAGTTCTTCTCACCAAAACATTCTAGCTAGCTTCAAACTAGCACAAGTACAAATCTCAATGGAAAGCTAAACTCTCACTGACTTGCAATGCCCAGTAAAGATAGGGTTGAAGAGCTTTTCTGCATCTAGATCTACCTACAGCCTTGTATGAGTTATACTAGCTACCGAGTCAGAGGAAATTACTGCTTGTTCTGTCTTCTTATGGACTGAATGACCAAGCAACAAGAAAGCCTTGGCCATCCTGAGAACAGCACCTCTCATTTTCACAGCACTCGTGCAAAGAGCTCACAGGGCCACACTCTTGAGAGCTGCTTTCTACAGTTGCTTACATAAGCAAAAGTATGCTTGAGAAAAGGTCAAACAAAAAGGTTTGCAGACACTGCTAGAGTTGTTTCTCATCTAGATATCACTGAAATGTACCAGCATGTATTTCCTTTACCATCTCAGGTAGACTCACATCATCTTCTTCATGCAGGTTAGTGACTGGGCATGGGGAACAATAATAATAACTTGAGAGAATACAGGTCAGTGATGGAAATGTAGCATAAAGGATCTATCCAGGTGGTTTTGTGCTATTTACTAACTGCAACCTGAAAACTCAAACTGTTGTCGAATTTTGCACGTCAAATGTTACTACTTAGTAACTGCTTCCAAAATTAGATAGCTTTTAAAACAGGCAGAAACAGAGCCTGATTCTGTTAGGTCATCATGAAAGCACCAGCTGTACTTGAAATAGCCAAACTTTACATTACCAGCAAGGCTTTCTGCACACAAAGCCAAATCTTTTCATCTCTGGCCTGCTCAATATTCTAGTGCCATCTTCCACCTCTTCCTGAAACTGTCCTGGAAGTCTGCTGGAACACTCAAAAAGAGGTGTTAAGAGTGGGGAACAGTCTTCACGAAAAGAAAAACACTTTGGGGGGGGGGAAAGAAACTAGCAATCAACTTTTATTTTAAATGACCATTGTGATGTCTCAGTTTTACACCTGCTATATATTTAGAGTGGAAAAAGTCAAACAGCCGCCCAAAAGGACATCTTCTATAAAATGGTTAATGCAAATAATGAGGATTTCCAATAAATTCAAGCCACATCCATGTTTGGCAGCTTTGTCATCATGCCAAGAATTTATCCAACACCCCTTTTATTTATGATGAACCAAAAGTCACATAGGACTTTGTCATGAGGAATCCTGTTAATGAGACTTTTTAAATTATACACCTTGTTGGCCTTGAAGCAACCCTCCCATCACTGATGTCTCTAGTCCTACACACATGCTGCAGAAGCAGATATAAAAAGCAGCTGTCGTCAATGACCACATGAGCTCAGCACCATGACTGGAAGAAAACAGACACTCTAACAAGTGCTTTTCCCCTCACCCCAATTTTTGTAGTGTTATTGAAGCACTTGTCTACCAAAAACCAGATGTTCAGAGTCAACCAGGCTACAGAAGTCCCAAGATCCATCTCTAAAGGCTGGTGGGTCTTCAGAAGACCAAGAGCAGCAGCAGCAGCAAATGTTGATTTCTGCTGAAAATCTAGAGCAAGATGGGAATGACTGCACATTAGATTGTCCTTCCAGCACCCGAAGGCATCACGGAATGACCTTCGAGTTGTTTCAAGAGACAGATGTCAATAACATCAGCTAGGTCTGTCAATCCTTTCCATCTCATATTAATTTTGCCTAGCTCTTCAAACATTGAAGCAAATATTTTTAGAACTCTGAACATTAATATTCTCATACTGCAGCCAGCATAGATAAGAACGCACCCGACAATACCACAGTTGGAAACTGCTGCTCTTTGGGGCACACAGAATATCTGGGTTTGCAGTGCTAACAAGAATGAATTTCTCCTCCCCTTCCAACATAGCCACTGAGCTTTATTCATCATGAATACGAGTGCCAAAGCAATGAGTTGTCAAGTTCTTTCAACTGGGGATACAAAGACATGAAAGGTGTACACATCCAGGCATGTAAGAGCTTTAAGATACCAGCAGCTCTCCACTGACCTCAGCCAAACTATGTAAGTGAATACACTGGAGCAGAGCAAGCAGAGAGGACTAAGGTTTTTGATCTGAGTTACCAAACTAGACAAGGTAGAAGCTGACAAAAGATCAGGGCTACTGTGAATTGCATCCATATGTCAACTGCAAGGTAAAGACATTAAACAGGTAAATGGGCAGTGACAAACTGATGGGTGACTTCTGAGAACTGTTTGCACTTACACAGGCTCAAAAGAACACAAAATGCAAAGGAGATGACCCAAGAAGAAACAGGCTTCTCCAAAAAGGGACAAATAGTTATTCTGCTCTTGGCTTTTAGTGGTTTTTAATGCACACATAATTTTTACTTTCTGGTTGTTTTTTCCTCCTGAATTTCACTTTTCACATTTGTAAACACGATACCTCAAGTCTTCTTAAGATTCAGAACTCTGCAGGGTCCAAAAACCTCCAGAGTTACAGATCAAATTCTATTCTGATCAAACATGGTTAGTTCAGGGATCGAGGATGAACCCTCTGTCTTGCTGAACAAAACAGAGCCTACAGCTGACGAGCCTCTCTCCCCCTTTCTACTGCTTTCCTTTCAACACACAAGTTTGGTCCACTCCTGAAGATTTCTGACTTCCAAATAAAATCATCCTTTGAGTTCAGATGATTAGGAGAGCCAAAAGGCATTGTTTTAGTTTTTGCTACATTTAAAACCAGTTTGTTTTCCTTGAACCAGTCTGTCAAAGTCTTTTTGCAGTTCAGGCGTTATGTGAGAAACAGATTTGCCATTAAAATGCACAGTCGTGCCATCTGTATAAAAATGTATAGCACAGTAATGACATAGCCTTGCAAAATCATTAATAAAAAGAAAAAAACAGGAATGACTGACACTACTCAACTCGGGGAGGGGGGAGGAGAGAGGGGAGAGACATTGACACCTTTGACTGACAAAGGGGGGAAGAGACAGCCCTGTGAAGAGAAACAGATTGATGCTTCTCCCGGATTCTTTGTCTATCTGACAGAGTATGGGCAGCAGCACAGGCCACCTACTTGCTGTGCTGAAGCCTGCAGCACGTTAGGCCAAAAGCTTTGGTGAAGTTAGCTAGGAAACATTTCCACTACGTTTTCCTTTCTTTAAGGTACGCTAGGAAGAGCTCGCTGTTATATGGCTGCTCAGAAGTCCCCTTTCACCAGCAGCTGCTCTGCACAGGCAGGGAGCACCACGTTGGATCCCTCCGCAGCTTTGCCTAGCCTACCCCTGCCCGTGCAGTTGTTTTCAGGAGCACTGATTTTGAATCTCTCTATTGTGCAGGCCAAGCTCTGATGGTTCTGACAGCCCCACTGTTGCGCTGCCTCCCATCCAGCTTGCTACCTTGCAAATGCCACATCCTTCAGGTTCCCCCTCGCAGGGACTATACTGCGAGCTGAGGGAACCACCAGTAGCAATGCTGAGTGCCTTCAGTGGTCTGGTAAAGCAGCATAGGCTGCCGGCAGCCCTCACGTCACACCTACTGGAGAGGATTTAGGATCAGGGTTGATGAGTGTTGGTCCCACCTCACTGTGACAAGCCAGCAGGATACTGTGATTCACAGGGGGAGATGTGTGAGTCTTCCAAAAACATGCCTGGAAGGAAAGAACTGATGAGGGCATCTGAAAAAGATGCACATATGTTTTTTCTGATGGCTCAACAGCAACCAGTTCTCTAGAATTTTCCTCAGGTCACACAGGTGAATGTTTTCCTTAGGCTGAAGCCTTCTAAATATAGCAGGGGAAAGATTCATTTCTGGCTGTGTTGGGTTTCACAAGTGCCCCTTGGGCTTTGTTTACCCATCATCTTGTCAACGTGGCATATGCAGCAGCTCGCTATCAGCTATGTGCTCCGCCCTTTGCGTCTGCCTGGGTGCTGAGCGACTGCAAACCCACAGCCTCTCAACAGTCCTGGGGCCCAGCCCAGGTCTTCTGCCGAATCTAGTGACATCTGCCGAAAACACCAAAAACAATAAAAGCCCCAAGAAGGCCTTTACAAGGTATTTGCTAGCACTCACCCCAGGGACTTCACTGTCATTTGAGAGAAAACGCAGTAATTGCGGTAGAATTATAGACTGCAGTTCTACTTAGACTTCCTAAACTTAACCTCTACCATTAGAGACCTAAATTTGGAGCAGTCCATTGTGCCACTTGGAGGAAAGCCACAAGTTCAGCATTAGTAGCTTCAGCTGTATAAAAAGATCTTTTTTTCTTTCTCTTTTTTTTGTCTTTACTGATGACTTGTGTTTCATAAGCCCCATGCTATTTTTAGAAACATGAGAAAGTAAAGTATGCATCCTTTTAAATCTGGCTTTTACTGCACCCTGTAATTTATGGTGATATAATAAGTAATTTGAAAATAAAGATTTGAGATGACATTTCAGCATTAGTGTTTTTTAAGACAAAACAAACATTCAAAATAAAACCTAAGCCACCGCAATGAAATCTATCATTAAATGCCTACTTTCTGCTAAATTTGTAGTTATGGCAGCCCAAATCTCAAACATTTGTTGTGACCTCTCACAAAGTAAAAATAATCATATTATTCATTGTGGTAGAAGACCAATATAGGATATTATTTCATCCTGGCCTTAAGTATCCATGGAATTATACAGCATGTCTTTTAAAAGTGTATTAATTACTCTGAGGAGTCCGAGCGACTGCTGGCTTTCAGAAAGAAATGTGCATTGCCTCATCGGATTTGCTTTATTTCTGAAGACTAGCACTTTTTAGGCTCATTTATGCATAATACATCAGATCTGACTTCTTTAATCAGTGCTGAAGTTCTCCCGAGTTCAGATCTCTGCCTGACTTGCAGACACAAAGGCTTCTGACTCTTCAGGGGAAATTTCAGACACACTTTTTCTCCTGTTCGCTGTGTAAAAGCTGCCACTGTACCGGGTGCCAAAACCCAATGCTAGACTGCAGTGAGTAATATGTGCCAAGCAGCTCAGCTCAGTCCCTTAGCTCACTCCAACAGCCCTCTCATCACACCAAGCAGCACCCTTTGTGTCCCCATTTATGGCACGGGATCTTTCTGAGAGCAGCAGCCCAAAGAAACAGCCCCAGGCTGCGATGCAGGCATGCAGCAGCTCTTCCTATCCATGCACTTACTGAGCCACTTCTCTGCCTCTGCTTTTCACCCAGCATTAGTGCTACTTGGGCAATACATGAGCTGATTGTTACCACCTTGGCTGTAAAGTGAAAGCAGCGTGGAACATCTTCCTTCCAAGGAAAGGCTGAGGGAGCTGGGGCTCTTTAGTTTGGAGAAGAGAAGCCTGAGAGGTGGCCTTATTCACGTTGATGAAGATGTGAAGGGTGAGTGTCGGGAGGATGGAGCCAGACTCTGCTCAGTGATATCCAATGACAGGACAAGGGGCAATGGCTGCAATCTGGAGCAGAGGAAGTTCCATATGAACATAAGGAAGATTTTTTTCATTGTGAGGATGACAAAAGACTGGAATGGGCTTCCCAGGAGGTTGTGGAGTCTCCTTATCTGGAGACATTTGAAAGTTGCCTGAATGTGTTCCAGTGTGACCTACTCTAGGTGACCTTGCTCTGCCAAGAGAGCTGGACTGGATGATCTTCCAAGCTCCCTTTCAACCCATAACAGTCTGTGATTCTGTAAAGAATGGAAATATCCTACTGCAGTTTCCCACAAACTCTGGGAATTGATACCTACCAAGTGATACCTATTTTCAAGGCCAGCCACTATAGGAGATCAAATGAACATTAGAAGTTTTCTCCAGGATAGAGGGAAATTTGTAAATAGAGGAGTCTACCAGTTTTCTTCCTTTTAGGATGTCTGGGAAAGGTAACAGTCATAGAAGAAACTCATTTTGCATTAAAATCTTCCCATTTGTTGAGCTCCAGACTCAAACACCTCTAAAAATCGCTACAGCTACCTGAGAGGAGACTGTAGTGAGGCCAGTGTTGGCCTCTTCTCCCAAGTAACTAATGACAGAACAAGAGGTAATGGTCTCAAGCTGTGCCAGGGGAGATTAGGTTGGACATTAGGAAAATTTTCTTTACTGAACGAGTGCTGAGACATTGGAACAGGCTGCCCAGGGAGGTGGTGGAGTCACCATCCCTGGAGGCAGTAAAAATCCAAGTAGATGTGGCACTTTGTGACACGGTCTAGTGGCCATGGAGATGTTAGGTAACAGGTCTTACAGGTCTTTCCCAACCTTAATGACTCTATGATTCTATCTAGTACTGCTGCTTTTGTTCTTTAAATCGATCCTAGCCCTGTACTATCAACTATCCCAGTACAGTACCAGATCATGCCTTGCCACACCACACGTAAGCTCCGATTTTAACTTGCATGTGCATCTCAAGGATAAAAAGAAGGTTTTCTCTGTTAGAGTGACAAATCATTTGATTTTGAGAAGGCAGAGAGAACTAATCATACATTTTGGAAGGCAAACAGACTCTGATCTATTAAGCAGATCACAAGGTGGCATGCAATCTGAACTCTAAGCTTATAAAGGGACAACAAACCAGAAATGGCTACCTATGACTGCTTATGACCAAGCTCTACACAACCAGAAGATCACTGTGCACTTCAGGTGCACAGTTAATATTTAGCCATTTAAAGTCTTCCCTGGATTCCAAAACATTCTGGGACTCTCATAAACCTCAGAGCTGCCAAATGCCCACCTTCTCTGACAGTCCAAAGCATCTAGCTCTAGAGGCCTGAGTCTAGACTTTTGTGTCTCGAGATCCATCAGTCTGCCCACCTCTCAAGCAGCAAGTGTGAGCTCTATAGCAGAACACGCAGAGATTGACATTCTCTGTCTCTACACTCATACCAGCTTGCTGACTTCAGAGTGGCTTGTCAGGTGCAAACACGGAGAGATTAGCTCTTGGCTTTTTAGATTTTCATCTCCTAAGGTTTTTGGGTAGTGGTGGTGGCAGAAACCAAGAAAAACATGCACATTTAGAGAGAGAAAAACACTTTCTTCTTTTTCTTCAGCCACGAACCAGATTACTTAGGTAAATAATAAGCTGAAAATCTGTAATTAAGTGAGAGATGACCTCATTCACATTGATAAAGATGTGAAGGGTGAGTGTCAGGAGGACAGAGCCAGGCTCTGCTCAGTGATGTCCGATGATAGGACAAGGGCCTATGGGTGCAAGTTGGAGCATAGGAAGTTTCACATAAACATAAGAAAAAAACTTTTCTCTCTGTAAGAGTGACAAAACACTGGAATGGGTTGCCCAGAGAGGTTGTGGAGTCTCCTCCTCTGGAGACATTCAAAATCCACCTGGACATGTTCTTGCGTGACCTGCTCTGGCAGGGGGGTTGGACTGGATGATTGTCCCAGGTCTCTTCCAACCCCTAACATCCTGTGATTCTGGGAACTTTTTTCCCCTCAGTGACAATTTTCTCACAACATTATTTTGAATTTGTAAGGATAGCATAAAAGGAGAAGTAGAAAGGGCAAAGAAAGACGGGGAGTGGTGGGGATGTTGGAAATTCATTTTAATGGTAGCTGACAACTCTGAGCAAGATTAAAGACACATGCTGTTGTCTACTTGCCTGAATACTAAATTTTCTGTCTGTGATGGCCTCACTCTGGAGAGCTGAGCCCAAGAGGTGGGCAATTTGTGGAGGACAGCTTGGGCAAATGCACAAACAGCACCTGCTGCACTTCTTCTTAGCCCTGAGACAACCAATTCATTCTCAAGGACCAATGAGAGCTTCTAATTGTTCCTCACTGGAGCTCTTGCTCTCTGTCTCTCTGGAACAGCTAGTCAAAGAAAAAGTGCAATAAATGATGCTACACACAGACTAGTGTGACTTATGGAGATGGCAAGTCTTCTTGCCAGCCTGAATTGGTAGCTGTGACAGAAGAGAGGATGTAGCATTTCCCATGGAGGTAGCTCCACAGCTCTCAAGTGCTGGGGTGCAGATAAATCAACAGCAGAGCATCTCTCCTACCCTTTTCCAGGTACCTCAGCATTTTTGGAACACTTAAGGTTTGGGAGTAAGAGATTAAAAGGTCTCTGTTCTGAGCAGCTCTTTCCTATCCCTCTTTGTGAAATCAGTGGAATTCTTCCTACTTACAGCTTGCTTTTCCCTATAACTAAATATAGCCCTGGAGTGGGGAAGGGGGGGGAAAAAAGAGCAGCTTTTAGACAAAGTGGGGTAAACCTTACCAAAATGTGGGGTTTGTGGGGAAATGACTTATTTATTTTCATAAATCCAAAATGCCATTTGAACTACCATTGCAGTAGCACTTGTTAGGCTAGGGGAAGATACCAAAAATTCCCAAACATTGATATAATTTGAAAAACAGGGCAAGCAGACTGGGAACTGATTCCTTTCTAACTTACATAGTAAAACAACTCTGAAAATGTTGCAGATGTTTGTGAAAATAGAATTTACTATCAAGAATAAAGAAAAAGGGGGGGGGAAAGCCCAAACAACAACAAAAAATCCACACAGAGTTAATTCTTGAGACTCACATGATCCACAAAATACTAAACAGAGAGAAAGAGTAGAATACATTCATAAACACAAGTGTCAGTATGTGTGTGTCTGAAAACAGCTGGGAATTTAAGACTGAAGTGGAACTGTTCCCCAAAGGATGTTATTAAAACCTGCTGTAAGAAAAAATGATGTTAGTAAACACCTTTATGATGAAATAATTGTGTGGAAGTCACTGTTACACGAGAGCATAGACCCACAGCCAAGGACGATTGCTCTGTGATGGTTGATTCATTTATGAAACAGGAGGTATCAAGTTTTACATGGTTTGGCTGAGATTGGTGTGGACTTTATTTTTACTTTTTAAATTATTCCCACAAGGCTAATGGATTAGAACACATTTTGCCAAAGACTACATTCTATAGCACGTTTTAGGCAGAGGACACACAGTGTAGGCAAAGCTTGCTTTCCCCATGAATCAATAAACCAACAAACATCTCCCTATTGTGTAATTTTCCATTGTTTGATTCTATTTAGAGAAGATCAAAGCATTGTGAAGTCATGGGAGGAGGTGTGTTAGCCAAGGAAGCCTTTTGTGAGACATCATGAAAACGGCCAGTCAGCAGGCAAAAAACTTGCCATAGCATGGATGGCTTCACAGGTCCACAGTTCAGAGCCTGCGCCTCCCACACCCGAGCACAATGCAGGAGAGGAGCCCTTTTAGAATGCAGAGGAGTATGAAGGATAGGAACTCTTACTGTTAATACTGTGTCCAGTTCTGGGGCCTTCAATTGAAGAAAAATGCTGAAGTGCTTGAATGTGCCCAGAGAAGGGCAAGAAGGCTAAGAAGGAGGCTGGAGCACAGCCTTGTGAGGAGAGGCTGAGGGAGTTCAGCCTGAAGAAGAGGAGGCTGAGGACAGCTCATTGCTGTCTACAACTACCTGAAGGGAGGTGGTCCTGTAGCCAGGTAAGGGTTGGTCTTTTCTGCCAGGCAACCAGTGACAGACCAAGGGATAGAGTCTCAAGCTGCAACAGGGGAGGTTTAGGCTGGATGTTAGGAAGAAGTTCTTCACAGAAAGAGTGATTTGCTTTGGAATGGGCTGCTCACGGAGGTGGTGGAGTCACCATCCCTAAAGGTGTTTAGAAAGAGACTGGATGTGGCATTTAGTGCCATGGTTCAGTTGACAAGATGGTGTTGGGTAATAGGTTGGACTTGATAATGTCAAAGGTCTTTTCCAACCTCGGTAATTCTGTGATACTTCTGTGGATCAGACTCAGCCTAGGTTGACTGGATGATCTTGGAGGTCTCTTCCAACTTGGGTGATTCTAGAAGCTCTGAAATTAATATTAATGGCTGTATTGTGCTGTACTTGCTGCCTTGGATGAGTAGGGAGAGACAGGTTGAGCTTATGGCTCTTATGTGAAATACCTCATGCTGTGCTGTTCCTGAGCCTGAGTGTTCCCTGTCAGACTAATGAAAGCACAGGCACACAACATGTTGAGCTCCCAGCCCATTCACTGCCACAGCACAAATACTGGAAGCTCCTGTAGTACCTAGTTTTGCTCCAATCTGTAGAGCCGGGCTGATTCCCAGGCTGATTCCTGCTGGGAAACCAGCAGGCTGTAGGTGTACCACCAACACCTAGAGAGAATGCACCATTAACCTTTCAAACAAACCTGCTCTCTACGTCTCTGAGTAGATCATCACGGCTCACTTGTTTCCACAAATGAATGTGATGTCTGCCAGGCATGTGCATCGCCTGCGACCATGTAGTCCATTCAGCCTGCAGCTGCCACTCACCAAGGGTATAGGACACAGTGAGCACACAGGGAGGCTCAGGAGCACACTTGCCAGTTGAATTGGCCTTCTGAAGGAGACAACCTTCATAGTTTGCCACCTGCTGGTGACACATTGCCCCTTTCTCTTTCCAGTGGCCTCTGACTACACTTGCTCCCTTAGAACAGGCAGGTGACTGCATTGGCTTGATCTTGACACATGAAAGTAAAATAATGAAGCAGCCGCATCCAGCTGCACTTGCTGTAAGCTTCCTAACTTTCCCTATCTCAGCACTGCCCTATTTCAGTCTTTGCCTGTTTGCTCACAAGGAGCAGTGCAAGGAAGAGCAGGTCGCATGATTCTCTGTTCTGGTGCAGGAGATGCAGAGAACATCTGTGGAACAAGGGAACGGCAGCAAGCAGAGATTGCCAGCAAGCAGGACCATGTGACGGCAGCAGGGTGCCCAGCGATCGGACTCCTCCCAATGGGAGGGCAGCCCCGTGGAGAAAGAGAGCACAAAGGCTGACCGTACACAAGGAAACAAGAGTCCTGCTGAGGCCAGGGAGACCCCCTCCAAGCTGAAGACTGCAGAGAAAAGTACTCCAGATCAACATAGCTTTTAAAATTGAAAATGACTTTTCACTCTTAAAGTAATTTCAATGCAGAATGCATAATACACAGGGACAAAAACCCTTTTCTTTTCCACTAAACAAGCTTTTGTACCACCTACAACCCAGGATTAAACTTCAGAGCCAGTTACACAAAAGATTTCTGTAAAGAAATCAATCAATCACTTGTCAAGCGTGGGTTCAGCACCTCTGAAAAGCAGGACATTTCTCAGGTACATGAAGACATGAGATCTTTATTTAAACCACCCTCAACCTGTTTTGCTCAAGTCTCTGAAAGCTGTGACCTAAACGCCTTTGAGGAGCTTGGATTTCAGTCCTAGCTTCTCTAGATCCAAGTCTACTGCTCCTCAGCATAGGCAGCTCACCTCTCCTGAAGTCTGTGTGGAAAGGGAATTCCTGCCACCTGTGCACCAGCCAGCTCCCATGGCATCAGCTGCTCTAGGTGCTGTGGGGGTTGTTGGGACCTCCAGCCATATTTGGGCTCGAAGAAAGAGGACCTCTGACACATTGCTTCACTCTTTCAGCTTCATTAAACTTCTGCTTTTATCTATACTTTAAAGCCCTTTGTTAGACAGTTAACTGTCCACAACACAGGGATACAAAGAAAAAAGGTGGTTCAAGTTATTTATAAACTTTTAGGACTCTATTGTTTCATGGATGTGGTCAGAGCTTCTGCACAGTCAGACCCCACGTTCATCTACGTTTTGTTATTTCTTTATTGTATGTATACAGGCAGAGTGGACAGGAATGATCCATTGACCCCTTCAGCCCACTGTGGGCAACTGAAGAGAATATCACCTCACCTGAAATAACTTCAGTCACAGAATGCATTAGGATGGAAGTGACCCTCAAAGGGCATCAACTCCCCTGCAGTCAGCTGGGACACCTTTGTCTAGATCATATTGCTCAGTGCCACATTGACTCTGACCTTCAATGTCTCCAGGCACGGGGCCTCAAATGCATCCCTGAGCAGCCTGTTCCAGTATTTTACCACTTTCATTCTAAAGAACTGCCTCCTTATGTCCCACCTAAATCTATCCTGCTCCTGTTTCAAACCATTGCCCCTCATCCTATCCCATAAAGGCATTCAAACCCTTTTTTAATTGCACACCAAAGCAAATAACTCAGGGAAAAAAATTTATGGATCAGACCAAGGGCACAAATCAAAGCCTGTCACCAGTTTGAACATGCCTTATTGAGAAGTCTCTGCTGCATCAGAGAACCTCCAAACTGGGAGGAGATTATAAAGCAAGTGGATTTGGCCGTTGTAGCCACTTTAAAGCAGAGCTCCAGATCATGGCTGTTGCAGGGCCAGACTAGATGCTTGATTATGGGAAGCAACAGCATGCTGCTGGAAGCATAGGGAAGGGCCTCCACAGCTGCCCTCAAGGTTCTGCCCTCTTTTACTGAATCGTAGAATGACCAAGGTTGGAAGGGACCTCAGAGATCATCTACTCCAACCTCCCTGCCGTGGGCTGAGACACCTCTCAACTAGACTCAGTTGCTCAAGGCCTTCTCCAGCCTAGCCTTGAACACCTCCAGGGAGGGAGCATCCACAGCTCCCCCAGGCAATCTATTCCAGAGTCTCAACACTCTCTTACTGGAGAATGGCTTCCTAAGATCCAGTCTAAACCTAGTCTCCCTCAGCTTAAAACCATTACCCCACGCTTATGAAAAGCCTCTCTCCAGCCTTCCTGCAGGTTTCTTTCAGGTATCTGAAGGCAGCTCTAAGGCCCCTGCAGAGTCTTGTCTTCTCCAGGCTGAACAACCCCATCTCCCTCAGCCTATCCTCATAGCAGAGATACTCCAGGATCATCTTTGTGGCCCTCCTCTAAACTTAATGGTGCAAAAGAACCAATATCTGTCTGCAAAAGCAGCACTGACAAACACTTGTAACCCGCCTGGCTGCGCAAGCACAGCCCCTAGGGTGGCTCTGCAGCTCCTCTGCTCTCCCAGCAGAGACAGAAACCTCGCAGCCCCAGCCGCTGCAGTGAGTGCCGTTTCAAAGCACTGCAGCAGCTGCGGTGGATGCCACCTTACCCTGGGACTCTGCACCTGTTGCTGGGCTGGGGCTGTGCCCAGCAGAGGTGGCGTCTCAGCAGGTGCATGAGCTGCCCAGCATCAGAGAGACTGGACCACTGCAACCACGCATACAAAAATATTCTATCAGGCACAGAGTGCTTGGAGGCTCAGTATCTGCTGCTTTTTGCTTGTGGCTGCTGACAGAGGCATCACTGGAGGGCTCTGATTTGCCACCTTCAGATTTATTTACATTTGTGTCTCGAGAAGAGTGGCAATTTGCCAGCGTTGGAAGTGCTTAATCGGATCTGATGGGCAGATTAATTAGTGCAGGCCGCAGCACTAGTTGCCTTCCAAGAACATTACCTTCCTTTTTTTTCTGGTCAAGGTAAAGTAGGAGGAGGTCAATGTCACCAGCATGGTTTACATTTCACTGCTTTAATCTTTGTGGGGTTTTTGCTTCCTCCAAGTAAATGAACTTTGCTTTTATTTCTCTTGCAACAACATACTCCAAGTAAAATGGCACAGGGACACAAAAATCAGGAATGCAGAAAGATTAAAATGTTATTTGTCCCACATCCTACGCAGCCTCCCTTCCTTCCACATTGTCATAATCCTTTTCTGCACATACCCACCCTCCCAGCACAGTCCTCTTGGTATCCTTCCATCTTTGAAAATAGGTGGTTTGGAATACTGAGCATTTTCATGAACACATGTGTATATATAGAGCCATAGATATATTAAAAATACACATGTTTATAGATTTATACATACATATGTATAAATAAATATATATGGAGAGAGAGAGTTGCAGACACAGGATTTGGCCAACCGCAACCAGACTGAGCAGTTAAACTCAGCTGGATTATTCTTCATTTTCACTGGCCTGACCAAAAATGTGAAGGCAGCCGGTTATGTATAGACTGACAAAGCAGAGAGAACATGGAGATTAATTTTTTATGGCTACAGAATCATTTGCACTCCGTAACCTTGGGAGAATGACGCTGCTGGCAATCGGGGACACACATCATCTTCATGCTACCATGGTAAATGTGGATGGACCTTTTGCATCTGTCACACCACAGTAGGCAGGAGTTGCATATGGAGAGCCAAACCTCCCCAGGACACCATAGAGACCATGCAACTTTGGAACAAAAACGGAAGGTGGGGGGGGGGAGAATTACTTTCCCAATTTTTCCACCTTACAAGAAGGTGCTCTTTTAGACTTCAAACAGCAGAGGAGGCCACAACCAGCATGGGGACCAGGCATGGTCAGCAGGGTTCAAGCACTTGGCCCAAGAAAAGCCCTCACCATCTACCATGGGGTATCAGAGGCTAGGATTTATCCCTTGTCATGTCCCTAGTACACAGAGCTACACAAAACACTCAACTTCTGTGGACTACCAGCAACCAGCAGGCCAGAGGCACTTAGATGCAAAATACTGAGGTGAGTGGATCCAGCAGCTCACTCTGGACCTTTGTAGCTTTCTCCATTCAGATTTTCTCTAGCAGTGCTTGTTTTCTATTACTCTGGCACTCGAATTTATTGCAGCAGCAGCACTAAGGAGAGAGAGAAACCATCTCCAGCACTGTCCAGTATCCTGGTTTTGCAGGTAGATGCAAACTGCACCCACTTGCAGCCTTCCAGAGTGCCCGCCCCATAGGTGAGTAGCCTGGTTGGAGGTTCCTGACTTCCTGGAGCAGGAAGGATGGCTCACTGGAGGTGTGCTAGTTTGAAGCTAGCTAGAATGTTTTGGTGAGAAAGATAGATCAGAGGCTGTGAAATGAAAACAATGGTGATGTCTACTTCCCTCACGGTCTTGCTGAGATGTGTAAAAAAGGAAAAGCAAAACATAAAGTCACTTCACTTTGCTCTCGGCTTTGCTCTGGTCACTTCGCCTGCTGGGGAGCTCGGGGCTGCTGGCTGAACTTACTCTCTAACCTCACCCTCCATTTGCTTTGGCTGATTCACCTTGCTTCTTAACCCCCCCATGGCTGAACCTCTATTCTTCCTTGGGACTGGGGTAAGGTTGAGAGGGGTAGGGGGAAGGTGAGGGGTGGTTGAGAGCCCCTCCTGGGGACTCAGGTTTCTGTGAGGTGAGTTGTGTTTCTGTATTACCTTTTACCTTGTATATTTCTGTCTATAACTGTATATACTGTAAATATCTGCTTGTATATTGTGCCAGCTGTAAATATAAGCTTCATTCATATTTCCAGAGCTGACTGAGTCTAGTCTGGGTGATTTCTAAAGTGTGGGGGGTGGGAGACACCCAAACCACCACAGGAGGAAAGAAAAAAAACACAACGCAAACCAACCACACACAAAGAAACGTTCACCTGCTTTTGCCCAGTGCAAAGAAACTGGGTAGGACTCCACAAAGCAATAAAGCCAAGCACTTTAGGATGAATATAAATGGTTGTGAGTTTTTTTTAAATTTCTTCTTTTTTCTTTTTCTTTTTTTTTAATGTATCCTCCCTCTCATACATACGCAGGGAAAGAAAAAGCTTTCCACACAAGGAATGACCACAGCTCCACGGCCAAACCCTTATTCAATAAAAGCAGAGAACACATTTTCACATTTCCCTATTTACTCTGACTCATTTTCAGTAAGCTGAAGATAACTTTTCTGCACATTTACGGTGCTGTTTCCAATACACGTGGCACCCAATAAAACTCACCACTGCTGCTCCCTGCCCAGGACTGTGCTCCAGTTCCTCACACACCCTGCGCCTACTGTCGGGAGGTACAGCTCTACCACTACAGGTCGGGTTATGTCAGAGCTTCAGTTCAAACCTGCTTTTGGATCGGTGTCCCAGGACACAGCTTTGCATTTAGCTGGGCTTTGTTTCACACACTGAGACAAATTCACTTCCCTCTATGTTATTTAAGGAAGAAAAAACCACCAAAACAACCAACAAACGCCACAAAAGGCCAACAAAACCATATTGCTTTATTTTAACTAAAGAGGAAGGGGTGGAGAGGAAGAAGCTCTGCCTTTTGTTTGAACATGTATTTGTCTTTAATTATTTCCAAGGGTCCCAACTGCAGTGGGACAGGTGGCTACAAGATGCTAACTGTTCTCCAGAAGCATCTCTCGTGCGTGTTCAGTTTCCCACTGCTGAAGCTACAGCACAGTTTACTCCAGGGCCACCTCCCCTTTCTGTGACTGCAATTTATAACCACAGAGCTCACACCTGTAATTTTAAACCCATGCTTGAGCTGTGGGCAAAACCCAAGTATCCTCTGTTGCTGCCAAGTCACAGAAGAGGTAGCCACATCATTAGAAACTTTGACAGAAGGAAAAAACACCATCCTGCAGGTACAAGGTGCAAGATATGCCTACCCCTATACAAAGAAAGTTCCCAGCTATTTTCAGTGACAGTGAAATTTCTTAGTTCCTCTGGTTATGAGGCAAACCTTTCCGAACAGGGATCTAAGATAAGCCTGGTGGCTGAAGCTGCCTGAATACTCCAACAATAGTGAGGAGAGGTTGAAGATGGTGCGTTTAATCAAAAAGGAGTGTTTAAGCTGCAGTTTAATGACGACAATGTGAATGTCAACACTGTTAACAGTTTCACTGCTGATCTGATTAGCAGGGAAATGCAGCAGCCAGTCCAGAGCATGGGTAACCGGAGTACTTTTCCCACCCCTTCACACCCACTCCATCACTTGACTCCAACTTAAAAGAACTGCTAACTTTGATAACAAGCCAGATAGTTCATTGGCTCAGTCCTTCCCCTGGAATGGCAGCAGCTGGTACATATTTATTTTCAAATAAAAATTAAAAAAAGCTTAAAGCAGTCACATGCACATTAAGTTTTTCTGGGCAGGGCCTGTCCTTATGTTCTGTGCTTGTAGAGCATCTAATTCCATTGGGATAATAATAATAAGGAACAACTGTGTAAGAGATGGCTGTAGCATGAGCTGACACAGTGGTCTACTTCAGATGAGCCTAAAAACATTTCCAGTTCCAAGCACTGCCTTCTTTCAGCTGTGTGAGCACAGCCCACAGCTCCTCCTCGTTGTTACAGATCTGATTCCACAAAGCACATTCCATGAGAATTTTTATTTATAGAGTTAATAACTCCCAACACAAACTGGGCTCCCAGAGCAGGCTCCAGCCTACTGAAGGTGGCCCTTTACCTTCACCAGACCAAGCTGCCCATTTTGAAATTCCCTCTCTGCACAAACTTACATCTACATTAATTTAGAGTGACTGTTGGGGTTTTTTTGCTAGGTTACAGGGGACAAACTTTGTTCCAGAGTTTCGGAAGCTGGGGCTCTGTTTCTCTCACAGCTGCAGCTCACAGCAAGCAAAGTGCCTTAATTGCTCCAAGATATCATATGTACGTATGTGCATGTATGAGAAACACTTTCATTCTTCATTTTCAATATATGTCAGTTATTTACAGATTGAAAAACAGCCTTACAAGGATGTTACAAAGTTCGGTCCATGAAGTATTGTGGAGATGAGAAATTGAAGCCATTTATTCCATAAGCTATTAAAAGGGGTTCTCCAACACCTCCACCTACTGTGGGTATCAAATCATAAATACCAAAACCACATAGCAAAAGGACCAAAACTCCCAACTATGACAAGTCCTAAGAAAGAAAAAGAATTAAAGACTCTCTGTATGCAGCTACCAGGTGAACTTGGGTCCTACTCTACAGAGAGTACAAAAACTAAAATCGGACCAGGATAGGATTTGTCACCTGAGCCAAAGCGACAATTGTTTTGGTTCTCAGAGCATTAACTGAAGACATGAGGCACTGTAGGAGTTCACAGACTCAGCAATTGCAAATGTCAAATGAACATAAGCCAGGTCTCCCAAAGCTCTGGGCACACCCTGCTCCAACAAAGAACTGTAAAGCTGTCCACTCCTCATGCCAGGCAATAACCACAGATAGGAACTGTGATCTCAAAGTAGATGAATATTGATTTTAGAGATCTGTTAGCCTGGTGTTCATTGGGATTTTATTGCTCCACACCATCCTCCATTTCTTTCCCTAAGGCTCCTGAACCTCAGAAAACATTTCTGCAGTCTACATAGATACAAAGATTTAAGCAGAGGTAGAGAAACTCCCAAAAGGGGACTGCAAGCAACATACCTCCTCGAACTACAAATCTAAGGTTAACTGTGAAGACTCTCAGCTCATGCCCACTGTCTTCTATCTGTAATCTTCAAAGAAATTATCCCAGAACCTCAGTAAGTGGATGGTCTTCTCTTAACTCTCCCAGAGCAGAGAGCTTCATCTCAGACCCTAATGAGTCAAAAAGGTAAGATCAGCCTAGCCAGGCTTCCAGATTGGGCAACCACTCCCTGTCCATTGCTGTGAGTGAGACCTCATTTTAACACAGTGCACAGCACAAGGCATGGCATCCAGCTTCTCTGTTGCCAGGCTGATTTGCCTGGTTGGCCATGGGCAAAGGACACACCAAAAACATCAGTACTTTAGTAACAGATTTGCCCCTTCTCTTCCTGTTGCTGACTACTTGGCATTAGTGACTCGCTGAGGTGAGGCAATAGCTACTGAAGTCATAGAAACATAGAATCATAGAATCAACCAGGTTGGAAGAGACCTCCAATGTCATCCAGTCCAACTCATCTCCAAGTCCTGTCCAATCAACTAGACCATGACACTGTCTCATACAGTCTTTTTTTGAACACCTCCAGGGACAGCAACTCCACCACTTCCCTGGGCAGCCCACTCCAAAGTCCCAGCAACACAGCTCCTTCAGGCAACAGCTAAGCAGTTTGGAGGACACTGTTGTCCTCAACAAATCCATAGAAGGATTTAGGCAACAGTCATCAGTACATCACAGTCATGAGAGTTTTGTCCATCCATCTAATAGTGGCCACCTAACAGAACAAACAGCTGAAGTGCTCTCTTGTGGACCACTGGTGTCACCTGCAAGAAAATGATGGACTGTGGTTTAGAAAGGAACCCAAGTTTAATACGGTTTAGCAAACTAATATATTGACTTGTGAAACTCACAAAATTAATCCTGCATCCTCAGAAAACCAACTCAGTTAGAAGGAACTTCTGTTCTCATGGAAAAAGCAAATGTTCACCATCTTGAGGCAGAGCAGGGCTGAAGCTGTGCAGGAGTTAGGCTTGGAGCCATCCCAGGCTCTGCAGCACCTGTTGCAGCAGATAAAAAGAAAGAGTGTAACAGAACTGAAGTCACAGAGGCGGTCAAGGACAGCATCCACTGGTGTTAGACAGCGTCCATTATCCATATTAAACTAACGTGATATAGGTGAACTCAAGAAAACTTGCCTAGCAAGCAAGTCAGACAAACTCTGACCAGGTTCCAAGTGCATGGGACATTAATTTAATAGGTAATAAACGACAGTAAATCAAAGACGTGCTTTTCTTATAGCCAGGCTTGCATTAAAGCATTACTGTCATTATCAGTAGCAGAACAACTACCATTTAGTAGCAGCACAACCTACATCAGAGAAAAGACAAACAAAAACCAAAAGGTGCAGCCTTCATTGAATG
Source organism: Tricholaema leucomelas (assembly GCA_013400475.1). NCBI lineage: Eukaryota > Metazoa > Chordata > Aves > Piciformes > Lybiidae > Tricholaema lacrymosa > Tricholaema leucomelas. Next base: position 77,189 of record WAAF01009989.1, on the reverse strand, counting down.
GGTGGAAGGAACAAGGCACCTGAGAGGCAGAAATTAACAGACTGTCAGTAAGGTACCAGTAGAGTGTGGCTGAGGGAGCTGACGTTATTCAGTCTGGAGAAAAGGAGGCTGAGAGGAGACCTTATTTATCCCTACAACTACCTAACAGGAACAAGGAGGCAGACAGCCTCTTCAGGAGTACAGGAAATAGATGCAAGCTGTGCCAGGGGAGGGTATTAGGAAATATTTCTTCACTAAAAAGGTTCTCGAACCTTGGAATGGTCTGCCCAGGGCAGTGATAGTGTCACAGCATGTGGATCTGGTACTTAGGGACATGGTTTAGAGTTGACCTTGTGGCACTGGGTCAAAGGTTGGGCTACATGAACATCTCTTCCAACCAAGGATATTCTGTGATTCTGTAAGATGACAACAGCATTGGTAGGCAGGCTCTGCTCCCACTGCCAGTGGATGCTGCTTATGCATCCCAGGGAGGTCTGATAAAATGCCTTTCCTCTGGGAAATGGGATGAGAGTGTTTGCTCGTTTTAAATACACTAAACACCCATTAAATGACAATTGTTTCTGGTGACCTAGAGCAAATTAAAACCAGTGTCTTGAAAACAAGATAATATGTGCCAGTTCTCCAAACTTTCTTTAAAGCAAACTCACCAAATCAGGAGGAATGTAAGTGAGGGAACAGGAGGACTCAGCACAGCAGCTCAGACATCAGACAGAGCAAACCCATACGGACTCTCAGGCTTTTCCAAATAGCTCTGCGAATAAAATTAACTTCTGTCTGATGTATGCTGCTGATGAATTTGAGCAGTCACTTGCTGCTCTGCCCCAGCTGACTGTAATGTTCAGCCAGACATCCACAATCTGCCTGGGGACTAGAGTGAGCTTCCTCCATACCTGTCATCTTCCAGAGGACCGGAGGAAAACACACAAGCAGTCGCTCACAGAGGTACAGTGCATCATAATGAAGATCAAGGACATCCTGATTGCTGCAGCAAAGTGCTGCTGAACATCTGTTAATGCCAGAGAAGGTACTTCAAAGAATGAGGACAGCTGGACTTCACATAAACTGAACCCGCTAAGTGCTTCGGCATGAGGCAGTGAGTGGGGCAGGTGGCTCCTGAGAGCTGGTCCAGAAACAGGCCCACCCTGATGTGCACAAGGTGACTCTGCAGGGAGAGAAGCACAGATCCTCCCTCACGTCAGGCCTGCAAACCTCCAGCTGCACTGATCCACCCAGGGGAAGGCTTCCTGGGCCTGCAGGACAGGGTTTAGGTTTCCCACATCTCCCTTTCCTGTGGTGTAAGCCTGGTCTCCTCCCCTCCTTCCTCCTCACCCATGAAACACTGTTGCGATGAGTTTTTGCATGTAGCTGGAAACTGGGATTCACACCTTCCCCTACTCCCTTCTCCGAGCCTCAGAAAAGCTTGGATTTTCTCACAGATTAGAAACTATTTTCACTCCAGCTTAGCACTAATGAAATCATTCATAACTGTACTGCTAAATCCTTTTCGTTCAGAAATATAGGGGGAAAAAAACCAAAAACCCTAAGGCAGACCAGACCTCAGCATTCACATTTCATGAAAAAGTTGATCTGATTTTGGAATTTGGCTTTGTTGTCAGTCAGAAATAAAATACAAAAATAAAAACAATTTGTGTCTAACATTGCTGTTGATGATGTTTTCAAAATATTTTGTCTCGAAGGAGGCAAAACAAATAACAAATTTTCAGTGTTTCCTGCAAAATAAATTCAAACTTGATGTGCTTTTATGAGCCAACTTTGCTGAGGATGAACAGGTAGAGGGAAGGAATGGTCAGATGAAAGGACAAATGTGAGTAGTTCTACAAAAGATTGGAAATCAGACAAAAATCACTCAGAATTAAATGCACACCTCCCATTTACCTCTAGTTTTTCTCAAAACTTTAGCTCACACATTAAATAAAAAATGACAATTTCACACAGTGGGGGAAATGGTTTGGACAAAAATCCCATTTTAGAGTTTTCTAAAAAACCTGTTCTTTTGAGATTGTCAAAACAAAATTGGTTTTGTCAGGGGCGGGGGGGAGCAGGAAGAGAACCACAGTTCTTTCATCCCACAAATATCAGCAGTTTACCTGCTCTCATGAAATGTTTTGATGTCTATGAAAACTGCATTATGGAAAAACGTAGCCCAACTCTGGCTGAAACTAGAGATGTGCTGCGAGCCTCCACTCCCTAGATAGCCCAGGGCAGTTGTCTTCCACCCAGCTGTCCTCTTGTGCTAGTTTGAGCCTAGCTAGCATGTTTTGGTGAGAAGAACTAGATGATAGGCTGTAAAATGAAAACAATGGTGAGGTCTACTTCCCTCACAGTCTTGCTGGGATGTGTAAAGAAGAAAGGCAAAAGACTACTGCATGNTCTAGTCTGGGTGATTTCTAAAAGCGTGGGGGGCGGGGGACACCCAAACCATCACATCTTTTATTTTGGCGCCCAACGTGGGGCTTGAACCCACAACCCTGGGATTAAGAGTCCCATGCTCTACCGACTGAGTCTAGTCTGGGTGACACCACAGAAGCAAATGAACTACTTCTCCAGTTCCTCATCCTGCTCACCTTACTGCTGTTGATGCTCACTCTACTACTGTTTTCTCTAAATCTTCCCCTTTGCTCTTCCTAAATAGTCACCCTGGAGGAGACCTAAGGGATCTTCCTTCCACAGAAGATAGTGTCTTTTCTTCTTTAAGCCTTTTTTGGCCAAACTCTAAGATCTTTTGTACTCACAGGCTCAGAGAATGCAAGGTTGGAAGGGAGCTGAAGGATCATTTAGTCCAACCTTTCAGGGTAAGAATACAATTTAAACGACGTGGCCCAGCACCTTTTTAAGCTGGGCCTCGAAACTCATTCAGATCAATACTGGAGTGGATGAGGACAGAAGGAAAATGAGTGGCACTACATTTACTGAAAATAAGTAATGGGTAATGAGCACTCAGCACACACCCATTTCAAAGTTTAAAATAGGCTGCAAATAAACTGGTAAAGTTTATCCCAAGAAAGGGCCACCTCCAGCCCTCCTGTGTTCACCAGGGGTATTAGTGCTCCCTGACCCCCAGTACAGCTCACAGTTTGGGCTGGGGCAGGTCGCTGGACTGTGGTGTTTGTCAAGAAGGTGTGAGGAGCTGCTGCACTGCTGCACAGAGTCATCACTCTCACCAGGGTACAGCTATGAACTGCATGACAAAGTCTTTTGTCTGGTTGCTCTCCTTCAGAGCAACTGCAGCTGCCTCCCTGTTCCGGCACAGGAGCTTGAAGTGATTATAACTTCCTCTAGAAACTTAACTCCCTGACTTTCTGATTTTTAACACCCAAATGGAACACGAATTCATATTATAAAAGAGTAGCAGAGATTAAATAAGGCAGAATTCATTAATGTGCCAAAAATATGTGCCAATGTGTCTCCAACTAGTTAAAAGACAAATACACAGATTGATTTTTTTTTCCTCCCAGTACATCCCACATTGCCTATTTCCTAAAACCTTCTGTCAAATGCATAATCGACTGCTATGTCTTCAAAAATAGCACTTTTTATAATCATTCATCTAGATATTTGGGAGTGGATGGTGCACTGTCTGTCATGCCCATGCAAAGTATCTCTGCCGACACTCTGGACAAGCACCTGGTGCTACCACACCCTGTGTGGAAATGGGTGGCAAGTGGGAGAAGCTGGCTGAGAGGGCATGGCAGAACGGGCAGCTTTGCACCATGGCAAGAAAGGACATCTGCAGCCTGCAGTTCCCCACTTCTTGGCAGGTGAGGAATCGGCTCACATGTCTTCTCAGGTCTATGTACCTGCGAGAGAGTCTGCAGCAACTCTGGAGGGTGGCAGGCCAGACAGACAGGAAAAGTATCCCATGCAGAGGAAAACCCAAGAGAATCAACTTTCCTTTATAGCTGCCAGAAGACCACACTAACTTCTCTGCAGAGTATTTTAACACAGAATCACAGAAACATTCAGGTTGGAAAAGACCTTCAGGATCACCAAGTCCAGACGATAATCCTATTCCACAAGGTTCACCCTAAACCGTATCTACAAGTACCACAGCCAAGCAACTTTTAAACACATCCAGGGTTGGTGACTCAACCACCTCCCTGGGCAGCCCTTTCCAATGCCTGACCACTCTTGCTGGGGAAAAAAGTGTTTCCTAATGTCCAGTCTAAACCTACCCAGTCACATTTTGAGGCCATGCCCTCTTGTTCTATCACTATTTACCTGTGAGAAGAGACCAGCAGCAGCCTCGCCACAATGTCCCACCAGATAGCTGTAGACAGGGATGAGGTCTCCACTCAGCCTCCTCTTTTTCACACTAACCAGCCTCAGCTCTTTCAGTCACTCCTCATAAGATTTATTCTTCAGGCCCTTCCCCAGATTTGCTGCCCTCCTCTGCACTAGTTCACAAAGCCAGCCAGGTTGCCCTTACCAGACAAGGTTTCTCTACACACACAAGCAAAACTATCTCTGCTATAGTCAACGAAGAATCCCCATCTCAAAGGAAAAGCAGCTTTCAGTTGCCTACAGAAAGAACCCACCCACACTTGCCTCTTCTGAGTTCAGTGAAAGAGAAATCTCCCATGTGCAAGGGGAGCGGTGTGCAGGCAAATCCAGGACAGGATCTCCCAGAACAGTTTTTACAGCACTTGGCCAAGTCTAGCCTGAGCTCCTCAGGCTACCACAGCTTCCCCAAGCCCCCATCATCTCTGGAGACGTGTTAGCTGGTGCCTAGACTGAGGGGTGGTTGATTCCCCCTTACTCTGCTCAATTTTGGAGCACCTCTCCTCTTGCTGGCAAGATTTGATGTCGGCTCTTCAGAGCAGACATGCTCCTGGGCTGTGTGCTTTCATGCAGAGCTAGCAAAGCTGCATTTTTAACAACTACCTATGGAATAGAAGGGCAAGAAATGGAGAGAACCTAGAGCAAGGTGGGCAGGAAACTCTTCCTATCCTTACAGCTAGCAACTAGCCATGGATTTTCTTGTCTTCTTTAGTGTTGCAAGAATTTACTGTGGGTTTTATACTGCTACCTCAGGGGAGCTGCTTATTGTATCTCATTTCCATTTTTACATTGAAAATGTGGATTGTAAAATTTACTACGTTATAGGTGGAGTTCAAACTCACAGCCATTAGGCTCTTACAACCCTACTAATGCCACTTTTATAGGTGTTGGCTACAATCCGAGTTTACTCTTTTGTCAAATGAATCGATGCAGCTCCCAAGGAGTGACCAAGATTTGTGATTTAAATAAACAGAGCTTGGGAAGTCTCCCAGAGAGTTTTCTTCTCCAAAACGAACAACAGTTAACAGAAAGTGATCCTTCAGAAAATGTCTGGTAGGAACAATGCTTGTAAAGCATAAATTGCAGGGGCAGAGGAAACAAAACAAAACGGTTCCCACTTGTTTTTATGCAGAGTCAAAGAAACACTTAGCTGGAAACAAAAGAAATCAATTGAAGGCCAGAAAGAAGAGATAATGATTTCTTGAGTTTGGCTTAGTAACATCCAGAGCAATTATGCAGCAGTATTAAGGAGGTTTTGCACATCTACAATCCGACTGGGACAGAACAACCATGGCCCGAGGACAGTTACTCTTTTGACATAAGCCAGGTCTGTTTCACTCCTTTCTGAGTTGTGCCAAGCTAAGCTGGGCCTGTCTGCTTGACTTTCAGCTCCATCCTGCTCACCTGCTGCTGAATACAAGAGACACCAGACCTATGTCAAGCTCCCTTCGCTGGAGCTGGCTGCAGGGTCACTGCAGGCTCTGCCTTGAGGTGCGGGGAACCACCGCCCAAAATGTTTGTTTTGGCAACATCTTACTGCAAAAAGGGAAAATGTAAAAGGTAGTTCAGAAGCAGCCATGCCACAGCCCAGAGTTCTGTATCTGGGCTCTCTCCATTCAGGTCCACACCAAGCTTTTCCTGAAAATCTCCAAATCCTCCTCCCTAAGGCATGAAGCTCCCTTCCCCTCCCACGAACTTCCTCTGCATGCCCAGCGAGTGATGGGCACAGGAACACCTCTCCCAGCCCACTCGTATTTGCAGGTGATTCTATGGTCATTTTCCTCTCTTCAGCAGCCACTCTGGACTAGGTTGGGGCAGCATGGCTGTCTTGTCCTGGTTGAGTCAGGATGCCTTGCATTTTGGATGGAGAACAGGCTCTTGTGAGAAACACTTCTACAGACTAAGCTTCTCCATCCACCAAGCACAACACAAGCCTCTCAGCTCCCCTCTGAGCTATGCTTGAAGCATATCACCTTGCTTGAAGGCAAAAATGAAGGCTCATACTACTCAGATATAGGACAGAGTAACAGAAATGAATAAACCATTGTTCCCACCACCGCTACTTTCTCTGGAGCTGCACCAGTGATATATAAAGATACTAAAGATACAAAGATTAAACACTGTCCAAGTTTTAAACAAAAGCCTGAGAAGGGATTTGGGGCCACCAGTCCAGGAGCAGCTGCCAGCGGAGGAAAGTGCTTGGCCCAGAGCTGAAAGGTGAGCTTATGTAGCAGCAGTATGAGGTGACTGCTCCTCTGGGCTCTGCGTGGCAGGGAAGACAGCAGCATGAGAGGTGAACACGCACACACATGAGGAAGAAAGTAGAGACACCCTGTGCTGTGAGGAGAGACCCCTAAGCCTCAGAGGTTTTTCTGCCATTTCCCAGATGAATTTGGGAATCTACTTCCAACAGCCAGCAGGAACAACCTATTTCTCTGTTTAAAGTCTTACCTTCTGAAGATTAGGAGGTGAAAGGTAGGAGCTCTCTGCCCCAGCAAGAGCTGATCCACGCCTGGCCTCCCATCCTGGCAGCGCCAGACCCCAGTTCATGCCCAGCTACTGCAGAGGACAGTAACCCTAACTTGAGTCAGTGCCCTGCCACATGCTCCAAGATAGGTCCTGCCAGTGCTTACATGTCTATACTTCAAAATGGTTGCAAAGAAACCATTTTATGTTAGATACCAAAAGTGCTGCAATTACACTCAAGACTTCAAGATACTGTCAGATTTTTACTTGAAAAGTTCACAAATGCACTTTTCAGTACCTATCTTTTCTTTGAAGAAGGAGAGAGGGAAAGTAAACCAACAAAGATCAGGAGATTTTTCTTTCATCAAAGTTAAGTAAGAGTAGTGAAGCATCTCAGCATTTGCTCAGCATCTCAACAAATTCCTGCTCTCCCCTCCTGCTTTAGGGGAAAAAAAATCCTGGGTAATTGTTGAAGCTTACTAACAAAGATGCAGAAAAATGCAAACCCATCAATATTTGGGCAATTCTGAAGAAACTGTTGGTGTGATGGTCTGGGTGTCCCCAGCCCTCCTTACCTACACAGTATTTGCTGTGTCCCCACATTGCTGTGCTCTGTCCGTTGTCTCTCCACTGGTTTTTGCATCCCATCAGTCACACTACCTGTCTTTGCTGACACCGTCCTAGTGACAAACCTGGCTGAGAAGACACATTCAACTGAAGGAGCTAAGGCTGTGCCTACTTGTAAAAGCAGCAGTTTGGCAAATCTTGACCTTTCCTGTGCTGTCAACACTGCACACTCTGAGTGCAGCAGCAGTCCTGAGTCCCAGGCGCCTGTCAACCAGCAGTGGTTTCCCACTTCTGGTATGCAATGCTAGGAGGACAGATAGGACCTCCTCAGAAGTGGTAGCAATTCCTCTATTTGCACCCAGATGAATGCCTTCTGCATATGTTTCTTTATGTAGTTGGTGGCATTAGTTTATTTTGTAGGTTGTTTAGGTGTTTTTTCCCCCAACATCCCAGTGCATTTCTCTTCCTTGAGGCAGGAAAACAAGCCCCTAACATGGTTGAATCGCCAAGCACAGGGCAGCTGTCAAACACTCATTCATAAGTCCCTGGTCCTCCACTAAGTGAGCCATTAAGAGGTCAAGGCAAGGTGCTGGAATGTGTGCTTAAGGCTAACGGCACTGCACTCGAATGCCTCTCAACCCCTACAACCAGGCAGCTCAGCTCAGCGGATTTCCCTCCAGCAGCTCCTCAATCCCTACACCAGGCAGCTCAGCAGATTTCCCTCTAGCAGTTTCTCATCCCATGTAAGAGCTTGCTAACCAGTGAAGCCCAAGAAGGGCATCCCTTACATGGGGAATATTTCGAGGTGCCCTTGGAAGCAGTGCCCTGTCCTCAATGGCAGAGGAGCAGGGGGAGCAGAAAGCCTAAAGAAGGTGAGCTACAGTACATTCTTTCAAGAACAGCTACTGGGAGCTTCCATGAGCAACAGAGAGACAGGATTCGTGGTGAACATTTCAGAGAAGAGCAGGTTTGTTTTTTTTTTTTTCAAACGTTTAATCCAGGCACCCTGAACAGAAGAAAATTCATCACCCAGTAATATTGTCAGAGTGCTGAACAAAGGTCCAAGAGCTTACCAACAGCTCATCTTCCTTCCTCTGACTGCAAAGGGTCTCTTTGAATTGCACTACAAGAAACGAGTCCAGGGAATACCCTTAGCTGAAAGTACTTAATCTATCTGTGGCAGTTTGTCATAAGGGTCACAAGAGAACTGCTTAGGATTTTCTTTCTTACAACTCAATTTACAAGCAGAGCTTCTTCTATTTGTGATTCATCTGGAGCTTGAGTATCATACAGACACTTTTGCCAAACAGCTTAAAGAAACAATCTTTGACCTGTGTGATGCTCCCAGATGGTGACAATTCTAGCTATGCAGAATCTAAGAGCACCTAAAGAGAGAAACAAAAATCCATCAAAGGCAAAGGATGAAATTGCACCAGCATTACCTCTGTGTATGACAGTCCACAAGCAGGTAGGAGGATTTCTGAATTTTCATAGTTTGAGTAGCTGTTCAAAACCTTACAACCCTTACAGAACCCCCAAATGAACCTATAAACAGAACAGAAATTTAATTCCAGTTGTTGGCTTGGGTTTTCTGGTTTGGAGTTTTTCGGGGTTTGGGTTTTGTTTGTTTTTAATTCAGCCTGAGCTTCTTCAGCAATTCATAATCTCATGGAAAAACAAATGGTCTGCATACATGGATGTGTGCAGGCATATACACACAGTTATGGAGAGCACCAACTTGAGTGACATTCTGGTGGCCTGGCACAGTGAAACATCCTAAGAATTCCCCAAAATTACAGCTGACAATTTCCTAGCTTGATAAAGGCTGAATCCAGAGTGAGGGGAATTCTATATCAGGCCTCATTTCAACAGATAAAGAAGAGTTGATCACAGAACTAACAATTAGTGGTAGGTTACATACAAGTGATTGTGACTTGATTATATTTATAAATGAAAAAAAAAGAAAAAGCCCAAACTAGTAAGTTATACACATGGCAGTTTAAAAAGACAACTTTACAAAGCTGAAAGCAATTATAGACCAAATCAGTTAGGAAAAAGAATTTAAATAGAAAAAGATGAATGATAACCAGGAGCTACTTCAGAATGTATTACTGGATGCCCAAAAGCCACAATCAAGAAAAAAAACCAAAAACACAAGGCCACATTGATTAGGAACTCAACCTGGCTCAGTGGAAGTCAGAGCAACCAGAATAAATGAAACACACACACCAAAATAGAAATGTAAGGAGACAAAAAAGCTGATAGCAATAAATATAAATCCAAACCTAGGAAGCGTAGAGAATTGATAAATGCACAAGAGAAATCACAGAGAGGACAATAAAGAGTTCCAGGTGCGTTGCACGCAAACTCCCTAAACATCAGTATCTGGAAGCATGAGGCAGACTTACCAATATTAACAAACACTTTATTGGCAAATACATACTTAAATAAGGGAGGCTACGGGGAGGGACAGGCACACAAAAATCATGCAGCTGCCAAATTAAAGTTTTTAGATTAAGTTAATCACAAAACTTCTCACCTCTTGATTTTAAAAGTAACAATCCCAGCTCTCTGAATAACTAGAGCTGATTTTCAGAATCTCTTTGGATATTGGGACAGAACTAGGTCAGTGAAACAGAACTAATGCCGAGACAAAGCTTTAAGAAGAGACAGGGAATGGCCCAAGCAAAGACAGACCTACAGAACAAAGAACCACTCCAGGCAGAACAATGGAAGAGTAGATAAAGGATTTGNACAGTGAGGGTGGTAAGGCACTGGAACGGGTTGCCCAGGGAGGTTGTGGATGCTTCCTCCCTGGAGGTGTTTAAGGCCAGGCTGGATGAGTCCTTGAGCAGCCTGCTCTAGTGGGAGGTGTCCCTGCCTATGGCAGGGGGTTGGAGCTGGGTGATCCTTGAGGTCCCTTCCAACCTAAACCATTCTATGATTCTATGATTCTATGAAATGGAAGGTAATATACCCAATACTGAGCAGTAAAGGCTTCTCAACGTGAGCTCCTCAAACTAATTTGGCATCTTTTTTCTAAATAAAATTAATGTTGCCCATAAATGTAATAGTACTGAGGTAATAGCTCTGTATTTCTAGAAAAGCAGCGGACTGCATGGCATTTCGATGAAGACACTGACACAACACCAAAAAAAAGGTAGCTTGGCTCCTATTTATGCTTTAAGGATGGTGAGCTGGCAAGTCTCAATATATGGAAGGGAAGATCTCACTGAGCAGATGTGTTCCTAGCAGTGTCCCAGCTTCCAGCCCTTCCCTCTGCTTTTCAAGGAGAGAGAAAACTAACAATTAGTGATAAAGTAAGTTGATGATACAAATGAAAGAGTGGTAAATAAGGAACTTGGACCACTTTGCATGCAGGGTGCAAATGCCAGCAAATAAGTTGTATCTTCTGGGTATCTTCTACCTGAAGAAAGACTTAGAGCATCTTGGTGGACAGCCACCTGCATAGGAACTCTCTATAGTGAGGATGGTGGCTAAATGACCAGCATTCTCCTCTATTCAGCAGCAGAGCCATTGCCAGAAATAGGGATCCCAAAGTATCCACAGCTTTGTGCTAGTTGTAGCATCACACAGCAGCCCAGTAGCAATCCGGTAACCTGCTACACAAAGGTGCTGAAGAGCTGGAACAGCTTCACAGGACCCAAAATATTTGGAAAGCATAAAACAGAAACAAAGTCCTAATGTATGCAGTTAGCTAACAAGAGACAGCATAGAATTCAAACAAGGCACTGTTTTAACATGACTCTATTCCTCGACAGTCTATCCCTCAAAGATCAGCTTTCACCCAAACAGGAATTAATTCAGGGTAAACCACAGGAGATCATAGCAAGCATGTCTTCATACTGAAGTACCGTAGCAAGCATGCTGAGAGGTCAGCTGGGATTTGATAGCTCACACAAGATGATGGTGCTTGTGTGCCTACTAAGCAAAGTACCCTGTGTACATATGTACCTGTTTAGATGCTCAAATAGCCTTATTCTAAAGCTACTACTGCTTTAGGTTCACCCCTCCTGGATGCCCAAATCACCTTATTCTAAAGCTACTACTGCTTTAGGTTCATCCCTCCTGGATGCCCAAATCACCTTATTCTAAAGCTACTACTGCTTTAGGTTCATCCCTCCTGGATGCCCTGTCTCCTATGAGCACATCCACCTCACAGAGTCTGGCAGTCCCAACAGCACTAGGGAGGCTGGGTGCGTTCACTTACAAAATTGTATAGGTTGAAAGAGGCCTTTAAGATCATCAAGCCAAAGGTCCTCATCCAGAAGAGGCAGAAGACAGAGTGAGAATTGTCTCTCATGTCAGGGGCCTAGGATGGGATTCTAGCTCTGACTGCATTCCATCACACATGTTTTTAATGCACATTATGTTAGTAGATGACAATTCTGTTAATGCCTCAAGGTTTGCAGTCCTAGGTACACTTCTCTGAATGAGCCAAACTCAGCTTGACAGCACTCCAGAGAACCTGAAGGAGCTGTAGCAGCCTATCAGTGCTTCCTTAAGGCTGCCAATACCACCAAAAAATCCCTGTTAGCTTTGCAGCTAGTCTGGACTGTATTTAAAATATTAACTAGTGTCTCTACATTCAAAGTTTGACTTGGCTTTGCTCAGCATCATAAACACAGGTGCTAATCTCAGCAGTCTCTGCCTCAGTGGCATTAGCATCAATTCAGACTGTATTGAAACAAAGTCTCTTGTCCAAGCTGGGAGGGAGCTCCTGAAAAGGGCAGCAGATAACCTCAGTGACCTGGGCATCATCCTCTCTCAGTGAACAGTCTCTAGTGGCCAAGGTCATACAAGAGACAACTGAACATCAGTTGCAAGCCACCATGTTTGCCTACAGAGCTGTTGCACTTGAAGTACTTAACACATTGAAAACGAGTCCAGATGCAAAGAGGAGCAGAACGCAGCCCAGGCTGCATTCACTGTGAAAACAAGGAGGGTGAAAAAGGCCAGTTAAAATTTTCTCTGGTTCGCTGATACCTTTGTCCCTGTGGAACAGTCAGGTTTTTATACAGACAGCTTTCCTCTTCTATGAGAAAATTACACAGCTGTATTTTAAAAAGTGACAGCCTTGTTGCATTTGAAGACGAGTACAGGTCTAGCAACAGCAACAATCATATCTAAGTAGGTCAGTTCTCTGTGTGGTCTTTGAGGGTTTCCTCACAGGATGTACAGGATTAACCCTGTACACAGGACTAGTCCATTGATATTAATGAGAGGCACTCCTCCTCTGTCCCCACAGGCCACAATGACAATTCAGCTTGGCACTGTAATTAATGCTGCTTATCATAGAATCAACCAGGTTGGAAGAGACCTCCAAGATCATCCAGTCCAACCTAGCACCCAGCCCTATCCAGTCATCTAGACCATGGCACTAAGTGCCTCTTCCAGGCTTTTCTTGAACACCTCCAGGGACAGTGACTCCACCACCTCCCTGGGCAGCCCATTCCAATGGCAAATCAC
>WAAF01009989.1:45000-64234 GCA_013400475.1 Tricholaema leucomelas | reverse complement strand
GCCCTTCTCTGGACACGTTCCAGCACCTCAACATCTCTCTTGAATTGAGGGGCCCAAAACTGTACACAGTACTCAAGGTGTGGCTTCTGAGATAACTTTGAGTCAAGCAGGTCTCCCTTTTACCATGCCTTTAAAACATGCTTGTTGGGATAAGTGGCAAACACACAGACCTGGAAGAGCAGAGCTACTCCATCCAAACAGCACATCTTTGTCTGATGCAGACAAAGCATGGGCAGACAGACCTCTAGGGAACTGCCTGCACACCAGGCTGTCCAGCTACAGGCCAGCTCTGGACTGGAAGCTGAAAAGCAGGAGCACTCAGGGCTCACGGAAGACACCTGACTCTCATCCAGCCAGCTCCAGATCAGCACCTCTCCACCCACACACTGCAGCTGCTCAGTATCACTTCAGTGTGCTGGAATTCACCCAAAAAATCACATTTCCCCAATGCTCAGTCTTTTTCTTGTGCCTTTTGTTGTGTAGGGGACCTTTCCACATCATTTCCAAGTACAAATGGCAGCAATCTCACTATAGGTCATAACTCCCTCTCCAATTATTATTAGCTTCCAACAACCCCCTATAAAAAGCAAATCCCTCGAAGCAGCAGAATTTCACTGTAGATGATCAGCATTTTCACTTTTCCAGTATTTCATTTTATAACATACAACTACAGAGCCACACCAAGGCTTCAGAGAAGAGTAGATTTAAATTGGATGTCAGGAATAAGTTATTTACCATGAGGGTAGTGGAACACTGGAAGAGGTAGCCCAGGGAGGTGGTTGGGGGCCCATCCCTGAAGATATTCAAGGTGAGGCTCAAGAGGGCTGTGGGCTACCTGATCTAGTTGAGGACGCCCCTGCTTACTGCAGAGGGGATTGGACTAGATGACCTTTCAAGGTCCCTTCCAACCCAGCCCATTCTGTGATTCTGATTAAAGAACAGCATTTGGCCTACCTTAATAAAATACTATTGGATTACATATTTCTTTTTCAAATAAAGGCAACCCATTCTTCAGCAGCAAATCTTAGCACTGATTCCTCAGTTTCCTCTATTACATTGAAATACATTATTTGGGCTAAAACTCTGGCATAGTTCCTGTCAGAGGTAGCAATGTTTTTTTCCCCAAGATAAAAATCTTGACATCAGCTGTTCAAGTGCGATGATGAAGTAGGGAACAACCACCGCAATTATGAAAGCCACAACAAAGTACTTAGGAGCACGAACTGATTGAGTAAAGATCTTGATCCAAGATACTGTTTAAACCACTTTGCACCATCCCAGAGATTGAGACACGCTTTATCAACCTGTGACATTGCCACCATCTTAGCAAAATATTTTCAAACCAGATGGAGCTGGAGCTCACTATCTCACCACACCGCCATGTGCTTCTTTCCTCCAAAGGAATACAGTAAACTGCATAGTCTCTCTGAGACAGGCAAATATTATAACCTTTTTTCTTTCAGAATTCCTAGGCTGGTGACCCAGCAATAAATGTATTTTTGAAATGTCAAATTTGTTTCCATGGTAACATGAAATGCCACTCCTGGAGAGGATGTTCAATACAAATGTGAAGAGTTGAAGGCTATTTAACGTGTTTGCAGTTGCACCTATTCAACAGTGCTTGTTGTACTTTAAAAACTCAATATAAGAAATTAAAATTTATTTATCAAAAGTTGATCTCTGGCAAAGTGACTTTTACACCTCACATTATTGCCTGCAGCAACACTCGCTAACGAGAAGGCCTTTTAAGTACTTGTCTTCTGGTGGAGCACAGAAACATTTTCTGTTGCTTTGACAGTCATTGCCAAGGTTTATTTCCTAGGCAAAAACAGAGGCTCCATCTACTATGTCTGCCCAAATCTCTTCTATGCATAACAGAGTATAGGGGAGAAGGAAAAGAAAAGAATGTAACCAGGGCATCTGAAGAGGAGGAAAGTGGCTTTTATGTGTCCCTGAGAAAGAACATACTCATGTATGTTACCTACAGAGTGCCTGTATGTTCCCACCAAGACATAAACACAACTAATTGAAAATCTGAGCAGGTTTTGTTCTTTACATCACCTGCACCACAAATTTCTCCCATCAGGCTCCCTCCTCTGTTCTCAGCAAGGAGCGGCAAAGGGCCATGAAACTGTTTTCATGTGAAGGCTGGACAATTGTGGGTGACATTCAATAGCACCCCACTAAAGATGCAGTTGGGTGCTCTGACAGAGGCTGACCTCTGGGCTCAGATCTGACCTATAGCCTGAGTGCACAGCAAGAGCAGGTTTGCAGTGGGAACTGTGGCCTGCAGCACTGGAGGGCTCAGTCTCTGCCCTCAGGAGAAAATGAGCTCCTAGGAAGAAGGAACATCAACCCTTCCTTTTTTGACAGGTAGCTCTGCACCACAGCTCTCAAGGAGCTGCTCCAGAAGGTAAAAACAAGATAAAATGTCCCCCAAAGTTTATAAATCATATATGAACAATTAAGTCTCTTTTTATGGATGCCTCATCAAATATTAATCACTTTTTATTTTCATAAATTTTACAACCTACAAGTTGTTGTTGTCTTAATTTTATGTTAACAAGGCATCTGAAGCTGACAAATTTGGTTTCAGGTATAAGTATCATCAACTTTTTTAAAAATTGAGGAAGAAAGTAGGACTTCCCAACTGTAGTGTCAAGTGCCATGGACTCTTGCTGCTCTTTATTAAACAGGAAGGAAAGAAGCAGTTCTGTTCCAGAATAGCTTTCTAGTATCACTTTCATTTCTGGGGAGTTATTCAACTAATAGCAGTCAGGTCTTTCTGTACGATATGAAGGAACTGAGCAGGGATATGAGACCATAAAATGGTTTGAGTTGTAAAGGACCTCCACAGGTCATCCAGTCCAACCCTTTCTGCAGTAAGCAGGGACATCCCTAACCAGATCAGGTTGCCCCGAGCTCTGTTGAGACTCACTTTGAATATCTCTGGGGATAGGGCAAGATGAAGCAAGTGAAGGCAGCAGAAGCAAGAGAAATCCTAGAAAAAACACTGTGATAAAGGCTGGGGTGGGGGGGAACTTGCTGGAAGATACCTGTGAATATTTCTATAGGGTTTAAGAAACCAAATTTGTTTGCTATGATCTGACTACCCATTGCAGAGCTATAGTTCACAGGCCAGGTTTACAAATACCAGAACACTTGGAGAAACAGCGCAGTGCTATGTGAAAAAGGGTCACCTAGAGAAGGAGAAAAGCAAAAGAGAAAAGTCTGGAAACAGCCAATCAAACAAAAAGTTTTATGTGGTCAATACAGGTGGACCCTTTATCTAAACCCTGATCTGGCAGTAAGTAACTAATTAAAAGAACCTTCACTTCCAAAAGCCTATCATTTTGGTGCTGTTCCAGGTTTTCAAAATATTCAAGTGTCACAGATTCCAGGCCAGTTTTGCTTATGAAGAAACGGAAGAAGCAAATCCTGTGCATTAAAGTAAGATAACAGATGCCAGGCATCCCAACAGAACATATTAGGGGTCACTTTGACTGTTCTAGCGCCAGTTAAAATTAACGTCCCAAGAAATTTTTCTTAGGTAACTCAGTTACATAGCTCCAAATTTTGCCTCTTGGTTCAATTTAGGTAGTTTTGCATTATGGTGTGGATTCAGCAGCGACAACAGCAAGAAGTCTCCAAAGGCATTAACACAATCCCCCACCACAGCAGAAATACTGCTTCAGCACCACGTATCTTGATGACTGATTTCCTCTGAGCTTCACTGACCAGCATCGTAATAACAACAAAAATAGACTATGGAAGTTAAGATG
The DNA here is from genome assembly GCA_013400475.1 of Tricholaema leucomelas. Lineage (NCBI taxonomy): Eukaryota > Metazoa > Chordata > Aves > Piciformes > Lybiidae > Tricholaema lacrymosa > Tricholaema leucomelas. The sequence goes on along the minus strand of WAAF01009989.1, from coordinate 60,452 downwards.
AAGCCTGGGGAAATAGTTCATTAAAAAGTAAAAGCGTGCACTGTCATACACAGTCACACGCCCTGGAAGCAGCCAGCTGCTTCAGAGCAGCCTCCTCTTCCAAACACAGCCAAAGTGACACAGTGAGAAAGAGCTCAGATGTGACCAAAGCAGTCACTGGTTTCCACAAACATGTGTCCATAGGGGCAAAACAGCCCTGCAGAAGATCAGGGGGCTCACCTCTACAAGAAGCCAGGTGAAAACAGATTTGAGCTTGGTGGGGGAAGTTCATGATACTTCCCTGAAGTCATTGGTACCACAAGAGCCAGACTTCCCATGTGGTCATCAAACCCTGGCAGCCCAGCTTCTCCAGGAGCAGCTGGTAGCAACAAGGAAGTTCTCCACTGTGTTGGTGTCTGGGCTGGAGCAGTTCACATAGACACCTAAGTTACACCTAACAAATACCTTCACGCAACTCCAAACTGTTCTCCATCATCTAGGCTGCTCAGTGCAGGTACCTGATGGGAGTTTGTGTCACATCACATTTGAAGCCCTCCTAAACCAAGAGACATAACCCAGAACAACCTCTGTGCTGCTCTGACATATACTGAGTTTAACAGCACTGTAGTGGTTTCCAGCAGCTGCAGCTCATGAAGCAGGTCACCCACACTGAGAGGTACCTCCATTCTTTTGGAGAATGACCAGGGAGAGCCACTCTGCTTTGCACTGCCAAACCACAATGCTGCACATAGGTTTTGTCTGGGTCAATAAATTTGGTCTGTTCCTGGCATTCTCAGCAGAGACCCTGAGGACAGAACTAACTGGCTGAAGCAGGGAGTGAGAGCCTGGTGAAGCTCACACGGCTGCTGCGAGGGATGCATTGCCCAGGGCTGTCAGCCTGGCACCTCCAGCAAGCACTGCAAGTTGCTTACCGTGACAGAGGGAAACATCATCTGAGAGCTTACAGAAACTAGAAACAGTGCTCCTTTATTTACTTCTGGTTAGAAACTCAGTCAAATTCCTCTCTAACCTGTGTCTGTGCAGACAGACTGCAGTCAGTGCTGCACAGGGTGAAAATCAGGTCAGAGTCTGGCCTAAAGCCTCCCTGGGATGCAGGTGGCAAGTGACATCCCTGCTGCTCAGAGACACTTGGCAGATGGGCTAATTCTACCCTTAGTCACACCATCAGCAACTTCCCTCTTACTCGTCTGAGGTAAGGCTTGGTTTTCCTCATTCTCTTTTCATTTTGTTTCATTTCGCTCACAGTTTGAATTTACTTTACAAGTTGATTTTATAGAGTTGTCACTGATGTTCTTATTTAATTCACCCTTGGTTTTGCCTATAGCTCAGGCCAGGACTTCAGATAAAAATCAAACTAAGGCCTTACTGAGTAATATCCTGGTGCACATTGCAGATAAATAAAACCAAGATCATTCAAATAAATGCCACTCAATTTTGTTAAACTCCTTACACATGTAGAAATGCCATTTAATCCTCCAGTAAGTGAAGCAACTCCAAAATTAGGATCCAAGTGTAATAAACACATTGCTTTAAAATAAAAAGAATTTAGAGAGGAAAAGAATTCCATTAACAAAAAAAGCTAAGAGAAGAAAACCTCAAGCAAATAAGAAAGTTTAAGCCAACTATAATATGTAGAAACCTGATATCCTCCAAACTGAAAACAACTCCAAAATCCAATAATATAAAAAATACTTTATAAGGTTTTTCTTTGCAGTTGTGGTGGGTTCCAAAAGGTTCTGCAATGCAGAACCAAGGAAATAACACACAGACGTGCCTTTGTGTTTTGAGTCTGTGCTCCAAGTGACAGATTTCACTGTAAACCTTTGTTTAGAAACAACAGATTACATGATAAGGCTCTTCCAAAAGAGGTTATGGAAAAGACGTTGAGCAATTGCTCTCCAGCAATATTAGGAATAACACAGAAAGAAACTGCCTTGATTACACAGTAAATGTCGCTTTGGATTATGAAAGGCAAACCAAAGAGGTACTTGAGCAAGACCTCTATGGGAGGAGGTATGGGGACCTCTCTCTCTTTGGAGGTTGCTTGAAAAGAAAATCAACTTCATAGATGGGCCAGGGATTCTTGGCATGAGATCAGAGAGGGTGCATGCTCACGCTCTACCTTTTCCTTAAACTAGGGCAATTGTTGCAGTTTTCACCTGAGAGACACTGGTGCCTTCTCTCTTGGGTCAGCTGCATTCACGGGAAATCCAGTCAGGCCCTATTTATCCAAAATGCTGGGTGTTCAAAAACCTCTGCAGATGTCTACAGGGCCCAAAGGAACACAACTCACACACATTCACGCTCTGCTGCTCTCCAGCTAGGTTTGTCACACACAGAATCACAGAAGGGGCTAGAAGTGACCTCAAAACACCATCTAGTCCAATCCCCTGCCAGAGCAGGATCACCTATGCCAGATCACACTGGAACACATCCAGGCAGATCTTGAATATCTCCAGGGAGGGAGACTCTGCAACCTCCCTGGGCAGCCTGCTCCAGTGTTGCATCACTCTGACAATGAAAAATCTCTTTCTCATGTTTACATGGAGCTTCTTTTGCCTCAGCTTCTTTCCATTACCCCTTGTCCTGCCATTGGGCATCACCAAGTGCCTCTTGGCACTAACCCTTCACATCTTTATAAACATTAATGAGGTCATCCCTCAGTCTCCTCTTCTTCAAGCTAAAGGTACTTGTCCTTCCCCACTGCCACACTCCTATCTCAGACTTTTGCAGCTCCCGGAGCCTGGGGCTTCACAGGCCACACTGATCAGCTACAGCTGCCTCCAATTTCTGGGGCTGAGGGGCAGAAAAAGACATCAAGCTATGGTGTCCACCCTACTTCGCACACCTGGGAATCCAACACAACCTATCACATGAGCAGCAGCCACCCATTTCATAGGGCTTGGCTGCTTGAGTCTCCATGTCAGGGAATGCCTGACTTCAGAGTCTCATGGACTTGACCCACTCCCAGCACAGACAAGTATAGATAACTCAGCAGGGCTGTGGTGGTGAAGATTAACACATGGTGCTAGCAAGACTGAATAACCACCTACACACCAGACGAGAGAGGTCCTAGGGAATAAAAAATAAGAAACCATTCCTGCAACAACAATTATAAATACACAGGCACACAAAGAGCTCAGCTCAATTATTAATTCTGTCATTTCCCAGCTTTCAAGGTCTCAGGGTTTTGACCTTGACACTTCCCTACCAGATTTACAGGGTGTAAATGTCATTTGCAGTCACTCCTAACTTTATGATACATTCCAAAGCCAACATCTACTAGCTGAGTCCCTGCCAAAAGGCAGTATTTCTGTATAAAATGTGATCAAAAAAAACCATTCAGCTATATAAATACATACATACACAAAGAATCTCTCTTTTTTTTTTTCCTTTAAAGCAGCTCAGTGTGGAAAGATGGAATTTGGCAAGAAGAGAGTCTTCAAACAAGAAGAACAGCCTCCGCGCATTTGTGGTGAAAACTGGGTTTGATTTGATCCAGTTCTGAGCGTTTTAATATCACACATTGGGCGTGCAGCATTCACACTCTTTCATTCCTGAAGTCATTTTCAGAGCCCTACCAAGCAAGGGCTGCTGCACAGCACATGCCTTAGCCGCACAGTGAACACATATCTTTCTTCCCAAGAGAAACACTGAAGGCAAGAGGCTTCTCCTCAGGCGTGTGCTGCTAACTGCGCAGCTGAAACCTTCGTGCTCCCAGCAAAGGAAGGTGCCATACCATGTGTGTGTCCCAGAATTCAAGGAGCACAGTTGAAAGGGGAGGAGAAACAATCAAAGATGCCTGTTGATGTTTCAAATTCGGAGGAAGGTTGTCTCACAGAGAACGTTTTATTTATGTGTTTACAGCCCAGGAAGATACAGAAGTTGCCTAAAGGAAATCATGCCTGAAGACCCAACCTCAAGGCCACCACTAACCCATTATGAACAGGAGCAGCTTAAGCAAACCCTACTTCTGTGGGTGACATGGGCTACACTGGAGCAGCTGCCTCAGGCAGAGGGCTCTTCCCTACACCAGTGCCCTGTAGAAGAGTGGTGAGCAACTCCCTGCATGAGTCTCCCACCAGGCCTGGTCCACTCTTGTGGGTAGCAGCATCCTATATTCCCACACACCTGTTATTCATGGTACTTCTGTGCCCAGTATCAGCACCTGCTATAACCTATCACATCTGGAGGATTTATTCCTGCTTGTTAACACTCACCTTACCCTCTCACCTGGAAGGGGTTGGAGCATTCCTGGTTTGCAGACAAACACCAGGAACACCAGAATAACAAGCTTGGACATGATCCAGGTGTTTAGCAGGAGCTAGTTCCTGACCATTACACCCAGGCTCAGGGCCCTCACCACAAGCAAGGCTTGAGAGAGAGAGCCTTTGCACCAACCAGCCATGCCAGAAAAACTCCAAGCTTTGGACTGCCCCACCAGCTCCAACTGTTGCCAGGCAGGGAGCCCATAGAGCCTTTTTTCACCACATCCTGCTCTCTGCAGCTTGTTCACAACTGAATCCATGCTGCCAGTCCCAGGGGAACAAAGCAGTTTGGGGAATGGAGTCAACATCTATGAACTTCCAGGGACTACATGTCTTGGCTTTCAAGAAGTGGTCTCTCTCTTTCCAAAAGAAATGCTTCCCAACATGTTAAGCTTTTCAGTGTTATTTCTTTTCCCCTGTAGTTAATGAATTTCTATTGTTTTCTTGTCAATTATTTATTCATCAAAACAAGGCCTGCATGAAGTACAGGACAGCCAGGAAGCCTGCACAGGCTGCTGCACAGCACAGTGCTATGGGAGGCACCACAACGCGACAGCAACCATAGCCTCACTCCCAGCAGCATTGTGAGGGTCTCTGGCATGGAAGGCCTTGCGGGCAGGAGGGGCAAGTGCAAGGCTGGGACATGTCAACAAGCTGCTCCACAGCACCATCAGCGAGTGGCCACAGACAAACCAAAGGAACATGTTTAGAAAGCTGTCTAGCAGAAAGGCACCTGGGAGTTCTAATTGACAAGCAGCTGAATATGAGCCAGCAGTGTGCCCAGGTGGCCAAGAACACCAATGGCATCCTGGCTTGTATTAGAAATGCTGTGTCCAGCAGGAGTAGGGAGGTGATTGCCCCCTTGTACTCTGATCTGGTAAGGCTACACCTCAAGTATTGTGTCCAGTTTTAGGCACCTCAGTAGAGAGATGTTGAGGCACTGGAACATATGGAGAGGAAGGCAACAAAGCTGGGGAAGGGCCTGGAGAATAAATCTTATGAGGAGTGACTGAAGGAGCTGGGGCTGGTTAGTGTGAAAAAGAGAAGGCTGAGGGGAGACCTCATAGCTGTCTACAATTACCTGAAAGGTTGGTACTGGTCTCTTCTCACAGGTAAATAGTGACAGAACAAGAGGGAATGGCCTTAAACTGCAACTGGGTAGGTTTAGACTGGACATTAGGAAACATTTTTTTCCCAGCAAGAGTGGTCAGGCATTGGAATGGGCTGCCCAGGGAGGTGGTTGAGTCACCAACCCTGGATGTGTTTAAAAGTAATTTGGATGTGATGCTTGGGGATATGGTTTAGGGTGACCCTTGTAGAGTAGGGTCAGTGGTTAGCCTTGGTGAGTGCAAGGGTCTTTTCCAATCTGAGGATATGATTCTGTGAATGAGAGGCACAAAGGAAAGACCTTCGTTGATCAACAAATTCAGCTCCTCCCCCCTGAAACACACAGCAGCATCCATATAATCTTTTATTCCATTTATGTTGCATGAGCTCTATTAAGCATCAATTAATAAACCCTCTGGAGTAAGTTATGAATTCATTTGTGCTCCTGCAGGAGTGTGAGGTCAAGGTGATGCAGCTATCCCCTTGGACAAAGTATGAGGACCCAGAACAGGCCCAGTGCTGGGCAAGCTGCCTTGGAGAGCACAGCCTCTACAAAAACAAGATGGAAGATGGGAGGAAAGCAGTGCTATTAATCCCTTCTGCAAAAGCAAACCAGGGAAATTTACTGCCTGTTCAAAGTCAGTCTGGCACACAGCTGGGAACTGATCTCTTATCTCAAGTGCCAGTCTAGTGCCTAAACCACAAAAGTGCTTTTTTGTCCCTCTGCTCCGCCACACAAATGAGGTGTAATTGTATGGGCATGTTTACCATCAACAACCAGCACAACTTGGCATCAGGCTAATGGGATTTTTATTAGCCAAATAGTTCTTTGGTAACCAGGTCAAACAATCACGTTCTCTTTTGTTTCCTGTTATGAAATGAAACTGGAACAACATGCCACTTAAAAAAATAAAATAAGAAGGAGCCCAAGCAGTCCTTTTTTTTTTTCTCTAAAGAAAACAATATGCTTAATGCAGAATAAACCACATTTTATGAAAAGAGGTCATCTTTGGGGGGAGGGAGAGAAACAATTGAAAAGGGGAGGGGGGTAAAAAAAGAGTGGCGCAAGAGGGAATTATGAATCTTTTTTCTTATGGAAAGTATTTACATGTTTATTTTAAGCCTAACATAAATGTAAATATTTTAAACAAACAAAAACACACCAGGGGTAACAATAGAGTATTGTTTTTTTTATGTTGAATAAAAACTGCCAGGACACTGCATGTATATTTTTAAACATGCTGCTTCAAAAAGCAGGATGCAAGGGATGTTGCATCTTTAATTTTTCTGTTAATTATGGATTGAGCATTGTTGTGAGTCTTGTCCTCAAAACCCAGCTCAGAAAATAAGAGCAGATGCTCATACCCAGGTTTGGCTCATGTGGGAATTGAACAGAACATATTGGTTTATAATTAATGTAATTTGTTGGATTATCTTTTGTGAAGGAGCTAAGGTAAACAACCTTGCAGCATTGTAGTGAAATTCTTCTGTGCTCAAAGCCTCTGTACTTGATGGAGGATGACAAAAAAACCCTACCCTTCCTCCTGGATCATGGGAAGAGTTGGAAATGTCTGTCATATTCAAGCATATTTTAATTAACTCAAAGGAAAGAATTAGGCTATAGACCCTAAAGCAAATTACAAATAGTGTTTAAAATCAGAGCTAATGATTCCCCAATTGACTATTCTGATTAACAGAATTCTCTTCTCTAGTTCGCTGTAATTTTGTTACAAGGCAGAGATGGAGGAGGAAAAGGCTTTTTCTGCCCTGAAAATTCTTCAGACCAAATTTACTGATCCAGAAGACTCCTGCCCCTGCTGGCATCTTTGGCTGGCTATGCAGTAGTACTTCAGCCAGCATTAAATGGCAACTTAAAGGGCAAACTTAAAACAAAACCAAACCTCCCCATAATTATATAAAGTGACACTTTCCAAAGGACTTTTTTTTTCCAAGAAGAAACACTCAAGATCTTGGTAAGCATCAAAGAACAATGCTTTAGTCTCCAGGAAAAAAAAATAAAGCAAGCAGTGTGTTCTTAGGGGTAATAATTGCAGAAGTACAGGCCAAGGGCTTGGTTGTGTGCCGTAGGATGATGGCACTCATCCTGACTCTGAATTGCCATAGTAAACCTTAGGTCTATTTCTTTGTGTTTCACAGATAAACAGAATATGACAGCAACAGCACAAAGAGTCAGCTCAGCCTTGATGTCTCTTCATGCCCCCACAGAATCATATCCAGAACTCTTTTAATCCTTTCTGCTTTTAAATCCTCCTCCCTTTACAGCAGTCTTGTTCACCTTACCATACCAGACATACCAGTGTGGTGTCCCCTCTTCAGCCCTGCTGCCAGGTGCCAAGGAGAAGCTGTGGGCCATGCTGAAGAGCTGGCCAGGACCATAACAGGAAGCTGTTCCACAGCCAGCCAGAGAATTTTTTTTTCCAGCCAAACCCACATGCTGTGTACCTTTTGCCTTAAAGGGCTGCCTTCAACAGCTAGCATCTGTCTCACCTGGGCCTCACAGCTTAACTATGTAGCTACTTACCTTGTCTTCTGCAAGATGACAGAAGAAGGAACAGCAAACCAAAGAGCTTGTCCCAGGCCATTGCTGCCTTTCCACAAATCAAGAGCTGGAGAGACATGCCACCAGCACACACGGGACAGAGAAGCCCAACACAGAACTTCACCTTACAGAAGCCTACCTCTCAGGTGACAGATGGGCAGGGAGGCAGAGCTTGAAACGAAGGCATTTTAAAGACAAAGGAAAACCGAAGTAGGCATTGGGTGGATGTCAGTTTCTTCAGTCAGGGTCACCAGGTGTTAGTGCTGCTGATGTTTAACAGGTGAAAGAGATCTTTTAAAACCAATCTTCCATCACCTAATTTGTTTTCAGGTTTTGTCAAGACTTTAAGATATTTTCCCAGCTGAGTTGCAAGTTGGTACTGACCACCTTGGAGATAAACTGCCTCTTTCTCAATCTTGCCCTCCCAGAGCACCCCAGAAAGTACATGCACATACCAGGCACGCAACACACAAAACAAATGTTTTGACTCTCACAGTAGGTAGTCAGATGCTCTTCAAACCACATATAGAGAACACTTTTGGAGAACAGTCTTTTCCTGGATACGCAGCACTTCTGCAATTCCCTGGGACGGGCAGTAGCAGAGAGTTTAGGATACTCATATACCAAGTTTAAAATCATAAATCAAGTAGATTTCCAGCTCAGAAATGTACATTGCTAATGAGCACAGCTGATCCAGTAATAGTTCTACCCTGTGTTCACAAGAACAATGCTCACTCATGGGGAACAACAGTCTTACCAGATTGGTAACTTTATCTCGAATATCATGTTCAAATTTTCATATCCTTATAAATTAAGAAATACTAGAATGAAGTGACCAGATGTTCACATCTCCTCTGCAGCACATTCATTACCAGGCACACATTTAAGATGCACACAAGTCTGCCAGGGCTCTTCTCCAAAGAGGCTCACTCCTCTTAGTGTCATCTGGTTTTGCTAGCACAGTATCTTCAGCACCCCAGCCCAAAGAAAGCTTCAACCTCCTCCCCCTCTACTCTGCGCTAGTGAGACCACACCTGGGACACTGTGTCCAGTTTGGGGCTCCCCAGTTCAAGAGAGACAGGGATCTGCTGAATAGAGTCCAACAGAGAGCTTTGGGGATGAGTGAGGCCTTAAAGTTGTCTCTCCCATGAGGAAAGACTAAGAGAGTTGGGGCTGGTAGTTTGGAGATGAGAAGGCTGAGAAGGGAGATCTGATTAATGTCTATAAATATCTGAGGGGTGGGTGTCAAGAAGAAGGTGCCAGGCTCTTCTCAGTGGTGACCAGTGATAGGACAAGGAATAGTGGGTACAAGCTGAAACACAGGAGGTTCCACCTCACCATGAGGGGACACTTCTTTATGGTGAGAGTGCTGAAGCCCTGTAACAGACTGCCCAGAGAGGTTGTGGAGTCTCCTTCTCTGGACACTTTCAAAACCCACCTGGATGTGTTCTTGTGTGGTCTGCCCTAGGTGATCCTGCTTTGGCAGGGGGGTTGGCCCTTCGAATCCCTGACATTCTATGATTACCACACTCGGGACTACTGATGTGCTGTGCACTGAGGGCTCATGAAAGAGAAAACATCATTTCTTCTTTCAAGCCAGAACTGGAGGAAGAGGGAAAAGAGGGTGACTATAAAAGAAAGGTTGAAGAAAACTCTTGCTTCACAGGAAGGTGTTTATCCAGTCTCCTTGTCTTCTTCACAGCACCATATTGAAAGGGCCAAAAGTTTCATTTTTCATTTTGTGCAAGTTTTTCCCCCCTGACATTAGCCAGGCACCTTCGTCTCCTCAGGGGTTGTCAAATCCTAGCCGCTGGGCCTTGAAACTCTTTGCATTGCTGACAGTTACATTCCCACCTTTCACCACTGTTCAGACTGTAAATCCTTAGTATGAGAAGTACTCTGATACCACTAGCAGGGAGATGTCTGTATAGACACACATTCATAGAATGGCTTAGATGAGAAGGAACCTGAAAGATCATCTAGTTCTAATCCCCCTGCCATGGGTGGGGACTCTTCCCACTAGACCAGGTCATGACCTCCCTGGGCAATCTGTTGCAGTGTCTCACCACTCTCACTATATTCCCTTTGACAGCCCACTACAGCTTCTGAAAGACATGGAATGGAATTCTAAGATGATTATAATTACCCAGAGATACAAGAATATGTATGTTAGCCCATGTAAGGACTGTCCTATAGGGCATCTTAAATCACTCACTACTCCTTTCCTGACATGCTCTAATGCCAACAGAACATTTTCTTGTCAGATTTCATTTAAAAAAACCCAACATAACACCCCCAAACTATAAACCAAACAGGCTGTTCTCTGGCTGAGACCTTGGATTCTTTGGCACTTAATATAACAACAAAAAAATTTCCCATCGTAGTGGCAATAGCTTACATTAAAATTGCATTCTTGCTGCTTCAATGTTACTGTACATGGATCTTTTTGCTCTATGTAAGTCCTCAGCAGTGAGGGCTTTTTTTAACTAGTTGGTGTCTCTTCATCAATTCTGCAGCACACATCAGATCGACACTTCCCTGCTTGCTCATAACTGCCCCTCTTCCTAGGTTTAGCTTGGTTACAGTGGCACAATCCCAACAGGCACCCCAGGCGTTACCCTGTCCCTCTCCCCAGTGTATGCCCTGGGACTCTGTTGTCCAGAAGCCTAACAGCCAGGGATAGAAACCAGATGGAGGTCCACAGACAATTCACCTATAATAAAAGCTTGCCACCTCTTGTCTGGGGCAGAACCAAGGGATAGCAAAACTCCACAGAAGAACAAAGCAAGGAGAGCTCCTGGTGGTAAAGCAGTGCTATGAAAGTGCAAGTCAGATTCCCTACAAGGAACAGAAGGCCAAGGCAGCTCTCTGCTCCCTGTCCCACAAGACAACTGAATGAGACCATGAGGACATGGTTTATAGTCATGGTAGTTAGGTTACAGTTGGATTCAATGATCCTGAAGGTCTTTTCCAACCTTAGTGATGCCATGGAATTGACGCCTTTGGCCATCCAGGCACCAGCCCTCACATCTCGGCTCTTCTCTGTGTTTTCCAGTACTTTGTCCCAGCTCAGCTGAGGAATTTCAAGTGTACATCCAGAGAAAGTGTAAGGCAGCAACTCTTTCCATGCACAGGATAACTCCTCCCTCTCAGCCATCCCCAGCACCAGCTCTTGCCCATGCTGGTTTCTTCTAAAAGCAGTCAACATAGATCTCGATCCAGAATGCAGTAGCTATCCTCCCTCCTGTGGTAGACAACTCTGTTGGTCATCTTTGATGCTGAAAACTTGCATTGCTGCAAGGATTTGCAGTGCCAAAATCCAGAAGGAATTAGGCATGGATATCTGGCACAGACTCTGTGAAGCAAATACAAGGTTTTTTCTGCCTCAGCAGATACCAAAAGCATTAATTGTTCACACTATTGTTTTCTGTCAGCTGTTGGCTTGCATTTTCCCCCAGGAGTGGGTGGATTGTCTTTTCATTACAACACTAATAAGATAATTTCATATTTACTGAAAAATGTAATTATGTCATTTTTAAGTTCTCATTTATTTGCTGCCTCCATACATTCCACAAGAGGACTAGAATTTGGGGAAGCGAAAAACCCAAAACACCACTTGTGTGAAAGGGTCATGTCCTCAAAAGAAGGGAAGAAAAGAACAGAGAGAAACCAGCTTTTAACTCCTCTATCTTGGATTGTGCTACTGTGTTAGTAAACAGCACTAGGAGGGGTAAGGGTGAACCATAGGAACCATTTACTCAGCTGAATTGAGGAGATGAAAGCCTCTGGCCAGACCAAATGGGTTTGTGGGTTTCACCATAAGAGTTGCCACTTCAGGAGGGTACCAAGTTCTTACTGGAAATTTGACATTCGCTGACCAGAATGGTTTTAGTGGTCTTCAAAACTGAAAAATTGCATGGCAGAAGTTTTGCACCTTGATGTGGTACATTAGCTAAGACAATTTAGACTGAGGAGAAAGCACTATTAAAACAAAACAAAACCAAACCAAAATATCACAATGACCAGAGTCACTGCAGTTATTCCTCATCAGAAAGTCAAATCAGCTGCAGCCAGCCATCAACAGAAGAGCAGTTGTCTCCATCTGGAGGAGCACTCATGGCTGAGGCCAGGCAGGAGATGCTGTCTAATTTGCAATTGACTCTCTTGAGTAAGGAAGCTTGTGAGTTGCACACAACATCACCCAACGGCAGCCAATCAAACCTAACTCAGTGGAGTCTCATAAACTGCAAGTGCTAGGAAAAATGCAAACACTGCTGTCCTCAAGCTTTTTCTAAGATTAGATCTGACCTCAAGAGCGATGCAAGTTCAGGAAATATCATCCTTTCATTTTGCAGAAAGGAAAGAGACAACATTCAAAAGTCAAAATGTCTTCTTTTACAGGTAGATTTCTTTGAATCTTCTTCTACTGAGTATCTGCACCACAGGCACACTGGGCAGTGGCACTATACTGGGCTGTCCTAGGTTTGGCACCTCAGCACAGGCATGTTCGTACATTTCTCCTTCATGAGACTCAGGGTTGGGAGCAGATGATGATTCTCTGTGGTTTAGAGCATATGGAAGAGAGGGAAAACCTTGCAGATTGGGATGCCTGGGCAATCTGATATCCTGCTGAACCCAACACAAGCCCACTGCAAAATCCACCACTTAATAGATAGGCTTCCTGTCATGGCCTGACTTCCTGGGTTAAACTGCAGCTCTTGTCAAAGCACAACAAGAACCTGGCCCACATGGAAAAAGCAAAGGTGATGGAAGTACAAGTTAGACGTTCAGGAGAATATAGCCTGTCTAGAAGATGCAGGAGCTCTTTGCAGCATTCAGAGCATCTAAGGTACTTTTGCAGAAAGTTGGAAACTTAAGGAGCAAGCAACCAGAAGCCCAGTGAAGCATGTCTATTCTATAGGTATGGCAGGCTGCATATAACATGAGATGAAACAGTCTCTGATCTGGCCCACATTGCCAAGGGTTAGCACCTTGTGGTGTCATTAAAAGAAAGACAAGAGTGGACACTGGCAAAACTTTGAGCTAAAAAAATAGATTGATTCCAATCTTCTTATTCCCCTTGATTATCCTGTGAGATTATCATATAAAGCAGCCTTCCAGAACAATCCAAGCAAAAGCTAAAGCTTCATGCTGGCAGAAGCAAAGGAGAGAAAGGAGAGGAGGTGCTTACAGAGAAACAGCTACTGAGGAAGCTGTCCTCAAAAAGAAATAGCCACATACAGAATAGCCGACTTCAAATTAGGCTACATCACAATCTCACTTTGCTTATGCACATCCCAAAGCCCAGCTTCATACATTGTGTCACTGCATGCAGGAGAAAACCACTTTCCAACACAATGAAGACATGCTCCCTGCTTTCAGGAGGTAACAGTAGCTCAAATGGGCAGCACTGTATACTCCTCAGCAGCAAATTGCACACAATTGTATATTTTCTTAAGGTGCCTTGCATTATTAATGCCTCTTTAAAGATGACAAAATTGAACACACTTTAAGTACATGACTGCACAACTAAGCTACATACCAGAACAGAAATGGACAACAATTCTGCTCTTTTTGCTCATCCCATGTTAACCAGCACTGGAGCTACAGGAACAGCAGCAAGGCATTTGCAGACATGTTTGTCACCACCTTTTAGCTGTATCTCCCCAGTGAACTAACAAACATGACTGCACAAGTCACAGACCTTACCACACTGGCTTACCAAAACATCATTTCTCGTAACTTTCTAGACAAAGCATTCCTAATGGGAACCTGGCCATGACATCACAAGTGAAGACAATGATTTCTCTGTCACTGCTTTGGGCTTTTGCTTTAAAAAAAGCAGCCCAGATGAAAAGATACATGAGAAGTTCAGCTAGTGCAAGAGAAAACAATTCCACCCACTGAAGACTGGGCCACATGTTTTCCTTAAAACAGACCACAAATTACTCAGTACAATCAATTCCCCACATCTAACAGGGCAGATTAATGTTGCTGTTTGATTATAACCCCAAGAGTTTGTTCCTGAAATACAAACTCTGATTGTCAGGGAATACAGAAACATAATAGACTTTTGGCATTGTTTTCGCAGTAAGGTTCCTGAAGGGCAATAGTGTGATACATATTCACCATGTTAGAGAGAGCCTGGAACATGCCAAATTCTATTTCAGGCCCTTGCCTCAGGGCCCTTGCATCTCTGAGTACATAGGAAACTTTGGTTTAATACCAAAGCTAAACCTAGACTAGAATTCCCAAAGAATTTTCTACCCCCTCTTCTGTCTCTTTCCCAAGTTTTCTCCTTGAGCTTTGGATTCCCAGTGCACCTTTTAGCTTGCTGTACTTAACGACATGCCCTCAACACCCCAACTATCCTACTACATACTCCCCCAGGATCCTCTGGCCTGGCCATCACATGTCTCACAGCATTTCCTTGCACCAGATGTCCCAGCACAGAGTCCCTGACAAACCTTCCATGGATGATTTCTCTTCAGGTTGTCACCACCCAACAACTACTTCCAGCAAGGCCAGTACCACCTGATCAGCCACTGCCCTAACCATTTCTCCCACAGCCAGCCACCCTGTGCCACAGAGATCAAGCTTACTCTGCAAACTAGCTTAAAGTCTACTCAGTAGCCACAGGAAGGCTAAGCAGCTGCCTTAAGGAGGCAGCTGCCCTAAGGAGGGGAGCTTCTACCTAGGGAGCTGGTTTAGTGCTCCCTACCATGCAACAAATATGAACCTAAGAGCACTAAGGACTGGGTCCTACATGGACAAGATCTTTTAAGTGCTTTTCCCAGTTTCCGAGTCCTCATTCCCCATTTTTGGCAACAGACAGAGGGTTAGTCCTCAGACTGAAGATGGTAGGAAAACAAACCATCACTGCAGTAGAATAAGTCCACAGACAAGGTGAGCTCAATGCATAAATTGCTCACATGCAGCACAAATGCAGAGCTATCAACAAGCAGCCCAATATCTGCACAGGGCCAGAGCCCACCAACATCTTACAACAATAAAGGTGCTCTCTTTCCCATTTCTGCCTCATTATGAGCATCCACATTTAACAGTATTAGGTCTTAGACATTAGACACTAAACTAGCCAATAAAAGCCATTGTGTATGAGACTGACTTAAGGCATATCTGGAAAATAGGCCACTGAAGTCTTAAGGGACAACCTGTGAATGCAGTAGACACAAGCCTGGTTTTATCTAGAGGATCTCCAAACAATCCCCTTTAAAATATTCTTTAGAGACACACCAACTAGCTAAAGTTGTCCTCTTTCCATGGGACTAAACACTCTTCTTATGGGCAGATGCAACAGCATGAAGGAGCATTTTCCTGGAGCAAGATTTGGAAACAAGGCTTTCACTGACTCAGTGGCAACTGTGCTCTTAGTAGTCACTTGATCCAATCTGCAATTCCTTGGTTATTCCTGTAGATTATTAACTATCAGATGTTACAACCTTCTGGAGCATGTATATCATTTTGATGTGTTCTTTCCCCTGCCATGTGTACCTACA
>WAAF01009989.1:0-40000 GCA_013400475.1 Tricholaema leucomelas | reverse complement strand
TTTGCTCCCGCTGACACTGTTCATTTGTTTAACCCCTAAATCAAAGACCAAAAATGTATCAGTGTCCTAGGACAGGAGAGAAGGGCATGGGTAAGAGATTCTGCCAACAGAGGTTCTTAATGAGTAGCTAAACGTGTCTGTGACCTCATTCCTTTGGAAGTCTCGTTTACCACCGAATTTTGCCTGCTAGACAATGACAACTCAGCCTCAAAGAAGAGGTGTTAGATTTACTGCTTTGTACACATCACATTAGACTTCCAAAAGTAAAATATCTCCAATATAATCTTATCAGATCTCTACTGAAATCCAAATCTAACATAATTACTCCTCCTCCAAACCTTGTAGCAAGGCTCTCCAGGGAGTGTTTATACGCATCAGTGTTGGCTGTCCTTTACCACCAGCGATAATCCTTGAGCTATGCTCGCGTGAAATGTTACAAAAGGCACAGCAAGGTTACCCAACCTCCCTCCCTGCTGACCGGCCCACCTGTACAAAAGGCACTGTCCCAGCCAACAAAACAGCAAATGCAACACATAAAGCTGACTGAGCAGCTTAGGAAAAGAAAAAAAAAAAGCTCTTTGTAACCCTTAACAAGCTCATAGCAACCAGATGACACACTGATTTACTGGCTGCCTTACACTGTGCAGCCCCCAAAACTAGAGTAAACAGTGCATTGTAGGAATGATACTCAGCTATTCATTATCTCACCAAACAACCCAGTTACAAATGTAGAAGTTGTTTTGTTTTATAAACTGTGTTCCCCCAAGGAAGACCAGCAACAGCAAAGGAAAAGAAACCCCAGCATTGCCATTTCCCATTTTGATGGGCCCAAAGGCATTCACTCATAGCTTTCATTTGACACCTATGACCCAGTGCCAGATGACTGCTTAAGTTTACTCCTGATTTTCTTTAGATCTTTTCATTCATGAAGCATCTTTATCTTGGATGCTGAAGATCATATGGAGCCAGAACTGTTGCCACTAACATCTACTCCACATTCAAACACACTTCTAGCTTGAAGGTATTTATCTTTTTGCCTCTCCATTTGTTTTACACTGAATACCCTTCTTGCAATGTCCTGGTCTCTTATTTAGTCTGGGGGAAGCATCTCTGAGAGACAATGTCACAGCTATGTGCATTGGAGAGAATTCCTCAATGTACACACTAAAAGTAAAATACTTGAGAGGCTTTTAAAGTAATTTTCACAAGTTCCCCCCTCCCCTCCTGAAAAAATAAACACACATTTCCCACCTTATGCTTTTGTGCCTCCATGCAGATGCATGGATCACACTTCCCCTCTGCCTGCTTAGTCACTCCCCACACAAAGTCAGCTTTCAACCTTCTGGATTCCTCCTTTTCCAAACATCACTGCAGTTGTCACGACTGAGACATAGAGAAGCAGTAGATTAACATCTGTCATCTCAGACAACTTCACTGTAGTGCTGGATAGAGCAGTGTTGTAACCTCATAGAGATTCATGTCTGCTCTTTCTTATGCCCTAGCCCACTACACAACCTCCCTGAGTACTCTTTCACTATCAAATGATCACTAGCTTCTTCCACCATCCAAACAGCTACCCCAAAATGCTTCAACCTTTCCTGTCTCCAAGCTGACCATTTCCTGACCCTCTTGTCCTCTCCCTCTGCTCTTCATGGTAGGCCTGTTTTTTGCCATTTGCAGAACTCCATCTTGCACACACAGACCCTTCTACTCCTGACACCAATGAAAGCCATGGGAGGATTTCAGATCTGTCTTCCAAAAGAGAGAATTTGGGGGCTTGTCATTTGCAATCAAAAGCCAGTCCCCTGGCAGAAGACAGAGCATGGATTAGACAAGAGAGAGAATATCTGTTCTAAAAGCTTTGCTTTCTGCCTTATCTTACTGTAGGCCTCACCATCAGTACACCTCTTGGGCTTCTCAAAACACAGCTCTGAGCCACCTGGGAACAAGCAGAAAGTACAGCCATGTCTTCACATAGCTGTAGCAAGCCCACAATTACTCTATGTTAGCAGCAGCGATGCCCAGGAGCTCTGCAGAGCTATTGCCAGCGAGGAGCAAGCCAGTCCTACCTCTACCTGTCCTAGAGACCACCTTATTTTAAAGGCCAAGGAAATTTTAAGGTGAAAGCATCAAGGTTTTGATGAGTCATGTCTTGATTTTGAGAGGAACTGGCAAAAAAATAAACTTATTTCCAGTAGCTGGTTGAGGAATGCAATTAGATCTGGCCCTTAGCCAAGGTCAGCCATTAGAGAGTCTACATTTCCTTGTCTTTGCCTATATGTGTCGAGATGAAACTCCCTCAACCTCTATTCTCCTTGAGAGTCTTAAAAGGGTTCCCTCCCTCCAGCAGAGCATCTCTCCCAGCATGTTAGTGCCGAAGAACTAAAAGGATATAGAATAACACCTACACCTGTTCTACCCAGCACACAAAAGCTTTTTCTGCGTCTCTTGCCTGGAGCACCCAGACAGAAGACACAAGTCTGAATCTAGCAGAGAACAAACCAGATACCTCACGCACAGCTTCTCCAGTTCATGCAAGGTTTCACCTCCTCTGCAGACTGTGAAGAGGCAGCACATAAAACGGCTTCCATCCACTCCACACAGGACTCAAGCCTCTTGCATGAATCAGAATTGTTTTGGTTGGAAGAGACCTCTACGATGATTGAGTCAAACCATCCATCTAAGACCACCACAGCCACTAGACCACGTCTGGCCATGGCCACACATCTCTTGAATACCTCCAGGGATGGGGACCCACATCACCTCCGTCAGTCTGTTCCAATGTCTGACCAGTCTTTCAGGAAAGAATTTTTTTCCTAATATCCAACCTATACCTCCCCAGCACTATCTCAGGACATTTCCTCTCATCCTATCACCTGATACTTGAGAGACAAACCCAACTTCCCACCTTACTCAGAGGGCTGGAGCACCTCTTCTATGAGGACAGGCTACAAGAGTTGGGACTCTTCAGCCTGGATAAGAGAAGACTTCAAGGAGACTTTGTAGTGGCCTTCCAGTATCTGAAGGGGGCCTACAGGAGGGCTGGGGAGGGACTATTTACAAGGTCTTGTAATGACAGGATGAGGAGTAATGGGTTTAAACTGGAAGAGGGAAGATTTAAACTGGATGTTAGGAAGAAGTTCTTTCCAGTGAGGGTGGTGAAACACTGGAACAGGTTGCCCAGGGAGGTTAGGTTGTGGCTGACCCCTCCCTGGAGGTGTTCAAGACCAGGTTGGATGGGGTCTTGAGTGACCTGTTCTAGTGGGAGATGCACCTACCTATGGCAGGAGGTTGGAACTAGATGATCTTTGAGGTCTCTTCCAACCTAAACCATTCTATGATTCTAAGATTCTCACTCCAACTTCCTTTCAGATGGCTATAGAGATCAATGAGGTCTCCCCTCAGCCTTCTCTTCTCCAGACTGAACAACCCCAGTTCCCTCAGCTGCTCCTCACCAGACCTGTTGTCCAGACCTTTCTCCAGCTTTGTTGCCCTTCTCTGGACATGCTCTAGCAACTCAATGTACCAAACCACTCTTACACACCGATTACTACCCCTGTTTTTCTGCAAAAGGATGCCTTTTTGCACCACAGCATAATAAACTCGTTAGTATATAATCTTCTAACAAAGTGTAGTCTTCCTCACCCGGAGCAGTAAAAAAACAAGACTTCTCTCTTTCCCAAAGCAGTGCCACTAGGATGCAGAACATACAACGGATAAGTACATTAAAAACAGAAAGCAACAAGACTAGGAAAAAAGGCCTTACCTCAGGAAGAAAATAGGCGCTGCTGAACTCCAAACAGGCTCCAGCCAGCCCATTAGCAGCCAATTTAAGAGCTTACAGGTCCTGAAAGCAGAGCAGTTTGGGTACCTTCCTGGGGCAAAACCCTGCAAAGCAAAGGGTGTTTTTATCAGCCTGAGGAGCTGAAATGCTTCAATCATACTAAATCTACCAAAAGCCATACTAACTCAAAAAGTTTTATTTTCTTGTGGAAGCTTTCAGAAGCATGAAGCCTCTGATGGCTTCCTTGCACTCTCCCTCTCAGCTGACAAGTAGATTCTGGGCATTTCTGGATCTGACCTTCATTTTCTCTCAGTTGTTGCCTGGAGCAGATGCTTAGCACCAGACATGCAGTTTGGTACAACTGCACTCTGACCAAAGGCTTTTGGTTTGTTGTTGTTTTTTTGTTTATTTTATGTAATTATATGTATATTGGATAACAGGCACAAACTTCAACATATGACCTTCCATCTAAACACAGGCAGCAAATTCTTTAATTTCATGGTGATGGAGCACTGGAACAGGCTGCCCAAAGGGGTGGTGCAGTCTCCATCCCTGAGACATTCCAAACCCACCTGGATGCCTTGCTGTGTGACCTACTCTAGGTGAATTTGCCTTAGCGGAGAGGCTTAGACTCATAGAATTATCAGGGTTGGAAGAGAACTCAAGGGTCATCTAGTTTCAGCCCCCCTGCCATGGGCAGGGCCACCTCACATTAGATCAGGTTGCTCAGAGCCACATCCAGCTTGGCCTTGGAAACTTCCAGGGATGGGGCTTCTACCACCTCCCTGGACAACCTGTTCCAGCATCTCACCACCCTCATGATGAAGAACTTCTTCCTAACATCCAATCTGAATCTACCCAAATCAAGTTTTGCACCATTCCCCCTAGTCTTATCACTACCTGACACCCTAAAAAGTCACTTACCAGCTTTCTTATATGCCCCCTTAAGATACTGGAAAGCCAAAATAAGGTCTCCTCAGAGTCTTCTCTTCTCCAGAGTGAGCAGCCCCAACTCTCAGTCTGTCTCCACAGAAAGGATGTTTCCCCCCTCAACAGCTGACACTAATAAAGCCCTTTTAAAGACTTCTTCTCTTGCCTTGTTGTGGCTGTGCAAGGCAGAAGTGGAGGAAGAACAGCTGTGCACAAAAACCAGTTTTTGGCATTTAACCTCCACCCAGGAGGTGCTGGGTTGTGATGGTGAAGGTTTCAGGCTAAGCTGTATCCCAGAAGTTCTCCACAGGACAGACTGGGAGGAATATTGATTCAGTAGGTCCAGTTTTAGGTGTGGTTTGCACTGTCCTTTCCAGGCAAGTCACCACCTCTTTGAAATCAAATTCAAGCTGGGGATGTACTTGGTATTTGAGACAAGGATATCTAACAGTGTTTTTACTGACCCTTCCCTGGCTCTCATAGTGGAGCGGCAGGAAAGACACAGAACTGTGGAAGTGGGTCCAGAAGAGGGCCACAAAGATGATGAGGAGCACCTCCCATATGGGCCCAGGCTGAGGGAATTGGGTCTGTTCAGCCT
This sequence comes from Tricholaema leucomelas, assembly GCA_013400475.1. Classification (NCBI taxonomy): domain Eukaryota; kingdom Metazoa; phylum Chordata; class Aves; order Piciformes; family Lybiidae; genus Tricholaema lacrymosa; species Tricholaema leucomelas. Next base: position 34,688 of record WAAF01009989.1, on the reverse strand, counting down.
AGAGATGAGAAAGCTCCAAGGAGACCTTATAGTGGCCTTCCAGTACCTGAATGGGACCTACAGGAGAGCTGGGGAGGGACTTCTTTCAGGGACTTGTAACTGAAAAGTATACCTCTAGGAACAAGGAAGGCATGAAAGAAAAGTTCAAAGACATCGAAGAGTGACTTGTAGTAGCACAAAGGTTTGTAGTGATAAGGGGAAATGACTTTAAGATGGAAAAGAGGAGATTGAGAGTGGAGATTAGGAAGAAATTCTTTCCAGTGGGGGTGGTGAGACACCAGAAGAGGTTGCCCCAGGAGGTCATGGATGCCCCCTCCCTTGAGGTGTTCAAGGCCAGACTGGATGAGGCCTTGAGCAACCTGGTCCAGGTGTCCCTCCCATGCAGGGGGCTTGCAACTAGGTCTCTTCCAACCCAAACCATTCTATAAGATTTTTTTCTCCAAGCTACTTGTCACAAAGGGTAAGAAGACCAGACCCACATTTTCTGTATCACAGCATCATGTTTAGCCACACAATACTTAGGAGATCTGAGCTGAATTTCATTATGCTCCGTGTCCATGTTCACCAGAGCATGGGGTGGCACCTCCTTGTTGCTGGGTGGCTATTATTTGACTTTTTACCAATGAGAAATACTTTGAAAAGTATAATGGGAAATTATTCTCATCAGTAAATCATTGGTGCGCTCTGGATCAGGCTGAGGCCAGGTAAAGCAAATTGTCTTGAGCAGTGAGAGACAAATGTAAGAGGAAAACTATATAGAACACCTTCCCTTAAATCAAGATCAAACCCATTGGTAGATGACTGTTGTGTTGTGCCCCCTACTCAAGCCCCTGGTGGAAATATGGGGGGGAAAAAGGCTAACAGAAGTTAAAATTTCAGGGATCCCAAATGACTTTTTCCATTTGTCACGCAGGCTACCAGTCACTCCAGGCTGATAGTGTCCCCAAGCCAGGGTGAATAGATTGCCAGGGGCCACGGACAGAGGCAAGGAAAGAGCCAGTGGCAAACCTTGTTCCCTAGATCCTTGCCAAAAAAAGGCATGGGCCTCAAGAGGAGGGCAGTCATGCAGGTTGTCAGCAACAGATCTGTCTACCAATGTGGTTAGTTCCTTCCTGGAACTGGCAGAAGTGATGAAGTCCCACAAACGTTTTTGGATCTGTTGAATTAGCCTTTTGGGGGGTGGGGGAGGAGAAAATATTACAAAAAAAAAAAAAAGGGGTGTGTGTGTGTGTGTGGAAATTGTGTTGTGGCTGGGTAATTTTTCACTGTATCTAGCTGCATGGCAAAACTAATTGGGGTGGGGGGATATCACTATTTTCCACAAGCACTCCTGCCCCGTTGCACAGGAAATACAGTGCAGACAGCAGGACAAGCTGGAGACTTTGTTCTACACCTGGGGTGCTAACACATGAATACTTCAGCAGTGGGATAACACCAATTCCTGCAGAGAGAATGTGGGCAGAGATCCCACAAGCTATGCCTGAAGAAGAGCTGATTAGGGATGCCAAGTTTCGTCCGTGTGTAAATTTACAGTTGGTGGCATTTCCACTGTAAGTGCCATTGTCAAGATTTTAGGATTGGATTGCAAAAAGGAAAAAGAAGGGAGAAAAAAAAAAGCCATTTGACTGAAACTTGCCATTCAACTTATCATCAGAGTAAAATACCATACTGTACCAAGAATGAAGAGAGAGAGAGAGAGAGAGAAAACAACAACATTTAGCAGGTTTTAAAATTATGCAGATATTTTTAATGGCTTTGGAGTATTCAGACACTCACTCATATGTCAGAAAACAGATTTGATTTATAGGAATGACATTTGGCAGAGCAATTAATCCATACTATGTTCTAATCATGTTTGGTACAAGGAGAGGAAAAAAAAGTCAAACTTAGGTTTAAAGCTGACTGTGCCAGGAATTATTTTCAAAGGAGGCTCAGAAGGATTTTTTTGTAATTTCAAGGACAAAATCTGGTCTTTATTCCTTCCCCACTCCATACCACCCAACACATGAATGAAGACTGAATCCCATTTTCTTGTGGAAACTCAACAATTAAATCTTGCTTCCACTGAGGGTGAAATGGGAGTCTGGACCCCTTCAGCTGCTAAACAGATAAATCTTCCTCCCCACATTATTCCCCAGCCTCAGCGAGATTGTCTAAAAGAAATCTTAAGAGAGTTCATCAGGAAAACCTCAAAGTTTCAACCCTCAAGGTTTCACCAGGCAGAGCAGGGATTTGCCTTCACATGAGGGAAATTTTGTCTTTTGCCTTTGGTCTGATTCGTTTCTTCTGGAATGAAACACTCATCAGTCAACGTGTTGTACATCTCAGACACATTTCTTGAGACAGAGTTGGTACTGTTGGATCTCAGCTGATGGAGCATTTGGCACTGGGCTATGGGGGTTCTCACACCACAGAGAGAAAGGGCTGCTGCTCAGGCACCTGGTGTAGCATAGAATCATAGAATGGCAGAAGTTGGAAAGACCTCTGGACATGATCTAGTCCAGCCCCCCCATACTAATGCAGGTTTGCTTAGGTTGCAGAAGAATGTGTCCAGACAGGTTCTGAATGCCTCCGGAAACGGAGACTCCACAACCTCCCTGGGCAGCCTGGTCCAGTGCTCCAGCACCCTCAAAGTAAAGTTTCTCTTTAAGTTCAAGTAAAACCTCCTGTGTTCCAACTTGTACCTGGTGCCCCTTGTGCTATCACTATCCACCACTGAAAAGGGACCAGCCCCATCCTCATGACCTTCACCCTTTAGAAATTTATATGCATTGACAAGATCCCCTCTCAGCCTTCTCTTTTCCTGGATGAAGGGTCCCAGGTCTCTCAGCCTGAGGGGGGATCAGTCTGCAGCTTCCCTCCCGGGTGCAAAGTGGAACCTTTTGTCCTCAAATGGGGTGTTCTGCTGAGACCCATCAAGCTCACCTGAGAGGGCAGGACTAGACTACTTGCTTGCCCAGCAGCTGTCTTTGCTCATCTAGGTATATTCTTGGCTGCCAACACCTTTCTTGTACCCTGATGTTTTGGTGTTGAGCATGAGTCTCTGCTTCTTTTAGTCCTGTCTGAATCCCAGAGGTGGAATTCTGCAGAGGAAAAACAACCCTGTGTCCAGTGTGCCAGATGTGACCATTAAGAAAAGCTTCTCTGAGAAATCTATTCTCAAGCACAAGGGCACACACTCCATGGCAGTTCTCGCTTAGCGACTCTGCAGAAGCTGTGAGGTTGCTCACACAATAACTGCACCACATCTAATGCAGCACCCGTGCCAGTTAGCCAGGATAAATCTCTCTTAAAGCCTATTTTGTCCCAACTCTTAACAGCTGTTCCACAAGAAACTGGTGCTAGATCTGTAGTTGAGTCTGGACCATTCACTGGGCATTCACCAACAACTCAAAACTATCTAAGACTTCATCTGCTTTTCCTGACGTTGAGTTTTTCTAGTGATAATTTTTAAACCCAGACCTGACCTCCTCCATCCACTAACTCCACTGAATCTCCCTCACATCCCATCTCCAGAAGCTCTTGCTTAATTTACTCACTTATGAAAACACGCTCCCCTGCATGCCTTCCACAACAGCTTTAAAAAGCCAAGGTTACACATTTAAGACAAATAAATAATTGCTTTAGCAGACTAGTTTTAACACCTGCTATGAAAATTGCAAAACCATTCTCACTCTACCTATAACTCAATTTTCTCACACTCATAACTCAGAAAATATTTCCCTCTGTGTTTAATAGTTTCCATATTCTTTCGTGTCTGAAGATGTATTGTTAAATATTATCACTACTGGAGGTAGTTTGGGCAATGTCTTTCAGCTGGATTTGGATTAGAGGAAGAGAGAAGAAAAATTCTGACCAGATGCACTATTTTTAGAAGATGAGTACAAAAAAAAACAGCTGGTCTGAGCTACCTTCTACTGAAAATTATACCTCCAGGAAAAAGTAAGGCAGGAGAGAAAAGTTCAAAGACATTGAGGAGTGACTTGTAGTGATACAAGGGCTTGTAGTGATAGGACAAATGGTAACGGCTTTAAGGTGGAAGCAGGGAGATCGAGATCTAGATTGGATATCAGGATGAAATTCTTTATAGCAAGGGTGGTGAGATACTGGAACAAGTTGCCCAGGGAGATGGTGGATGCCCTGGAGATGTTCAAGGTCTAGTGGAAGGTGTCCCTGCCCATGGCAGGGAGGTTGGAATTTTAAGGTTGGAACTTTAAGGAATCTTTAAGGTCCTTTTCAACCCAAAGTGTTCTATGGTTCTATGACTTTGGAGCCTGCTGACTCCTTCTCTTACTGCCAAACAAGGATGCACCCCTTTGCAGGTCTGTGCCAGCTGCACCACCCAGCTGTACCAGCCCAGCAGGCCGGACTGCTTGGGGCAGCCTGTGCAATGGCCCTGCAGCTCTGTCAGGGAAAAGGGGACAGCCCATCATCTGTCAAAAATCACAATGAAATACAAGACAGCAAAATATCTACATTAGAAACTGGAAGGGAAAAAAAACACAAACAAAACAATTGCTCTTATGTCCTGTCACCCTTGCCACAAATACACCCCCACTCTGATGGCACGTACAGATCTCTGCCACGCAGATTGCTTTTGCAAGGCTGAACTGGTTGAAACTAAATGGAGGTGTAAAAGAGGAAATTCCCTACCCTTTGAATTCAGTGCAGCCCTTTCTGTCTCTCTCTCAAGGGTACTCCATGAAGGCAAGACCTCCCACGGATGTTAATGGAGTGTTTCGCTCAGACACAAATGTGAGAGCTCCCTTACTGCCATAGAATCATAGAATGTTAGGGGTTGGAAAGGACCTCTAGAGATCAGACAGTCCCCAAATGATCCAACCCTCCCTGTCAAAGCAGGATCACCCAGGGCAGGCCACACAGGAATGCATCCAGATGGGCTTTGAAAGCCTCCAGAGATGGAAACTCCACAACCTCTCTGGGCAGCCTGCTCCAGTGCAACTTGTGCATTTTGCTTGATTACCCTCAAAATCCTCCTGTGCTGCCTCATGCTTACTAGAGAGGGAAGAAGGGGTTGGGGCAAATGCCAAGACTTGCTCTTCGTGCCTCCCAGGCTCTGCCCCACACCAGCTGGGGGCAAAAGCACTCATGCCAGCATGCAGAAGCCACTACCTTTGGCTCACCAGCTGGCTGTCCCAGCCTGGAGCAGGGCTGCTGCCCTCACAGTGGAGAGACTGATGTTTGTGTCCGGTCTTTCTATTGCCTTTCCAGTGAAAACACTCTTGCTTGTCCAGATGTTGCTCTCATGATCCCAAGGGCAGTCCTGTGCTCGCCTTGCCCCAGCAGCTGGCCTCTATTTAAGTGCTGACTTTGATCTCAGCACGGGGCTGTGAGCTGCTGTGCTTTCTCTGCATGGAGCCAGCTGGAGGATGGGGTAGCCAAGGTGTGAATTCACAGATGACTTTTGGCACTAAGAGTCTGTCATCCTCCCACCCCCAAATAAAATTACAGAATAATAACCAAATGTGGCACTTCAAGTCCCTTGCCTTTTCCAGGGGAGCATCTCAGGCTGTTACGCTCCCACACAAGTTACTCAGATAAAATTTGAACCAAAGAAGATCACAAACCAAGCAGTATTCCATGTGCACATGTGAGGCCTTATGCAGAGCTCAGCTGAGTCAAGAGAAAGACACCTATTCTCTTCCCTAGGCCATAGTAAGCATGCTTTTGCCAGAACACTGAGTCTGACTAAAAGGTTTTCACTTAAAACATGACATTTTGCTCTGAAACCTTTCTGCTGTACCTGCCTGAAGCCTCACCTCCTGGATTTACTGCTCATCGGTGCTCTTCCCCCACACTGTCAAAACCAGTGTCTGAGGAGTCATTATTTCTGATACGAGCACACAAAACTGGTAAGCGTTTCAGGTTTGATGTTACAACTGCTCGCTGTCACCTTGGTGCCTGCTGCTGCCAGTTATTCCCTCCACAAACTCTTTGTCACAGCACTCACAGCTTTGCTGGAAGGCTTTCAAGTTGTTTTTGTGAGCCGAAATCCACATCACAGGCAGGCAGCGCACACACGCGCCGCCTGAAATCTCATAAACAAACGATACCCTCAGCCTCTGCAAAGCATCTTCAAGAGCTCTTCTCTTTCACAGGAGAACATGTGTGGCTTTCTCTGAGGATATCACAGGCACTGAGTTTTGCTTGGGTTGTTTGAGTTGGTTATGTTTTGGTTTGGGGTGGGTTTTTTTGGTTAATAATAGGAAGAAGGTGTTTCCCCAGCGCCTGAACTTTGAAATCTGGAGTGTGGGCTCTTCGTCAGGAGATGTGGCCAGCACCTGGGCATTCTCTCCTGTTTTTAGGACTCAAGTTGCTGTAATAGCCCATGGCATCTGCTCAACCCATTACTTATGCCACTTTTTATCCCCCCACCCCCACCCTTTATTTTTTTCCTTTCCTTTTCTTTTCCTTTCTTCTATTCTTCTCAAGTCAAGTGCTTTGCTTTGATGTTTGTTTAAGAAGGTAGATTATGCTCCAGTGTCTATATGCAGAATGAGCTGAAAGAAGGCAAACTTCTTTTGGAGAGTACCTGGCTGAGCAGAACAAGTTCTGGGCCTTCTTCCTGCTGAAGCAAAAGGTTCACCAATTCCTGTTGTAAGCCTGAAATTCACTGCTACAACTTGAGGAAGTGGGGAGTCGCTGATGACTGACAGACAAGTGATGGACATTACCAGAGAGGAGCCAACAATCTGTATCCTTGGCTCTGTATAACTATTATATTTCCACCTTACCAAACATTTTCATCTTCTGAAGAAAATTTTGATTTTTATTGAAATGATTTTTTTTTCCCAGATTGGGCTGGGGGTAGAGGCAACAAAATAAAAGAGACAGAGTTTTTTCTCTTCTATCAGAGCAGCAGTGCTGCACAGCAACCAGGGTTTGGATCTCCCACTCTCATCTCTGGGTTAGCTGTCCAGGTTTCATACACCTGGGTCAGAACAATCCTCACTATCCAAACATGCGGGGGGATGGGGTGATAGAAAACAGCCCTATGGAAAAGGACTTGGAGGTGCTGAGGAACAAGAAGCTGGACATGAGCACACCATGTGCTCTTGCAGCCCAGAAGGCAAATGGTGTCCTGGGCTGCATCAAAAGAAGCCTGGCCAGCCAGTGAAGAGAGGTGATTCTGCCACTTTGCTCTGCTCTGGTGAGACCTCATCTGGAGTACTAGGTCCAGCTCTAGAGTTCTCAGAACAGGAAGGACATGGACCTGATGGAGTGGGTCCAGAGGAGGGCAATGAAAATGATCAGGGGGCCAGAGCACCTCTGCTATGAAAAGAGGCTGAGAGAGCTAGGGTTGTTCACCTTGGAGAGGAGAAAGTTCTGAGAAGACCTAATAGTGGCTTTCCAGTACCTGAATGGGGGCTAAAAGAAGGATGGAAAGAGATTGTTTACAAAGGCCTGCAGTGACAGGATGAGGGGCAATGGTTTCAAACTAGAGAAGAGTAGATTCAGATTAGATGTTAGGAACAAGTTCTTTACCATGAGGGTAGTGGAACATTGGAAGAGGTTGCCCAGAGAGGTGGTTGAAGTCCCATCCTTGGAGATATTCAAGGTCAGGCTTGACAGAGCTGTGGGCAACCTGAGCTAATTGAGGATGCCCCTGTTGACTGCAGAGTGGGTTGGACTAGATGACCTTTGAAGGTCCTTTGACACAAACTATTCTATATTTCTACCACTTCATTGAGCTGTGCCTGTGAAAACATAGCTACAGTTCCCATGAAGTGTAGGCTGGACCCTGGCTTCTGTGGGAGCCTTTCCAGTTTACAAATGAAACATTCTGTGAGTTTTTAAAAACACTTGGATGTTTTTTTTATCCATACAAATGAGTTTCATCTAAAACTTCTGTTTTCTACTCAAAGATGCTACTGCTATTAACCAGCAAGCAGCAGTGCTGGTCATATCCAGATCTGTCCAGCTCCCTCAGAAACAGAGACGGCATTTCTCAAAGGCTTCAGGCCAAGCATGTTGAGTGTCTCAGGAGCCACGGCACAATGTTCACAAAAATCTGCAGAGCAACCACCTCTCCCATGTGTAATTCTGCACAAAAGCAACTGGTACATGAACTGAGGAATGAGCTGCCCTATCCTGACCCAAACACACCTCTGAATTCATGTCTCCCAAGACAGGCACTGCTGTGGAATGTGCTCAGACCTACAGAGAAGGAGACAAGGCTTATTGTTGGGAAGACCTGCAGGCTTTTGCCTGCTGTGTGAGCTTTGCAAGAAGGTGGCACTGGGAAGCCAAAGACCTTGTCATCTGTATCAGGAACAGTGTGGCCAGCAGGACCAGTGAAGTCCTTCTGCCCCTGTACTCAGCACTGGTAAGGTCACACCTTGAGTATTGCGTCCAGTTCTGGGCCACTCCATTTAAGAAAGATGTTGAGGTGCTTGAATGTGTCCAGAGAAGGGCACGAAGACTGGTGAGGGGGCTGGAGCACAGCCCTGTGAGAAGCTGCTGAGGGAGCTGAGGGTGTTCAGCATGGAGAAGAGGAGGCTCAGGGAAGGCCTTATTGCTCTCCACAACTAGCTGAAAGGAGGTTGTAGTCCAGCGAGGGTTGGTCTCTTCTCCCAGGCATCCAGTGACAGAACAAGAGGACACAGTCACAAGCTGCACCAAGGCAGGTTTAGGCTGGATGTTAGGAAGTTCTTCACAGAGTGACTGGCATTGGAATGGGCTTCCTGGAGGTGTTTAAAGGGAGACTGGATGAGGCACTTTGTGCCATGGTTTAGTTAGTTAGAAAGTTTAGGTGATAGGTTGGTCTCAAAGATGTCAGAGGTCTTTTCCAACCCAGTTAATTCTGTTATTCTGTGATCTCATGCAGGTTACCCTGCCTGCAAGGAAGCTCTCCAGCAATGGGTTGATGCAGCTAGTGAGAGGCCTGGTGTGCTGGAGTGTCACTTCAGCCTTGGCCACCTTCTGTCCCTCACATATCAGATATGAGGGCAAGAGCTCACAGGGACTGGCAGACTGGGCAATGAGCAGGTCTGAGCTTCACAGGCAGGAGGCAGTAGCTCTGGGATCAGAAGGAGCGGTCCTAGGGGACAGGAGATAGCTCAGAGACATCCCAGGAACTGGGCTCATGGAAAGCCTCCAGAGAGGTCTGTCTTCCCACAGCCTCTCTCTCCTGATACAGCATTAGACCTAACTTTAATTTTCACTTGCACCTAGATACAAGGCAACATCTGTACTTACTAAAGACAGCCAGATGTAGACAACATGTCCATCACACCACACAAGAACTTCCAGGGCTAACCATAACTTAATCCTGTGCCATGAAAGCTCCCAGGAGGGGCAAGCAACCTGGTTTCCCATTTGTCTCAGGAAGCAAGAGATGCTTCTCTCTGAAATCACACCTTTCTCCTACAAAGCTTCTGTGTATACTTGGTAGCTTTTACATATGTCATTTCTGTACCACAGCCACAGCTCCCACCTGGAGTTTTGCAACATTGTCCACATGTTACCTTTCCTGCAGGATATAAACGTGTTATTGATACTATTTTTGCACTACAGAGAGAAAATGAGATTAAAAGAAAGCAGAAGGAGTGAGGTTTCATGCCAGCTGCCAAACTGGGGCTCACCTTGCACTGAAGGGAAGAGAACAAGGAACAGCCACCTTTCCCCTTTAACTTGCAAGCACATAGACAGCATCCCTCTCCAGGCACAGGGACAAACACCACACTGGGCTGCCAGCCACCTTGTTGCTGGTCAGGCTCCCAGGAAAACATCTGTGAAGTGTCCCACTTCACCCCCACCAGGAAGCCAGGAAGCACTTGTCTCTGAGGCTCTGCAGCCTCGGTGCAGTGACACTCGGGTTGTGGCAGATGTCAAAGAAGTGCAGGAGAAACCTGGAGCAGGCCACTTTGCCATGAAAAGACTAGTCACACACATGTGATAAACCAAAAGGGTGCTCCCAAAGACTGGCTCTTGGACAGGTGAGTATCTCAGGATTGTGTTATCCACTGGACCAGACACACAGAAGCTTTGTTCCAGCAAGCTTATTTGACTTGTGCTCTGAGAAATGTTGGTGTGAATGAAAGACAATGTCTGAATATCTTAAATGGACACATTTATCTCTATTTCTCTTTACCAAGAGCTTTCCTTACTGATTTGGCCAGGAAAGAGGCATCTGTTCATTCATTAGGTTTCTCTAAACCCCAGAATTAATAGACTACTACTCTGAAGCCAGAGCAGGAGATAATGCAGCTAGAGTCAGTTTTTATTGTAACTTAATGCTCTGATCACAGGAGCACGATCTGGCCCAGGGCTTTCATTCCTGGCTGGAGGTCATAAACAAATGACATAAGGGTTTCTTTCATTGCAGATATGGCAATAGGGGAAATGGTTTTGAACTAGAGCAGGGTAGATTTAGGTTAGACATGAGGACGAAGGTTGTACTATGAGGGTGGTGGAACTCTGGAACAGGTTGCCCAGGGATGCGGTGAAGGCCCTATCCCTGGAGACATTCAAGCTCAGACTTGATGGGACTGTAAGCAGCCTGAGCTAGTTGGGGATGTCCCTACTCATTGCAGGAGGATTGGACTGGATGACCTTTAAAGGTTCCTTCCAAGTCAATGCATTGTATGATTTTTTTGATCCCAGATGACTGAAGTTCGGAGGAGTCTCAGTCTGAGAAATCCAGTGAGAGCTGCCCTGCTCACTGTGCTCCTGAGCATGCCCTGCACATGCTCCTCTGAAGATGCTTCAACTCCAGTAAACAATGTTTTTAAAACTACCTTTTTAAGCTTTATTGCAAACTTCAGTAATAGAGTTTCATCCCTCTTCTGCCAAAGTTTGAACCCAGACAAGTTTAGCAGCCTTCAGGTCCTATTTGTACTTAGGAGGTCTAAAATGATGTGTTTATAGGGTGTGTGAACCTGGTGCTTAGGGACATGGTTTAGCTGGTGACCTTGCAGTGCTAGATTGAAGGTTGGACTAGATGATCTTTAAGGTCTGTTCCAACCAAAGCTATTCTATGATTCTGTAACAGTCCTCCAGCAGTTTTACTACACTGAACTGAAATCCCAATAAAAACACCCCAATCACTAAGGCTGGTCTCTCAATAAAGATCCAGAACCAGGCTTGGAGTCCACTGAGTGCCTCAGGAGGTCTCACTGGTTGCAGGGGAACTTGCTGCACCCTGATGATCAAGTAAAATTACAAGTCCCCCTGAACACTGGTACCTTGGTACTTTGAGCTGTCTGCAGTAAGGCTCAGTGACTAAAACCTGAACTCTTCTAGGTGTAATCAGCACCAACAACTTGATAAGCAATTCTCCTGCAGCTCAGCAAGCTGAACAGGAGACTGCCTGTGTTCCTTGGGCAGCTTGGGACCAAAGGCAGACCAAGAGATGTTTAACAGTATTTTCATTAGGCAGCATTTCCAGCTGTATCGCTAACAGTGTTCAAAATGGAAAGCAATTCTATTCCTGGCACCATTTCAGAAGATTTAAAATGCATCATTCTAATTACTGCCTGACAAATCACCCTGGAATGCTAACTGGGAAGTTTGCAATGCAGACAACAGATACATTATCATCACACTGGTATATTGAACTTTTTATGATGTCTAATATCTTCAGGTTATATATGAGGGAAAGCATCCTTTGCCACTGGCAGAGAACTGCCCTCTAGCACACAAACTGAGGGTTCAAACCATGGTGTGACACAACTATAAACTCAAGGTCATTTTGTGGTAAAAACAACATAGAAGAGTTGCCAAATCAGTCTTTGAACTACTCTTCATCATTTTGGATGGTGAGTTCCTTTGGTCTTTATGAATTTCTGGATCAGGAGACAATGCAGCTGGAGTCAGTCGCAGAATTCCTCCATGTTCATTTAACTCTTTGCGCTTCTGGTTTTATTAGAGATCAACTGCCTTAGTCTCAGAAGACTGTGGAGTTTCTTTTATAGAATCATAGAATGGTTTAGGTTGGAAGGGACCTCAAGGATCATCCAGCTCCAACCCCCTGCCATAGGCAGGGACGCCTCCCACTAGAGCAGGTTGCTCAAGGCCTCATCCAGCTTGGCCTTAAGCGGCTCCAGGGAGGAAGCATCCACAACCTCCCTGGGCAACCTTTTCCAGTGTCTTACCACCCTCACTGTAAAGAACTTCCTCCTAACATCCATTCAATTCAAACTTCTTTGGAGGTCTGAATAATTCAGCCTTTTCCACCTCCTCAGGTTACTGGCAGCAATTGGGATCTCCACATTGCAAAGTACCATCAGGACCTTTGTCCTCCTCAGACACACAGCCCATACCCATTTCAGGGGATGCAGAGACCTCACAGGGCTGCCTGCTTTGGTTGCTGTTTGCCAACCTTTCATTCGGGCTTTTCTAAGTGTTGCCTGTGACTTGGAGAAGGTGCACTCACACAGAGTTAATTTAAAGCCAATGCCTAAGCGAGTCCAAGCGAACAAGTATGAATCACATCTCAAGAGTTTAGAAGAAGCTCCAAAGCATGAAAAGCAGCCATTAGGAGAGGTAAGAAAGTAAAGACTGATTAAAGCCCCATCCCCACATCTGCAGTGCCCCTATTGTTGTGAATGGAACTGGGTAACACAACTGAAAACTCTGCTAGCTGCCTTCTGTACACATCTCTGGCAGTAACTGCTTATTGCCCAGGCTAGCAATGTGGCCTGATTTCATGGTACTAAAGTCATGTAAGCCCCCTTCTTTTTTTTTTTTTTAATTTCTCTTTTTTTTTCCCCTATGAAATAGCTATTTGACATAAACATCTTTGTTTGCCATATCACTAGATCTGCTGCTAATTATAATGCTGAACCCAGATGCTGGTGGAGGAAATTAATCTACGTCCTGCGTAGTTTGTTGGGCTTGTTTTAGTAGGCTTGCCAAATATTTAGTGAAACCCTCATCTGACTTTTATTATCTGGAGATAGATATTAAAAGGCTAAATACTGTTCTTATTCTCACTGGTGTAAACCTAGACAGCTCCACAGAGAGAAATAAATATCATTATATTACTATGGATTTACATGATGTTAGTCTGGATTTACAGTACTGTAACTCCTCAGCAGTGGAACTAGGAAGCTAAACCACGAATACTGCACAATCTAAACCTGGGCTCTGTTCTCAGCTGAGAAGCACAGTTTTGATCCTGAGCAAAATGCCAGTATTCAACATGCATTTTGCTACGTTGGCATACAGAAATCACTTGTATTTTGCAAGTTGGCCTACAGAAAACACCTGTGGAATAACTGGCATCAAAATGACTCTGTTCAGAAAAGCAGAAATGTTTCATTACAGAACAGGTCTAGCTATGAGCTGTTCCAAAGGCCAAAGAGCCTCATCTGCTTGCTTGGCCCACCTGATCTCCCCACAACCGCCCAGTAACACATTGCTGGTGGAGGGAGGCTGCTGGTGGCAGAAGCTATTTACGAGGGCAAGGCAACCCCCGGCAAGTGCAGTTTTTGGACATACAGACTAAAGTCCTAGGAAGCACCAGCAGCTCACTTAGCTCCAAGAGAAGTTCATGCTCCCTCAAAGAAGAAAGTTTCGGTTCCACTATGAAATGTGGTCCAGCCAAAGAAAAGAGACATTTCAGATGAAAAAAAAAAAAAAATCAGCTGGTGCTCCTGTAGAAAGCATTAAGGTTTGCTAAGCTGCCCTTTCCAGGCTAATTTTCACCAAATTCTATTTTTCTGTTGCAAATCTGTGAGGTGGGGAATCATCAGAACAAGTGGTAATTCCCACACAGAAAACAAACATATGCTTTTGGCTCTAAGCTTTAAGCTAACGTAAAAAAAAAATCAAACCAAACCCAAAAATCCTGAACAAAATAATGCAACCACCTTTAAATCAAGAAGCCCCAAAGTCAGTGTTCCCCTGACAGAAGCAAATCTATGTTGTGAGAAGTGTATTTTCTATGAGAAACAAAACTGACAGAAAAATTCCCACTCTGCTGCAGACAAAACTGAGTAAGCCAGAAGAGCATCCTTGTATGCCAGTTGACATTTAAGGCAGTAGCATCATCTAAGCTGCACAGACTTAAAAGACAGGGAATTTCCTAAGTGGAAGAACAAAATTCTGCTGACCTGTGGCACACCAGTGGCTGTCAGTCCCAGCAGGACATCGATGGCAGGACATGCCACAGCCCTCAACTGGGGTGAGGATTTTAAAAGTATCCACAAAGTAATGCTGTAAGTGTTAAATTTAAATAAAGCGTAGAATGATTTGGCTTGAAAGGGATCTTTAAAGGTCATCTAGTTCCAACCCCATTGCCATGGCTAGGGACACCTTCCACTAGACCAGGTTGCTGGAGGCCTTGGCCTTGAGCACTTTCAGGGAGGGGGCATCCACAACTTCCCTGGGCGACCTGTTCCAGTGTCTCACCACTATAAAGAATTTCTTCCCAATATCCAGTCTAAATCCGCCCTCTTCCAGCAGAAGGTAGGTTGGTTTGTTTGTGGTTTAGATTATGCGGTTTCATCCGGGGCACTTAGAGTGTATCCTTAATTGTAGCCCCACCTGCTGAAAGCCACTTTTGAGAGCAGCACCAGGCCCTGTAATTTTGAGCTGCTGCCATGGCAAGAGGCAGCAAGGCTCCTGTCAGTACCACATGATTTCCCATTCCTGTGGAACAGCCTGTGGAGCCCAGCTGAGAAGTTAAGAGATCCTTAGGGATCCATGTAGATCAAAGCAATTTACAGAAGCCTAAGGCTAGCTGTACAAATTGAGCTAAGTCCAGTTCTCAGCCCAACAGTAATTGAGTAGGACAGATTTCAGGCAAAACAAGTCCCTCCTGCTCTGCACAGTACTTGGAAGGCCTCCACCACTGGTCTCTGCACAGGTACAGTGAGCAGCAGCAGCGCAGGTTCTCTGGGAGGGGATCCTTTTTCACTGTAAATTTGAAGACACTGTACCAAATAAATCACTTCAGAAGGTTTCTTGTCTCTCTTACATCCTTTTTGCTCTGATATTCTCCCTAGAGCTGTTTGCCACCTGAGCTCACCCTGTGTTTTGCCCAGACTACACATACAAGTTTAATTTTCAAGTGTCTTTTCTAAGCCAAGAGGGGCAGAAGTAATTTGCTACATTAGCAGGTTTGGTACCTTTCCACTCAGCAGCAAATGCTGACCTTTTTTGACAGAAGTGTCTGCAGCAGCAGAAGGTACCTTCCCCTTTCATGTGGGCTTGGAGAGCTCCAGTGCTGTGTGTCCCCTCTTCTGGGCTATGGAAAACACAGCACAATTTGCCTTTCTGCAACGTGGCTCCAATTCAAGGTAGAATCTGGCAAAGCAATGCTATGCTAGAAATGGCAAGCATGAGGGAAATCCAAATAATCATTCGCACAGCAAGACCTTCTATGCTCTTTTGGACATTAGGGCAAAAATGGGTGGTCAGACTCAGTATTCTGCTAGAAGCCCAGCTGCACTTCAGTACTACCTGGACACTAGAGGTCCATCAGGCTTCCCAAAGGAAGGCCTTCAATTAACACTTTGTACTGCAGCTAATGAAACCTTTCTCCCTGCATGAGGATCTACATGACAGAAGTTTTGACCAGAACACCTCTGTGGGCAGTGGTAAGAGCAGAGAAGCTCCAGGCAGTGTACATCCCATACATTCATGAATGGAGTCAGAGGATGGAGGATGTAGTTCACAAATCAGTCCAGTTGCCAGTCTAAAGGTAAGAAAAAGTAGAGCTGGAGACAGAACAGCCTCTCCATTCTGAACTGCAACAGGGTTTCCAGCATCACAGAAATCACAGAAATGTGGTTGCCATGCATTTAAGGAACTGTCTTCAGGTGGGCAACCTGCTCTGCCAGATTTTGTCTTACCATGCCAAAGTGTACTTGCTAACATTTCACATCAAAGAGCAGGTGCAGGCGTACATGCGCGAGCAGCAAACCAGGACTCCGAGCCCTGATCCAGTTGGAGCTCTCTCCAAGGAAGCATGGGACACTGCCAGGGTTCGAACATGAGGCTTGGCTCCAGACAGGATGGGAACCACTAGACGACACACTTCTTTGGCACAGGTGGAGCCCAACCTCAGCGATCTGGAAGACAACCAAGTACAGACAAGCCACTACAGCTGGCGTTCAACACAGCTTCACGCAAGCGTCCTCCTGTAACCTTCCAGCTCCACAGCCCTTGCACAGTGAAACAGCGGTAGCAAACTGCAGCATAAGGAAGAGTCATACTTCCAGAAATCTGTGTGATACAGAGACCTGCAAGAAGAATTCTTCCACAGGCCAATGCATCACATGGGTTTCTGAAAGAATTCTTCGTGCAGGTCAGTGCTGTCCCCACATTGTGGCAGTGCACTTCTGATTTGCCTCAGCCCAAAACAAATGCTGTCAGTGCAGTAAGCTAAGAGAAGTGACCTGTTAACAGGGATTATTGATAGTGCCCTGTTTCTAGTGCATTATAATCTCTGCCCAGAGATTGCAGAGTTCATAATAGCAGGCAATAAAATATTTTTACCCATCAAGAAGGAAGATAACATATACTTTGCTTAGAAGTACTTGAGGGCTTAGAATTTTTAAACCTACAATGCCTGTTTCAACTGATGCGACATTACTGTTTCATAAAGAGTTCTTTGCACTGTCCTTTTAGTTACAAATCCTGTTTTTTTTCAAGGGCAACCTAATAGTCATTTAAATTGCTGGCATTTAGATCTCTAATAAACTGAAACCTGATAATCAGGGACTGTAAAGCATTATTCCTCTTGTATTATGACAGAGCAGCCATAAAAGTACAAAATCCAGGGAACCCTGTGTACATAGTCCTGCTGACAAACACAGGGCTTCATCCTTCTGGCCTCAGCAAAACCTGACAGACAGGGCCTCCAAATGCAAAGACTAAAATGGTTGCTCCTCACAAATATTTACTCCTACTTCCTCCTTTCTCAAACCAGGTGCTGAGCTCCCACTGCCTCTTCACTTTCAAGAGTTGCTGGCTCTTTGCTTCAGGTCTTCTGGAGCTGTGTGCGAGCAGAAGCACCTGGTGCAGATCACACCCACTGTCAGATACACCAGGAAGGGATTGGGAAAAGAGATCCACTTTTACAGGAGTGCTTTGGGCGTTGGCACATACACACACAACAGGGCTGGTTTACTTCCTCCTCAAGACATTTTATTGACCTATTTATTATGCCTTCATTTGACTTAGGGTGGACAGGAACACCCTGGTTTGGTTCGCTTTTGTACAGAAATCCAGCAGCAACAGGGAAACTACAAGAGCACAAAGACAGCCTCGTGGAGCTTAACCTGAGTGTCACAGATCAGGGCTCCTTCTCCAGATGTTAATTTAAATGACAAATTCTGCATCAGGCAGGTGAAACCCTACTTGTACAGTTTGCTTTGTCCACTTCATTTCCACTCACCTGACTGCTAGCCATCAACACCAATTTCCCCACACCTTTCTTGGATGCCCTTTCCCCCTTCCCTTTCTGTTAGCTAAATTCAAGGTACAGGATGAATTTATGAGAAGAAAATATTGTGAGGAAAATCCATTGTGGGCCAAAATTGAGCCAGGACAGGCTTAACAAGGCACATCCTCATCTTGAGGCAGGCATGTGCTCCTGATAATATGGAGGTAATGGTGCTGCTGGCAGGCATCTAGGGGGCAGGCATGGGCTATCCCATGTGCCACCTCCTGGAGATGGAAACAGCCCCACTCTTCTATAAGGATGTCCTGGCCTTTCCCTTTTTCAAAAGGCAGAGAAAAGAGAGGCTCTTGTACAAGCAGCATAAATAAATCCAAACAGAGACATAATTAGAGTGCCTTTACAATAATACAAAGAACAGCCAAAGCACCAGTCCTTAGCAATAAATGACATTTCTGGTCTTGAACAGATTATAAGTGCCATGGAACCGAAAGTCAACATTCTCCTTCCATTCACTAGCTCACATCTCTCTTACAATTGAGCCCTTTTTAATGGCTAATCAGTGTCACCACATCCAAAGAAGACCACATGCAAGCTGGCCTAAAAGTCATCAGCACTGCAAGGTGGCAACTGCATGAAAAGCTTCAGAGAGGAGTTGGAGTGAGCTGAGGCATGTCGGGACACTGGGAGCAGCTGCAGCCCTGTGTACTTTGCTACAAAGCACTCTCCAGAATCAAGGGCTCTGGGACCCACAGCCATCTATGAAGCCACCAGCCAAAGTCTCTTCCATTGCAGTTTTTGTTACCAATGGTTTGTGGCTTCTCCACAGCAATGCCAATGAGCATCAATTCTATTTCCTCTTTGTGTCATGCATGCCAACACATCTCTGCTTCACTGTGATTTTCTCTGGCACCCAGAAAAGGAAGCCAAGCTCAGCTCCACAGGCTCCCTGCAGGCACTTATACAAGCACAAAGAAGGAAACCACAAACTAGCACACAAGGTGAGGATGGCACTGGCCACCTAGTTGCTCCACTGTGGGCAGATGCAGTGAAGTGGGATTGCAGCCTTGGGCCTTCACAGGCTGCAACTCTGCTCTGTTCTCTTGCCAGTGGGGCTGTCCATAAAGTTTCCTCTGAGGGAACCAGTGATTCACTAAACACCCTGGTCCTGCAAAGAAAATTTTTGCAATAAGGCTAAAATAAGTCATTGCCAAGTGCTTCTGAGGAATAATGTTTATAGATTGAGACCGATTCCTTCCTCCCTGTTGGAACTACAGGATCAGCACAAGCCAAGGCAGAACCAGGTTCTGGCTAATTTTGAAGCCCTGTATTACTGAACCACTAACCAGGCGTGGCAGGTGGGTGGAAAAGCTTTTAGCAGAAAAACAAATTGTTTTGGCTACCTGGGAGCTAAGGACTCCCAGGTAGGAGAAACAGAGAAGAGATATCAAGAGCAATCAGTCACATTAAATGGGTCAGTATTTAGCAATGCAGAAGCTTGTCATATCCTTTTAATTACTAGGATAAGTTTAAGAATAAAAAACAATTACAGCTGAAAAAACACCTTTCTTAAAGACTCAGTGAATAGTTCTACCTCCTGCAGCCTTCCAAAAGAAACATTTCTAGGGTGGAATATGTACATAAAATACCACCAGAAACTCAGTAACAAGCTCTTGAAATCTCCTGGCCCACAGAGCATTCCCTTCCTGAGGATGTATGCTGGGTGCAAGCAGTCACTGTGCAAATACATTATCGTTCTACAAAGACTGTGCATTGGAGCAGAAGTGTTCTCCAGGCAAGTGAAAAAGCAAGGCCAGCCTGTAGAGCTCCCCAGGTACAGTCACCCTGTTCCCCAGCCACAGCATATCTCTGTGGGCCTTCAGAGAGTGGACTAAACAATATGGCACAACTTGTACCCTCCACTAATACCAGGCCCATTATTTAGCCTTTGACTGTCCAAGCTCTGGATCTGGTATCCATAGACACTCCTGAAAAGCCCTCTTCTCCTCAACTTGACACCTTCATTTCCCAGACTACCCAGGCAAACATCAGGGACCTAACAAACATGGGAATCACAAGCCCTTCTACTGAGAAGGGCTGCTTTGGGTCTTCAAAGCTGTTCCGAGCTTTCTTTTGATCCTCAGAGCTGTGCAATTTTGAAGTCCGGCCTCAAGAGGGAGATGCCAGAGCTAAGGATCTTCCCCGATCCGCATATGCACATTGTAATAAGACTTAAAATTCTGGGAGTCCCAAACTGCGCTGCCAAGATAATCCTTCTATGGTTTCCCTTAGCCTCTGAGCCACGCTCATTGACAACTCCTCTCCTGCCAGCTGGAACCTGCCCACTGCTCCCGAAACACAAATCCTCACCACTGCTTGTCCCAGTCAATTCCACCAGCCAAAGCTGACAGCCTTTCTCATCAGTGGGAGCCCAGCACCGAAGCCCTTGGCTGGATCAGATCTTTGCATCAAGCAAACGCTGATTACAGGAACGTCAAATGCTTTGCAGGGTCATGTCCTCGCTTTCCATTCATGTGCAGCACATCTTTCCAGACACAGCTGAAGTAGCAATCTTCAGCTCAACTTTCTGCAGTTTGGATAAGAACAGAACTGCTCAGCATCCTGCTCTCAGCAGCATGGATGTCAATCCAGTGCTGGCTCAGCTTAACTCATCTAAACTCTTTGCTGCTACTTGCATCTGACTCCCTGTGGCACACTGGGCAGTCTCATCAGGATAGGCTTGGTGCCATGCACTTTTTAGAATCCATCCCACAGGGCAACATGTTTACAGAGCAGAAAATGTTTGCAGCGCTCCTTCCATCAGGGTGTTCATATACTTCACAACACTACTGACAGCTCATGCAACCCCATGCTGCTTTGAGAAGCCTCAAATACAGAATAGGCTTGGGGTCAAAAACCTACACTTAAATTTTCACCAGTGGGACACATTAGGTCAGCAGTACACTTGAGACCACCTCTGCATGTAGTTTTGTTACTGAATGCAAGAAGAGCACAGACATGTAGTTTCTGGCCATGTAGGAAGGCAGGTGTGCAGGTGAAGAGCCAGCATGGAGCACTGCATAACAAAGAGAGCCTTAGACACACTCAAGAGCTCTGGTCCAATTGCAACATCCCCACATCATAAGAATGCATTCAGAGGCAAGGTGGACACTGCCCAGTCAGTCTGCAGCTTCTCTCAGAACTCATGTTGGGACATTAGGGACAGGAAATTCTGACAGTTGAGGCTGAGTTTGGTTCAAGCCTGGCCTTTATCAGAAGCCAGACTTTATCCTGTCCCGTTACTACAGCAAAGACATACTCCTTCCCTTCAAACCACAGCCACATTGGAAGAGCAGCTGCCAGATGTCCTTTCTAATGGTTGGTTCTTCTCTAAGCATCTTGAAATTGTGGGGAAACCTACTGCCTCCTGAACACATCTAAAGGTCCTTTCCCCCAGCTGTCAACCTGTAGTGTGATGACAACTTGTATACCTACATAGCTTTTCTTAGGTATCCATGCACAAATTATTCCAGTATTTGCTTTTTTGTGCACTAAGCCCAGTTGATGTGCCAAGGCTTAGCATTACATCAAAAGCTGAGCATTGGATCTAGCTCGAGCACAACATAAATTGGTTGGGGAGGAGCTTGGCAGCTCAATGAGGGGTTTAATATTCTGGTGTCTTTTCAGCAGCCCTGTCACAGAACAGACAGGTTTTTAATAGCCAACGCAAAAGGGAAGCAGTCCCATACACTACTGGAAGGGCTCTCACTGGAGAGCTGCATCCAGCAGGGCAAGATCAGTACTAGTGGGAAGGTGGCTTCTGCCCAGCAGGTCTATGCTGCTCCCAGCCCTGCACGTAGGCACGCTCCTGGTGTGTTGCACCTCTTGGTGTCCCACACACATGATAAGGACCATCAAAACAGCCCAGCAAAGGGAAGCCTCAGCAGGATATCACTTGTCCATGCAAGCTCTCCACAGATATTAACAGGACAGATGGCAGAAGTGATTTGGCTTTAAGTGATCCAGCTTTGAACAAGCCTGAAGACAACATACATAGACAAACTCTCTAACTCTAAAAGAGATTTACAAAGCAGTAGATAATTTGGTTGAACAAAGCCAAGTTATCAGACATTTGCAAAGCCCTAAGCTCACCTAAAGGCACAAAGAACTCAAGAAAGTATTGAAAAAGTTACAGAGGGAAAGAGAGAGAATAAAATAAATTCCCCTAATGTACCACAGATACCAACCACCACACACTACCTACAAACCATATGTTTTTCCCATCTGTTCTGTTATCTTCAACTAAATTTATAGTATTTGGGCTATCAGAAGAATTGTCAAGCCTGAGCTGGGCAGGATTATAAAACCTAGGTGTTATTACACTTTAAAGACATTTTCCCCTCCTCCCACCATACCAGGTACAGGACTATGCATTTCTCTTGCTGCTGTGGTACCACAGAGGATGCCATGCTTGTTGTCACCTGCAGTCAGCAGCAGGGCAAACCCAGCCCCCAGACAAAAGAATAGTTCCTCTACCTTTCTGCCTTTCCTCTCTCCCATCCTTCTCTCTAGGTAGGTCACAAACAGAGTTGCAGAGGTTGCAGGACTGCTTCCTGCAGTGCTGTGAACTAGTGAAGTCCACCTGAGTCAGCTGGAGCAACTAGTGCTGTGGGGCAGAGCAGCTAGAGCATCACTTCAATTCTCCAGCAAAGTTTCAAATCTGAACCAACAGTGCTGTGTTTATGCAACAGCAATCCAGGGAAAGGATGGGGGCGGGAGAGCAAAATTTTGCTACCAAACTTAGGGGAAGTGGAGTTCTCCATGGGAAGGAAACAATGAGGCTCCTTAAGGCATCACCTGCATTATGAAATGAAAAAAAAAAAACAAACCACCTTTCCTTCCTCACTCTCCAGCTGCATCATAAGCCAGAGAGCACTGTGGGCTGCTTTTTCCCAGGCACAGAGCCTCCTTCCACAGACTTCATGTCATCACCTCTGAGAAAGACAAGATCTTTCAACCTGGTCTAAGAAAAAGCACTTTCAGACACAGCCTGGGTGGCTCACAGTCCATCCCTTCACTGCTAACCCCACAGCCAGTCTCACTGACTCAGCACACTGGATATTAGAGCCCTAGTCTTGGAAGCCACATTTCACAGAATCACAGATTGTTAGGGGCTGGAAGTGACCTCGGAAGATCATCGAATCCAACCCCCTTGCCAGAGCAGGATCACTTATACCAGATCACACAGGAACACACCCAGGCAGGTCTTGAATATCTCCAGAGAGGGAGACTCCACAGCTCCCCTGGGCAGGCTGTTCCAAGAAGTGTTTTCCACTGTGTGCTTCCATCCATGGCACATTACCTCTCTCCTGCATGTGCAGCAGCACTGCTTTCAGGAGCCTGGACACAGAGGGGAACAGCTTGGAATACCCCAGCCCTGGCTGTCAAGTCAGATCAGGGCCCTCCACGCTGAACCCTGCAGGAGCCTCTCCAGCCCCTGCATTGCTGGCAGTAGCTGCCTGCCCCCCAGCACCTCTGTCCAGAAGGCAGCGTGACCCACAGGGCTCCAGCAGCTTCTGAGGAAGCCTACAGAGAATTAGAGAGGGGAAAGTTCCAGTTTGTTTTTCGCTGGCCAAGGATTAGTGTAAATGCAGCGATTTTCCGCACGGAAGATCTTTAAGGGGCGTGTGGAATTCCAAAAGATGTCTCGTTAATGGCAAGTGGTGAACAGTGCCACACTCCCGCTGTCTGGTCCACCTGCCTCTTGCAAATGGCACTCTCCAGTGCTGCTTCAACCTGTCCACTGCCAGGTGACGGTCTGCTGCCTCCATCTCTGTCACACAACCTGTATTGCCTCTTCTTCCTTTCCTTAAAGAGCTCCTTTCTGACAGGACCTGAATGCTAAAGTTCAGCCTCGATGCCTGGGAGAACCCAGCTCCCCATTTGCCCTTAAAGGGTGCTTTGGGGAATGTGCTGACACAGCACCATCTCCCTTCTGCTGCCCAGGGCGGATGGCAGGTTGTGAAGCCGTTTTCTCCCTGATCCCCCCGCAGTCACAACTTTCACCTGTCACAATCAGCTGTCATTTCCAAGCCTGCTCCTGTCACACAAGAGGCGGATGAGCTCAGGAAGGAGGGAGAAAGGCTACTTCATTCTTACAAATGCTGGGGCACAGAGCAGGGTTGGGGGTGGTGATTCGAACTATGCAAAGGCTTTTTGGGGGAAAAAAATATACTCTTTTCAATAAAGGGGTAGACTTGCATCAGGGACTCTCACATATAGGCAAGCAGGAGCAGGCTGCACGAGTCAGTCTCCTCCCTTTCCTTCTCAGAACAAGCAAGCAAGTCCGGGTAGAGTGAAACACCACTGTGGGAACTGGGGCAGGCTCCCCTGTAAGGGGGGATTTCCCTGACATCTACTACAAAGAACTCTGCACACAGTGGAGTTTGGGATTCAGTTGCTGAGCAGGAACAATAAAAAATAAATTTACAATGAACAGGAAAGTTAAAAAGGTCTGCATTTGAAAAAAAAAATAAAGTTTATCTTTTTTAACCCTTTCAGAAAAATCACCTGGTGGTTCTTTAATTTTTTTTCTTCTCTTTAAATCTCTTTCAAAGCATTCTCTCCTTCCTCTTTTCCATACAGAAGAAAACCCATCAGTTAATATGTACGAGTTTGTTAATTTGAATCACCACTGCAGAAAATGTGTTCATCTCTATACTGCAAACAGCCCAAACTGCAATACTCTCAGAAGTGTAGAGCAGGAGGTTTAATACAGATACAGCTATATGGGCAGAATGCTAAATATTTCAATTCTTAGAGCCAAAACCATTCATTGAATTTGATCCAAATTAACAATTGTGGTGCCCCTTGGCCAACTACCTCCAGCTTTTATATTGGTCATGACATCATATTGGTATGGAACACTCCATTGACTCATCTGTCCTGGCTGTGTCTCCTCCCAGCTCCTTATGTACTCCCAGCCTCTGATAGCAGGGCTGGAGAAGCTGAAAAGTCCTTGACTTAGGATAAACACTGCTTAGCGACAAACTAAACATCAGCATGTTATCAACATTATTTTCACCCTAAATCCAAAACAGCTACCAGGAAGAAAATTCTCTTTGTTCCTGCTGAAAACAGGACAACAGTTGTCTATGATAGCTGCAACAGTGCATTTGAGGCAAATGAAGCTGATCGGGTGAGAAGAATTAATCCAGTCCTTCAGGAAGTTGTTGTTTTTCTATAGCTTTATATTCAATACTGCATTCAGTGCTGTATATAGAGCAAACATAAGTTCACAAAAACCGCTCCATTCTTCAAATCTTCCTAAAATCTCATTAGTAGGGTTGGGCCCTTTTTTTCCTAGACATATCCCCTGGAATAACTTCAAATATGAGTCCACACTCAGTCTTTCATAATGCCCGTGTAGAGCTGATGAAAGGCAATCACACAGCCAATAGAAGAGATTACACAGAATCACAGAACGTTAGTTAGGGCTTGAAAGGGACTTCAAAAGATCATCCAGTCCAAACCTCCCTGCCAGAGCAGGATCACCTACACCAGATCACACAGGAACACATCCGGGTGGGTTTGGAAAGTCTCCAGAGGAGACTCCACAAACTCTCTGGGCAGCCTGTTACAAAGCTCTCACCCTCATAGGGAAGAAGCTTTTCCTTATGTTCAAGTGGAACCTCCTCTGCTCCAGCTGCACCCATTGCCCCTTGTCCTATCATTGGACATCACTGAGCAGAGCCTGGCTCCGTCCTTCTGACACTGCCCTTCAAACCTTTATAAACACGAATGAGGTCACCTCTCAGGCTCCTCTTCTCCAAGCTAAAGAGCCCCAGCTCCCTCAGCCTTTCCTCAGAAGGAAGATGTTCCACTCCATTCACCATCTGCATGGCTCTGTGATGGACTCTTTCAACCAGTTCCCATTCTTAAGAATCACAGAATCATTTTGGTTGGAAAGGCCTCTAAGATCATTGTGTCCAACCACCAACATCAGAAGGAAGAATCCTGCTCATCTTGACCCAAGGATGAGTGCAGAGAGTTACCAAACACATCTTCAGTTCTCTAAAACAAAGAAGTCTGACCTGGAGCTGACAAATGCGACTCTGGGAGCTTTACATGTTACTTGGAGAGAGTCACTTTTAGAGTAGAGCAGGCCACAAGAACCACTCATGTTTGGAGGGAATCAAAATGTTTATTCCAAAGTTAATCCAGGATTTCAGAAGTTATTTTGCATGTAAGACACGGAAGAGATCACTGCACAGAGCGAGCACAGATAAAGTCTTGCAGGACGACAAGAAAGCAGGGTTGCTGAAGCAGAATTTGGCAGCAGGTCTGCTGCTGTGTTCACAGAATCACAGAATGTCAGGGGCTAGAAGTGACCTCAAAAACTTATCTAACCCAACACCCCACCAGAGCAGGATCACCTATACCAGATCACACAGTAACACATCCAGGTGGGTTTTGAATATCTCCAGAGAGAGAGACTCCACAACCCCCCTGGGCAGCCTGTTCCAGTGTTCAGTCACCCCACAGGGAAAAAAATCCTCCTCATGTTTACATGAAAGTTTCTATGCCAGCAGGCAGGCATGAGGCACACATGAAGGCATGCTCACTCACTCTTCTCATCCCACATCTACTTCACCTCAGAGTTACTACCCCGAAGGAAAGCAAGGCGCTGCTGATGTTGCAAGGCAGGACAGTTGGTGTGTGATCAGGCAGCCACCCAGAAAGAACACCACCACTGGGGATGCACACTTTTGCCTTTTCCCACATTGAATGGGGCATTAACTTCAAAGTCTATGATCCCTTAAATCTTTAACAATAATTGATAGGAGGAAGATGACTAATATTTGTGTTTGCCCTTAAACCTGTGCTTAGGGGAGAAAATAAGAGCTCAAAGAAAGTGACTTTTTATGCAAGCAAAGTCAACAATATTAGTTATTCCTGAATTGGTTTATCTTAACTCCAGTGTTAATGCTTTACTTGGCCTTGTGCTCCCAAGTGGATTGCATTTAGCACTTCAGCTCCTAGAGCATGAAATATTGCACTGCCCAAGTCTCCCTGTGCTAACTACAGCAACTTGAGGGCTGCATCAATGTCTGCCAGTTGCCACGGGCTACTGCAGCTGTGAGGAACTATCACAGACCAAAGAAGATCAGCTCACATCATCCAGGTCTGGGCTCCAGGCCTTGTGGCCTCCAGGGTACACCCATGATGGGGTATGGGATGCTGCAGGGAAGCAGCACACCAAGTAGGCTGACTGTCTCCTCACCCAAGGGAAGATTCACATCTATTATCTTCAGGTGTTAACTTCAACAGTGACCCCAGCCAGTCAATATTTCACTGCAGTAGACTGGCTTTCTGGTTTTCTTTGGATACAGTGCGCAGACTTGTTTTTTCCCCTCTGGCTGGGATAAGTTTGTACTTTTCTGACCAGAGAACATACAATATAGTTTAAAAAGAATTTCATGTTCACTGTGCCACCTCAGGGAAAATTGCTGAAAGTCAGACAGCTGTTCTTTCACACCAGCCAGAGGTCTGCTGGGCAAAGCCAGCTTTTCTCCATCTTCCTGTATAGAACAGCCATACCAAGAGAGGCTGCACAGAGAGAGAGAGTTCAGACAGGCTAAACCAGCACAACATACCAATTCTCTTGAGTATTCTGTATTGTCTCTAAACAACTCATGGAAAGAAGAGTGTTAAAGTTACCGATTTTTCCCTGCGATTTCACTGCCGATGCTCAGAAGGCCCTTTAAAGATGCCTCCATGCTCAGCAGACCCTGGCACTGCTTCTGGCATGCCAGTATGCTAAGTCAGGTCAACAACGGCCATTCACTGTTTGCTCCCGAGACAGGTACAACAAGCAGTGAGGGTTTATTCAAGTCCCCTGGGATCATGAGGAAGTAGGCCCGTGTAGGAATGCCTTGTGGTAAGGAGATTTTCCCATATCCAGCTCTGATGTTTGCAGCAGCGCAACCTAAAAGCACCCCAAAATAAGAGGAGCCTGGGCCAGAAGGCATGGAGCTGGCACTCCCTCTTTTCCATCCAGGCAAACTTGCTACTGTATTCAAGAAGAGGACAAGTCTCAGGACCCAGAAAGTCCATGAGGAAATGGAGACTTAGGGTCCAGCCCAAATTTGGAGGATCTCAGTTTCCTTTGGAATCTTGAGTCCCACAAAGCTCTTGCTATTCTTGCTCTGGTTTAGACACCACTTTATGCCAGGCTACTATTTAAAGACTATATAAATTAATGTAGGAGAAGAAAAAATTCAGCAGATGTTGTCTTACCACTTCAGCATCCAACCACTCAATAAGGGAGCAAAACTGAAATGGAACATGAATTTCCCCTGTTTCAGGACAGCTCACTGCAAGGATCCAACCCAAAAGCCACTAAGCTAAATGAGAGTCCTTGTATTAGGTTCTTAACAAGTTTCAGATGCTCAGTCATTTCCATCAGTCATTTGCAGAGATGAGAATGAACTTCAAAGGGTTTGATGTAGAACTGAACTTCCAAGACTTTGGATCTGAGCATCCTGGGACTTTTAGGCATGTTTCCAATCATCTGCAGATGCAGCCTGCAATGAAAGGAAACAGATCCCTCAAAGTCCTGTGTTTTGCAGACAGAAAGGTCAAAAAAAAGCATTTTGTTGCAGGAGAGAGTCAGTTCATTCTCTCACTGATTCTTATCAAACCCTCACACAAGCCAGCTGAGAACCACAAAGTCGGGAGCCAAACTACTGGAATTTAATGGCTCATTCTCCAAAATGTATTAGCTCATAAACATAGGCTGTGTTGTCATTCAGTGCTAATTTACTTCAACAATAAACTTACTGTGACTTGTGTTTCCACTTCAAAGACAGTTTTTATGTGGCAAGGGGCATAAGTGGGAGCTTTCCTCTGGTGAATAAAACAAAGATACAGTAAGGTGAAGAAAAAAGCTCAGTAATTAACCTCCACAGGGTGTAAGGCTATAAAATAGCAGCACCAGCACCTCAAATTATTTGCAGACAAGTCCACATTTGAGAGACACAAAATCTTTCAGAGGATAACACACCTGTGGTACGGGTAATTGCCCTCACTTGCAAATTAGAACTGGCCCAACAGATGTTTATTCCACCACACACAGACAGCAGAAGCAGTAGGAAAGGCTTTGCCTCTTTGCAGAAGTGGAAAATGATTAAACCGACCATAAACCAGTAAAAAGCTGCTTTGCCTGAACCTCTTCTTACAGTGGCAGAGATCGGCAGAGAGCTGATCATCCCTTGACAGCACAGATGTGAGCCAGCCCAGAGGCTGCCTGGGAGTTGGGCAGAACTCAGAGAGAACAAGAAAGCAAATGTGAATCTCTGGGAAGGTGTCAAGAGCCAGGGCCACACACACAGAGCAGCCTTCAGGTGCCCAAGAAGGAGGCAGACAGGTGCAGAGGGCTCCAGCATACCTTAGAGAGCCCATCAGGCCCCAGCACAGAGCTCTAGCAGCCAAGCTGCTACAGTGACAGATAAAGGAGGACCAACTCACCCCAGCATCACAACACTCAGACCTAGCAGCCTGGGCTCAAGACAACCTGGCATGTGTCCATGGCTTTTCAGCAGGGCTTACACCTTCATCCCAGCATGTCTGTCTGGGAGACCCCATCTTGAGTACTGTGTTCAGTTTTGGGTTCCCCAGTTTAAGAGGGACAGGGATTTGCTGGAGAGAATCCAATGGAAGGCTATGAAGATGATTAGGGGACTGGAACACTGCCTTATGAGGAGAGGCTGGAGGACCTGGAGCTTTTTACTCGGGAGAAGACTGAGAGGGGCTTTAATAAATGTCTATAAATGTCTGAGGGCTGTGGGTCAGGAGTGGGGGGGACAGGCTCTTTTTCACTTGCTCCCTGTGACAGGACCAGGAGCAATAGGTGTAAGCTGCAGCACAGGAAGTTCCACCTCAACACAAGAGGGAACTTCTTTACTGTAAGGTCACATAGCACTGGAACAGGCTCCCCAGGGGAGTTGTGGAGTCTCCTTCTCTGGAGACTTTCAAGGCCTGTCTGGATGCATTCTTCTGTGACCTGAGCTAGATTGTATGGTCCTGCTCTGGCAGGGGGGTTGGACTTGATCTCTTTGGGTCCCTTCCAACCCCTAACATCCTGTGATAGCCCTGTCACATCCCTGTGAGTGGTGACGCACTGAGGGATGGATCCCTAAAGGTAGGCAGGGCCTTTGATATAGCTGGAAAAACCCAGGTGTGTCTGTGAGGAGCTGGCTTAGCATCTCCCCCTTCTGTTGTTCTGCTTTTCTTTCTCTTCCTACCCAGTCCCACATTCTTTCTATTGCACCACTTGGTTCAATCCAATCCATCCCTGCACTACAATGTCTCTCCGAGAAGACCCTATTCTGGAAGGGCAATTCAACAGAAGAGCTGTTTGCAGGATGCAAGAAGGGTCAAGGTCAGCCTGACTTCCACCCTGTATGTCACAGCCTGGAAAAATGCTGACTATAACAGTTTTCCTTGAAAAACATCAATATCTTTTGCTCAAACCAAAATGTTTGGGGAAACATGTCCACTATGATAAAAATGTAATGGGGACAATAGTCCAAACATTCCATTGCAATCATCTTGTAGAGTTAATGCTACAGTAAATATTTACATTGACCTCTCCTAGCCATGCATTTCATAGTGGCTGTGATTATCACACTTCACCTTAAACCTAATGGAACCATTTCTAGGGAAATAAGCAACATTTCCCTGAGTTGGCTTCACATGAAGATGCTGAGTCTCACTTCAATTACAAAGGAATTTTAATTTTTAAACACTTGGACTTCCTGCCAGCCAGGAACCTTGGCTCATCACCACCAGCATTATGAGGTTAGAGAAATTCACTGAAGTGGCTCGTACAACTCCAGGTCTTGCTCCTGAGAGTGACTTGGAGACCAAACAGGTTATCAAGGGGTGAAGCTGAATGCTTCAGCACAGAGCAGACATGCTCACCACACCAGAAGTGAGGAGCCAAAGGCAGCAGTACCGGCCAGGCCTGCTCATAACACACCTCTGTCTGCCAAATTTCATCTCTTCACATGTAAGCAATCAGAGGCTTGTGTTTGACCACAGCAATGTTTTCCTTTTTTGCCCAGCTGTTCAGTCTCGAGAAGAGGAGGCTCCGAGGTGACCTTATTGTGGCCTTTCAGTATCTGAAGGGGGCCTACAAAAAAGCTGGGGAGGGACTTTTTAGGATATCATAGAGTGACATGACTAGGGGGAATGGAGCAAAGCTGGAGATGGGTAGGTTCAGACTGGATGTGAGGAGGGAGTTCTTCACCATGACAGTGGTGAGACCCTGGAATGGGTTGCCCAGAAAGGTGGTTGAGGCCTCGTCCCTGGAGGTGTTTAAGGCCAGGCTGGAAGAGGCTCTGGCCAGCCTGATCTAGGGCAGGGGGGTTGGAACTAGATGGTCCTTGTGGTCCCTTCCAAACCTGACTGATTCTATGATTCTACTTGCTGAACAGCCAGTGATCTCCACAATGCACATCACACACATTTATGTGTGGTACTAAACCCAACCCCATTTTATCCAAGTGTACTGGGACATACATCACTCAGAATGCCACATTAAGTCACGGCCTCAACAGCACAGGCCAGGGGCCAGGAGTGGGGTGACAGTTAGAAAGGCACCACCTCTGAAGTGTGTTAGACCTACCAAGTATGACTTGTTTGATCTGCAGTTCATTTGTTGTGCTTGGTTTGCAGGTGAAGTGTTATCTGCAAGCTTGAGCTTCTGAGGTAGGAAGCTTCTTGCTGTGCCCCACTGCTCTACAAATGTGTCATTAGAGAAGTCTGCCTGAAGAAAAGGTCTCAAAGCTCTTTGCGCAGCTGACATCTACCTTTCTTAAGCATGGCATTTACTTTAGTATACATCTAGCTAAAGTATGTGTATATATAAAAAACTATATGTAAAGTATACACATATCCACTGTCATCATTTAGCCATTAAAAAAGTCCCACTGCCTTTTCTAAGAGTTCTACATACTCGCTTCTTCCTTGCCTTCTAAGTGACTTAAAGCAAGTAATTTTCTGAGACACCAAGTCCATTTCCCTTCATCACTGAAACTCACGGACACTGCCTGGTGTAACCAGCCCCATCCCTCCCTCAAAAATCCTCTAACCAACCCTGCTTTTCACAGGAAGGTTGGACTAGATGGCCTCAAGAGGCTTCTTCCAGCCTCAGCTGTTTCCTATCACAACAAAACCAAACCAATGTGGGAGAAAAATGTGAACAATAAAATTAGTCACTTCCAAATGAATGAACTTCCAGATTCACAGAATGGGGTGGGTTGGAAAGGACCTTATAGATCATCTAGTTTCAACCCCCCTGCCATGGGCAGGGACACCTTCCATTAGAACAGGTTACTTAAGGCCTTATCCAACCCAGCCTTGAACTCCTCCAGGAAGTGGAACCTCCCTGGGCAACCTGTTCTTCCTACTTCATTCAAGTCTTGCTCCTGCACCCTTTTCCAGGATACTCTCCACACTCCATACAGTCAAAACCTGATGCAGATCTAGCAGCTGGATGCAACTGGGAGCTGTGCCAAAACACTTAGCAGGACTCTTGCAATATTTGTCAAGCATCTTAAAGCACCAACTGTGAGTCAGGTGAATGTGGGAGAATTCTAACTTGCATTTGTTTAAACCACACACTGGTAAGCTGTCATGGTTACTGCAGACAGGAGTGCTTAAAACAGAAGCCCAGGGCACCTGGAAAAACAGAAATCAGAAGGTATTTGAGGGGCTTTTAATGTAAAGTATCCTAATTTTTAAGACTCCATGTGCCTGAGTTTTACTTTGCTAGGCCTGAGAACAGAGATATTAAACTGAGAAGGGGTTTGAGCATTGTAATGGAAAATGAATAGCTCTGCCTTATGACTGTCATTTTTGTATATTGCACACAGTACATGTTATACAATATTCCAACTGGATTAGGAAACTTGGACTCCAAGTAAGCTGAAAAGAAAGATGCCATTAATTTCCTGGTAATTTCAGGGGAATTTGAATAGTTTTACAGAACCTATCTGTAGTAATTCTTCCCTGCACCATACATGCAGCTGAAATGTGCTGAAAGAGCAGGAAAAAAAGGGAGGTGTAGGAGTACAGCAGTGACACATCTCACAGCTGACCCAGGGTATGACCTACCACCAACTGACAGAGTCATATGCTCAGACCTAATGATTAAGACTACAAATGAAACAAGCCAAAAAAGTGTTACAGTAACAGAACAATGTGCTATTTTCTAGCACATTTTCAGCTCCCACAAAAAGCTTTCTCTCGCATTAACGTCAGTGACATGAGGAATAGGTGTTCTTTCTGGGAGAAGGCCAGCAGCAAAGGCTCTGCCACTTCAAAAGACATGCTGTCTGCAGGAGCAGGGAGGAGAGCTTGTTGTACCATTAGGTGAACGTTCACTTCCTGCATCTTTAAACTCTGGCACACTGCATCAGAAGACACTCCAGCCTCCCTGGGTCACTCACGTCAAGTACACAGCCTGACGGTTAATAAATTACTTAATAGCTCATAAAGTGTCCCGAGGCTCCCCTCTAACTATAACCGTTCCCATGCAGCAAACCAAGCACTGATCACACTTGGAGGTGTTTACATATGAAGTGTCAGAACGTAGAGGGCAGACGGTGCCAAGATCCCATAAATACATTCTCGATACTTTTAAAGTGGGGGAAGATGGACATCCTGTCTGCACAGCAGGCCACGGACCTTCTGGGCTGCACTTTCATTTGGTCACCAAACTGTGGAGAGAGAATAAAACCAGGTCATCACCACAGCACTTCACCCCTGGCCTTATACCAGCATCGTTCCACTGAGCTAAACCAAGAGACAGTTTATTTCCCTGGACAGTAAGCACAGCCATTGGCAGCTCACACGGCAGCAGGAGATGAGCATGGCAGAAGCTAAGCTCGTTTTCCTCCAGATCAAAGGGCACAATCCATTTGCACCATAACCCCAGCTAAAGCCTCTGGACTTTGAAAAATGCCAGAAAATGTGAAAGTTTGCAAATTAACTTATGTTAATCCCACTCAGATGGTGTAGAGTGCATCAAATGCTACCACAGAACATGTCACAGAGTATACTCAATGAAGGACATTTACTGTTAATATCTGGACTTAGAGGGTCACTGCAGCATCAAGTGGTTATCCAGGAGACTGCTGGCCCAGCCTCCAGTACAAAGGTTGCTATTTCTTTAGTACCCTAAATATACTACTAATACACCTGCTCCATTCCTCAGACACAAACCCTCACCAAGAAATCTCCTAAGACTAGATTATCTGATCAACAGAAGAATACAGGGCAGTTATGAAGCAGACAAAAATAAGAATCTGAAACTCTCTACCACGTGCTCTGAAGGACTCATGGCTCCACCCTGGAGGGTTTTATTCCAGGAGAGGTTTGGTCTAACTGAGAATTTTGCAGGCAGAGACTTGGAGGTATGCATAAACTAGGATACCAAGTATCAAATGGAATCTTGGCATTTATTGGAAGAAATCACACTTGCCTGGAAAACCTTCAACAGTTACATAAGATCTACAAAATACTTGGAGTCAACATTTTGTTGTGGTGCATCCTCGCTCTATGTCCCAGATCCAGCTCCACATGCAAGGTGCAGCAAGAAATGCTCCTTCACTTTCTGAAGATCTGCTTTAACAAGAGGATTAAACATCCTTTTCAGGAATCACCTCTCTCCTCTCAGCTTTCCAAACAAGGTTGTTGCTGGGTTTTTTTAATTATTTTTGCTGCCAAGCCATAAAATGCCCAGTTAAGTCAGTATTAAGGTAGCTTTCGTCTTCTTCTTTTGTTTACGCAAGAACAAGCTTCACTGACCCAGAACCTCCAAAGCATTATCACATCACCCATCTTAGTATCATGGCTGTGCTGCTGGAGCTGCCTGCAGGGTCAGGCACTTCAGCATGCTGCCAGCCATGACATCATCTCCCAGTGATCCTTCATTAGAATCTCTTAAGTCCATATTGGGCTGAGTATATCTGGAGAACTGCCAGCTTGTGGTCAGGCAGAGCTCTCCAAGAGCAAGGCAGAAGAGAATTGTCCCACCAAGGGACACAGCATCCTTGCAAACATGGTCCTGCAGACCAAGCTACAGACTCTTGGCTAAGGACTCAATGGCTACAGACTCGCCAAGAGAGACAGGCAAGGGAGAAGGGGTGGAAGAGTGGCTCTGTATATTAGGGATGCTCTGGATGTCATGGAGGTAGAGATTAAGGATGATCGAGTCTCATGGGTGAGAATTAAGGGGAAGGCCAAAAGG